>CM076580.1:1791624664-1792224664 GCA_034641835.2 Pinus albicaulis
CATTGACACAGTTTGACTCCAACAGGGCAGTTTACACCCAGTGAGGCAGTTTGTTTCTTCCAAAGCATATTTAGGTCAAAATGCCTCCAAGGCAAGACAGCAGGAGCGGTCCGCACAAAAGATATGAGCCAATCTCTACAGAAGAGGTTAATGCTCATCCATCTGTCCTTTTCAACTTCCATGAAGTAGGTTGCCTAGATTTTTGCCAGAAAATACAAGAAGTCAAAAGTTTTTCGCCATTAACACACTTATGCGCCCTGAGATTCAAAGAAAAACATTTCCAAGTGGCAGGTCTTGATTTCAAGATTTCTCCAAGGTATGTGTCCAAGGCCACCAAGATTCCATATCATGGTGAAAAATGGTTCAAACAGGCTCATCTTGACATAGAAGATTACAAACCTTTCATCAAGCCTGAGCATAGAGACGCTCTCACTGCTATTTTCCCTTTTTCATATCTCCTTGACAGCTATGCTCCTCTTATGAAAGTCATAATGAAATATTTCACTTGTGAAGGGAGGTTTGATCGAGTTTATGCCTACCATGTCCGATTATTGATGCATTTTACTAGAAGCAGGCAACTAAACCTCCCTTAATTTTTATTCAAGAGCATCGAGAAGATGGCATCTACTGTCCAGAAGAAGGCCCCACCTCTGCAAATACCTTCCCTTTTCCATCATTCTCTGATCAAGATTATCTTCCTACACCAGCTAGAGAAAAAAGAGGTTCCATGGGATGTATTCATCAGTCATCCAAATTTCTCTACTGTTCCTCCTGTCCATGTGTCTTCCACTCAGCCTATCCATCGCCTGGTACCTTTGTCCAGTAGGCCTACTCCTAGAAGGCTCAGAATGACTACAGGACAGCCAAGTCAATAGGAAGAAGGAGAGGGTAGTAAACAGCAGCAAGAGGAAAGGGATGAGCAGCAGCAGAAAGGGATGAGCAACAGCAGATAGGAGATGAGGAACAACAGCAGATAGGAGATGAGGAACATCAGAAAATAGAAGGTGAAGGTCAGAAAGTACAAGATGAAGAACATCAGCTTGATATGGAAGGACAGGAGGAACAGTTTGGGCAGGAAATTGAGCCACATCCTGAGCCACAAAAAGAGCATAAAATCCAAGCACAGCAGCAGCTTGATTTTGGCGAAGAAGGGCAGCAGTTTGAAGCACCAAATGAACAAGGCATTGATGAAGGAAAGCAAGCTAATGTTGGCGAACAGGGGCAGCAAAGTGAAATACAAGAAGAAAACATCCAGCAGCCTCAAGAAGAGCAGCAGTCTCAAGAAGATGTCAAAGGTAAATTAGTTGTGCCTCCTCCTCCCAAAAGAACAAAGCTCAGCACAGCAAGGAAGAGAGGGTCTAAGGCTGCCACTCTAACAGTGACAAAGGTTGTTCCTAGCAAAAGGAAATCGCCCAAAAGAACACCTACTAACATGCCAAGGAGGAAAAGCGCAAGATTGGCTTTCAAAGGGAAAAGAAAAGTTGGAGAAAGTACAAAGCATGGAGGTGAATTGACTGTCATCCCAATCCAAAGCGATGACAGTGATAATGAGGCCCGCCTTCTTGAAAACCTCCTAATTCATAAAGAGGGGCAAATTGAGGCATTAGAGGAGGATCTTCAAAGGGCAAGGAACTTCAACCACTTCTTGGAGATTCAAAACAAACAGATGAATTTTCACACAGTTGTTCATGAAGCACGGGCGATCAAATATAAGAATGAGGCAGCTAAGGTGCAAGCAAGGATAGAAGAACTCATTGGTGAGTTTGATGAGGAAGAAGATGAAGACCAGCCTAGGCGAAAGAGGCCTAGGACCATGGGGCTTAAAAGAGCCTTGGTAAAGCAGAAAGAAGAAGAACAAGCCCATCTCCAAGCTTTTCCTCTCACTGCACTCCTTGAGCAGGAAATTGAAGAAAACAAAGAGGCATGGCTTGAAAGAGCCAACAAACACTTGGAGATGAAGCTTGAAAGGGCGAACAGAGATCTAGAGCTACAAAGAAAGAGGACACAACACTTTCGAAAGTTGAATCAGTTTGCCCGGCGCAAACTAAAGGCAGCCCAAGAGAAATTGAAGAAGGCAAAGGGGAAGCACCCGGCACAGAAAGAGGATAAAAGCACATAATCTCTTGAAATTTTGGCCTCAGTTTCAGAGCATGTTGCTATGGACCCCTGAGGGTCATGCGTGCCAATTTTGGGCCCATTTCGACAACTTTTTGTTTTTTGGCATTTTTTGGGTTTTTGGTCGAAAACTCATAATTTCGCCATTTCAGTTTGAGGATTTTCCAAGGGATGAGGATGATACCAGTTGATGCCATATTTTCATGATCAGGTCCTCAGCGATTTTCAGAGCATTTGGAGATCATTCTCCCTCTCAAATTGGCGAAAAATGCTCACTTTTTGCACATTCTGCCCGTCATATCAACAGTCTGCTATTTTCTGGCTTTTTACACACAAGTACAGATTTGGAGGACTTCCAGGCATCAGATTGAGGTGATTTCAGTTGCGCCGGAAAGTAGACACAGAGAGATTTCCAACGGGCCATCATGAGCCTCATTTCGACACCGGGAAGGCTGCCAAATGTTTCCGGCAAGTCAGGGGACCTTTTCCTGATATAAATTTGAAGTATTTTTGTAATTTTTGAACCTCAAAAATCTGCTTTTCCCAAATGTGCGTTTAGCTATTTTTACACTTGGGAAATGATGTAAAGTCAATATAATTTCTGTTTTTAGCATTTTTTAGATATTTTATGGGATATTTTGTGCCTTGGGCTTTGCAAAGCCTCAAGGACAAGTTTAGATATTTTGATTAGGCCAATGGGATAGCTAGTTGCACCATGAGGTTTTCCTCACTTGAGCCTATTTATTCCACAAGGTTTCATTGTAAAACAAGGCTGAACTTGAGAGAAGAATCAATATATTGGTCATATGAGCTTTGAAGAACATACTTGTGTTATGATTTTGGACTGCCTCTTGGATGCTTTTGATGAATGATGAAGGGTTGTTAATGGATTCCATGACATGGTAGAATGGTATAGTGTTTCTTGCTTTGTTGTTGTCTTCTAGTTTTCATTCATGATACATGCTTCTTGCTGCTATAGATCAGTAGAGATTAAGTTTGAGATATGCCTATGGAGGCACCTCAAAATTCCTGAATCTTCATAGCTTTTATGTTTTCTTCTTCCTTAGTTGTACTAAAGAATTCTTAACTGCTCTTTAGTAACTTAAGGATATTGTTGCTAGTTTTATTTATAAGTTCTATGCATATTGAGTAGGATGTATGGTGTGCCCTGCTTACCTATGACTGTCCATAGTTTTGTCCATAAAACTATCTCTTTGACTGATTAGCCTATCATCTTGTTGAACCAAGGAGGCCTAGTCCCGATCTAGCCCTTTGCCTAAAACTATGAAAGCTTGTTTGTCAAAGTGCTCAATAACTTAAAGACTGTGTTTAGGCATTCCGGCATAGTATTTTGAGTTGTTAGTCCATCTTATGTGTTTTCCCCAAAGTCTGATAGCCATTTCCCGAAGTTAGAAGGTCTTATACTTCTATGCATGGTTGGAATGTTTGATTTCTATGTATTAATTAGCTCATAGTTACATTTAGCATGATTAATGGCTTGCTATAACATGTTTATGTCTGCTATCAACTAGTTACACTTGAAATCCCTTGTCTTTCACAAACTTGATGTTCATTTACTCCATTTTTCCCAAAGATCCTTTCTACCTTGAATCAAATCGGCCCTACAGCAGCCTTGCATCATCATCTCATAGCTTCCTTGACCTTTTTGACCCCATAGCCCAGTTGATCTAACTTCTTGTTACCCATTTTATATCTTTGATCAGTTTCATCCCTCACAAACTTAAAAACCAAAAATAAAAAAACTCACTTCATAACTAGCCTAATATCAGAACACCATAAGCAAACACACCGACATCTTTTACACTTATAGAGAGAGCCCTCTCTGAGTCCAGGAAGGCTAGGTCCTTGGGCTCCAAAGCTTGGTTTGATGTTACATCGTCATTTGGCTCACCAATCGCCCAAATTTCACGGACTCCAATTATAATTATCTTAAAAATGATGTTTGAATAGTTAACTATGACTAGATAATTTTTATTTATTTATTTATGGTAAATTATGATTGAAATTGTTAAGGCATATGTTACATTGATTTTCATTAAAACACATCAAATCAACCCACCCATTTGGGGATGAAAACTTTGAAGTTCAAGAGTGATAAATTGAATGCTTCATTTCCATTGTAAAGCATCCATCACCTATCAAAATGTATCACACATTGTGGTACTTTGTGTTAACATTAACATCAATTTTTAGTATTATTATAAAAAAGATGATAATTTTTTTTGGTTTATTTTTTTTATATATTTTTAAAAAATTATTAATAATTTATTTAAATTAAATTTAGTTAATAATAAATAAATAAAAATATTGTAAAATTTCTTTATATTTAACAAAATTTAATTATTAATAACTGAAAAAAAATATTAAAATAAAATTCTTTTTCAACTTCCTTTACATTTCCAAGGTATTGCTATAATATAATATAATATAATAATATAATAATATATATATATATATATATATATATATATAACATGAAATTAATACCAAATTAATATTATCACGTATGGGAAAAATGGTATGGGAAGTTTCCTCGCTAACTCACTTGAGCAAAAAAATTATATTAATACTCGTGCATTTTCATTAAAATAACAATGAAATTTTCTCATTGTGCTGATCAATGTCGAAATATACAATTTTTTTTAATTGTGGATTAAACAGATATAAAAGAAGAAAAAAAAATTTAAAATCTAAATTTTTATTATTTTTATATTTATTTTAATGTGTTAATATAATATAGAGTATATATTATTAAAAGAAATATATATTATAATAAAAATAAGGGGTAGTTTATTTTATAGATAAAATGATTTTTTTTCTTTCATGACTTTTTTTTTTGGTTAATTTTAATTAAATTTGAGACATTTTTAAAAACTTGAGTTTAAATTGTTTAATCTGTATAATTCGAGTGCCCTAGGGTTTTTCATGGTGTTGAATTCATTTATGCGTTCAAAAATGTATTTTAAACAACAAAAAATCTTGAAATTGTATTGCCGATTTTTGGTGAATTCCGGTGAGAAAAGATATTTCGTCTATAAGTTAGAATACGCCTAAAAATAATACTTAACTTTTGGTTTTTTTTTTTAAAGAATTTTTTTTTGGAAATTTCTATTAAGGAGAAAAAACCAGTACATATGATATCTCAAACAAGTATAAAATTTGAACATCAAGACCGATATAAAAGCTTCAAAAGGATTCAATTTATTTTCACTTGAACTCAATTATTTTCATTTGAACTCAGTTAACTGAGATCAAGTCACTAATTGAGTCAGTTGAAGGTCAATGGAGTAGTAAAACTGTTGTTAACTCAGTGATCTCTTAGTTAAACTAGTCAACTAGCTAAAAATAACCCAAACATGCATGGATTTCAAATTTCCTAGTTGTAGTGGAGGAAAAGGCACATCGTAATTATCAATTGTATACTAGTTGAGTGTACATGCTTGGCATTGAAGTAGGTGAATCATTCCTTGGGAATTGCGCAAGAAAACATGAGGAAATTCCTAAATTTTAGTAGCTAATTTCCTTAAGGATTGCACAAGGAAATAGGAGAAAGTTGGAGCTATGAATTGGAAAAATGTTGGCCAAAGAAAGATAGTTAACAGGATAATATGTTTACAGTGTAGGGTGTGCTTCAAGATCGAAGCAAGACATTGTAGTAGTTTATCATTCTCATCTAATAAATGAAAAACAACAAAGGGGTTTTTCCTAGTTGGGTTCCCCTGTAAATCATTGTGTTCTTGTAGTTTTGATGGTTGCATGTGTTTCTAAATTGTGATTTCCATTCTACAGAATAGTAGAGGAAATTTGTAATCTCTTGATTTTAGTTCGATTTCATTAGTAGTAGAAAATTTCTATTAAGTTCTACATGGTATCAGAGCATAAATCACGTAGAAACCAATCAATAGATCTTCTTCCTCAAAAATTTTGATTTGCAGATTGAGTGAAGCAATTTTTCTTCCATGCGGGATAATATCTTTCAACAGATTGAGATTGGAGTATGCCCTAGAGGGAACCTCAAATTTTATAGCTTGGAAGAACAAGATAGAAGCTTGTTGGGTTGAGGGGTGTTTTGTGGATTAATCCCTCTTGCAGACAAGATCGATCTCCCTAGTACTCCAACAAGTAACTAGAAACAAAGATCCATTGAATATCTCTTTCTCTAGACTATTTTTATTTTAGATTATTACAACCTTGAAATAAGGAGGTTATGCTCCTACCTTTCAACCTAGATGTTTGATGTATCCCTTTGCCTTTCACTCCAAAGAAATTCTTCAATGCTGAGAAGAACCCGCAATCACAAACAATACAAAAGATCAAAGCACCTACAATATATAATAATCGTAAATACTAATCCAACTTAGTGATCAAGGAGTCTAAGTATTGGCATCATTTCCATGAATTCAGAAAAAAGACAATGAGAAAAAGAGATCTATATGTATTATCAGAATTTAAAAAGAGCAATCTTACAACCTATGTCTTGATGTTGTACAAATTTTTCTAGTGTGTCTGCACAATTGTTTCCTTTAGTCTGATAAGCCTTCCTATTTAGAATGAGTAGCATGAAGTCATATGCACAAAGGTGTAATATTCGATGTGCTAACAAGAACTTACTAGTTCAAAAGCTATGAATTCTATGAACTCTCTCCAGCTTAGAATCTATGCAAATCAATATCTACCCTTCAACCTGAAACTTTAGCTCAAATTATAGAGAGATTGAGGTAGTTTCAGATCCATTAAGAGAGGGATGAGTTCCTCCCATGAAGGGATTTGGGTTCCTTTGGCCAAGGGATAAGCTCCATGAGTAGAGGGATAAAGCTCGAACTGGCGCGACTCTAGAGGCTTCCAATTGGGAGAATATTCAACCAACTAGGCTTCTAGAAGTTACTTCTTATATTTACTTCCTTTTTATGGGGGTGCGCATGTTTTAGTGGTGAACAGAGCTGCGATCTACGCGGCTAATGGAAAAAGCATCAACGCATACACAGGAAAAGGCTATAAAAAGCATGCATGTAATATTTTAAAGGTTTTAAAGAGCTCTTCTTCAATTTCCAAGACATGGTTAAGGAACATGAGTGTTTTTGACCTTTAAGGGAACATGATATGGATGTTGATAGACCCATATTGACAGTCAAATGTCATGGTGAGAAATGACGTGTAACAAATTTCCTCCTAAAGCGCGAAGTCTGAGAAAGTTTTTCCAAAGAGTGAAGCGCTTTATCATTCCAAGGATTGGATTGGAGACACCGGTAAAAAACCTGTAAAAACATTCAATGCGAATATATATCATCACTAAGGTAGGCATTCCAATACTCCGAGAAAAACTAACTAAATGTTCTGGTACATATATGATTTTAGCATTACATCAATATTAGACACAGTATGGGCGTAACCATATATCATAAGAAGTCTACTGTATCATGAATACATAAATCCTCGCAGCCTGGATGGTGGAAACTAGATTCAGGGTCTTGATTTCTGCTTCTCGAACTAGTATGAATCTATCCATGCGATTGATTTTGTCAGATTCGAACATGGTATAAACTAATTGATTAACGGTCAATGATGATAACTGTTAACAAGTGTGAGAGAAACCACCAATAATGATAATGTTTCTCAAAGTACTTTAACACAATATATGAAGTGTGAATGAATGATTTGCAGTTGAACACTCATAGAATCATTCGATCGAAGGTCAATGATTAGAACCTATCATTGAAGGCGAGAAACCTGCCATTAGGGCATGTAGATTCTAAGGTACTGATAGGATTATAAATAAAATTTCTAGATAATGAGCTGATGTTGATAGAAAGTGATCCATCGCAGGAAAGCCTATGACATGAAATCATTAGATCAAGTTTTGAAGAAATGTTTTGCAAGGACTGACTCAGGGATGGTCAACGCGCATGGAGAAAAATGTTTGGAATGAATGGTTTATTGAAATTTCTCTTGAACACATAATGACACTGTAATTGGTTTAACAACATCTGACTCAAAGATAATGCCCAGAAATCGGCTGAAGACTTACAATGTGGTTTGTTTAACTATAAGACAAAGGATTACCCAACCCAGGTACAAGTGTGACAAAGTGTTGTGCTCAAGAGCGACATGTTGATTTCTAAAACAAAGACAATGAATGGATTCCTTTTCTCACTTTTCCCCCACCATTACTCGCAAGTACCTCTTTATATTTGTCAAGCTTGAGGAGGATAACACCTGCTTGTCGTGTAAGCTCATCCTTCTGATGAGTCCATCTTATTATTTTTTAAAAGAACCATAAGAAGGAGTGGTTCGGTCCTGTTGTGATCGATAGGTCTTGTACTGTTTAATTTTAACGAGTCCAACATAGAATTAACTCGGTGTTTTTCAGTTTTAGGGAGTCAGAAGAAAAACATAAGTAAACTCCATAGTGTTATTTTTCATAGATATAGTATCTCAAATAAAAAAAAGGATAAAATAATGTAGGAGAGAACTCTATTGACCATGCTTAGTCAACGTATACCTTTTTCGTAAATTGTCTAATTCAGTCCGGAAAAGGGGTAAACTTATAGTGAATAGACGACTGTTCATTCACTTTAACGATTTTGAATAGTCAAGTACTTGACGATCCTTTCATGTTTAGAGAGTCTGAAAAGGGCTTAAAAGAGGACTCCAGGGTTTCAATTTTTAGTATTTTTATAGAGCCTGAAAAAGTGATAAAAGTCTACTTAATGTCAAAATGATTCTTTCCAAAAATAACCTGTTTCCTACACAAAAAATAAAAAATTACAAATATCTACTCTCAAGATATGAAAATCATTTTGATTTTGACTTCTAAAGTGAAAATAAACAAAATAATATTATTTTATTCATTTAAAATTATAAAAAGAAGTTAAAACAAATCATTTTCACCTTTTAGTTTTCAGAGCAGAGCAGAAGGAGTTTTTGCCCTAAACCTTCCGGAGTAGATATCAGGAGAACTGACCAATCATTTTGAGAACCGTCAACGCCAGGTATTCCACATCATCATTATCTTGCTTTTCATCCGTTTAGTTTTTGATTTTAAGTTTTTAGGGCATTTTTTAGGGGGAAACAAGGTTTTGAAATCCGCCCTCGGGGGTGCACAGGTTTTCATGGAGAAACCCATGCACACCGATTAATTTTTAAGAAAAAATCATTAGGTTGCCATGGTTTTTATGTGTATGTCATGCGAAAAAATGCACTGTGTACACATAAAACCTGTGCAAGCACCGTGGTTTTGAAACACATGTTCCTACCCATAAAAAATGGCTCAAATTCTCCCAACTGATTTCTAATGATCTTAATTGATGGTTTGTAGGTTATCAATCATGTTGGAATGGCGAGAAAGAGAGAATCAACTTCATGATAACGTAGCCATAAATGATCCGACAACAATTCACACATTGAAAAATTGTGGCTTGTATAAATTCTAGGCAATTTAAGGTATGAAAGCACAGGTTGAGTTGATGACCTAGCTAGTGAATGCTTGGGATGTTCTAGATCAATGTTTCATGATTGGAGACCATAGGCTTGTGATTGAGCCAGAGGATATCTATTTCCTCACTGGATTACCCCGTAGAGGGAGAGACATTTCCTTTTTTGGGACAAGACCAGGTGGTCTACCTAATGCATCTTATATGGGTCAATATTGTAGCCAAGATTCAGAGTTGAAGGATGGTCACATTGATATCAAAAATATTGTAAGGCTATACCTCAAGATAATTTCATTCACAATTACCAGGTTGTGTGGGAGTGCAACTCCACATGTGGCTACCAAAGCACAAATGCAGACTGCAGTTGAATGTTTCGAGGGAATAGTTTTCAACTGGTGTGAAGGAGTGTTGGTTAACATTAAGGGCCAACTTACAAGAGCTAAGAATGGGAAGTTGAAAAACTTCGGCTATAGAGCCATTCTTGTGTCTTTCACTTTGGAGAGGATCCCACTCCTCGCACCTCAATGGTCTTCAGTGGATCCCACAGGACCTAGGGAACCACATATGTTGTGATGGGTAGTATTAATAGCTCACCATGGCAGCGATGGTGGTGCAATGGTTCATTATGCTTCTAAGTTCTTCATATGGATTAAGAACCAGATCTTCATGATTGAAGATTTCCTTACGCAAGGGTAGATTTCAGAGGTGAACCTGACACATCACTTCCACCAAGGGCATAATGGGATGCATCAGGTAAAGAAAATCATTTTAAATTTGTTTATATTATCTATTTTTTATTTGGTTTTATATCATCCAATACTGATAAAAATTTAAATGTAGATGCCGATCCATCACGACTAGCAACGCTTTGTCGCTTTGATAGGTGAGATGCGCAGCTTATAACAACCCCATCACAAACCGATGTGGCAGAGATCCTTACATAGCTGGAGCACAACCTAGAGAGGTTGACTATTGATGTTCCACAGACAGGGACAAATGATATACCTCTCAGGCTCTAGACATTATGGGAATTTTGAGGTCTAAAATGGGCCTCTTAAGGAAATTATAAAATAATAGTGGAAATAATTAAACAAGATTTGATTACATCATCAAATTTTAGAGGAAAAAACGAAAAAACTACTTTTTCAACTCGTATTTTCAACTTATCTCCCTAGGGGTTTACTCAAATTTTGAGTGGGAACACTCGTTGGATACATAATTTGATTTCTCATCCAAGGAGTACCTATGTTGGATACTTTCGATAAAATTTGCTACACGAAAAATGAGAAATACATGAAAAACATGATTGTAATCACATTTTTAATGTATTTATCATTTTTCATGTAGAAGGGTCCATCGAAAGTATGCAACATGGGTACTCATTAGATTAGGAATTAAATTTTTCATCCATCGAGTACTCCCATTCAAAATTTGAGTAAAACCTTAGGGAGATAAGTCAAAAATACAAGTTGAAAAAGTAGTTTGATTATTTTATTATTTTTTAATATTTTATTTTTGTTTACTCCAAAAACGGTGAATCACCCCCCATGGTTGACATCACCATCTTGAATCCTATTGGTTCTTATAAAGTATATTTTTGTGGTATATTTTCTTAGGAGGCCCATTTTAGACCTCAAAAGTTCTCTAATGGACATGTGACTGGTGTTCCAGGCCCATTTAGGAGATATCTTCACAGGGTGGCACATGCCATAGTTTGCTATCATGATAATCATCCTGGATAGCTAATGGTCAATCTAGATTGAAATTTAGTTTTTTTTATGAATATATTTTAGATCATAAGGTGTTTAAAACCTATGATCACAGGCGATGTAATATTTTTGACACAACTATTTTTAACCTAATAATGTTACTACTTCCGATCTCTGAGTATCTTGTTCAATATGGATTAAATATTTTTTTTGTTTTAATTTTAATGTTGCAGATGTATATTTAAAAATTTATTAGCTAATTCATTAGCCAATGTGTTTAAATTTATTGAAATATTTTGATATTAAATGTAATCAAACTATCTTTACAAGCTGGATTTATGATAGCGTAAACACCATTTAAATGTAATACAATGAGTTGCCAATCTAACCTAAGAATCAAACGTCGAATACCAAATGCGATGGCATCAGATAATAGCTCAATGAATGCACTATCTTTTGCAATATTGTTCGTTGTTTGACCGAGGCATATCCAATGAATAGAGACTAACTCATCGGTGGGTGAATAGATGACCCATGCCGCGGAAGAGATGTTCCGTGTACTATGATAGGCTCCTTTAGAAAAACCAATGTAAGTTTGAAGGAATATCGACATATGCAGTATCAAGAGTAATCAAGATAAGCAACGAAAGTAGCAAAAATTCGTCAAGCAAAAATAACTATTCCTAAGGCGCACTTTTCTAATCTAAGGCACACTATTATAAACTGTAACTAATGTACAAAGAGGATCTTCGAACAAAGAATAATGCATAATATCTATTGAGATAAAGGCCATTTATGGGTTTATCTAAAGAGACGTCGTCATAATCGATTAAATCATAGGCTCCTTTTGCAAGCACGTGCTTAACAATATAAAGACCATGCCACATTGGTTCAAATTTACCAGCGCCTTGTTTGTCATGAGCTTGATCGTATACTAGAATTAGGCCACCTTCTAAATATATGCGAGGGTTAACACTTTGATCATACTAAGCTTTAAAACATTTTTTATGAGCCTCGACAACTAATGTAACAGTGCGATGTGTTTCAACTAACTGTGCTAGGTATAGAAAGCGTTTCTCCTCTTCAGAGGTAGCCGGTAATAATTCAATGGCTAATTTGAGTGACGAGATTTTACATTCAATGGGTAACACAACTTCCAAACCATAAACAAGATGAAAAGGATTGAACCCTGTGGATGTTTTTGCAGAGGTACGATAGCCCCATAATTCCGAAAAAAAAGCATGGTATGCCAATTTGTTTTATTGAGTTCCGACAATCCGTTTAATCATGTTGGTTAAAACCTTGTTGATGGCCTCAACTTGGCCATTAGCTTGTGGGTAATATGGTGTAGAATTATCATGGCATAGGTCTAGTTGAGCGGAAAGTTCGATCATCATGATGTTTCGAAAATGGCTCCCATGGTCCGTAACGATAGCTTGAGGGACACTGAATCGAGCAATCACGTGATTGAATATGAAAATTGCTACAATTTTACCATCAACCATGAATGTAGGCATCGCCTCAACCCATTTGGTAAAGTAATATACGACGAGAATAATATACCCATGCCCCTCGGTCGAGTGAGGGTTACATGTGATGAAATTGATGCCCCATTTAGCAAAAGGACTGATAACAATGATTGGGTGAAGAGGAGCTAGAGGTGCATGCATATTTCGATAAAATATCTGGAAATTGTGGCATTTTCTAACTGCAAGAATGCAGTCTTTGAATAGTGATGGCTAGAAATAGCCAGCGCGCAATATCCTTTGGAATGTGGAAAACCCAGACATATGACCACCACATGCTCCAGAGTGGCAGTCATTCAAAACCATTTCGAATTCTTTATGAGTTATACAATGTCGAAAAACAGAATCGACACCACGATGATAAAGAGTGCCACCAAAAATATTATATTGATGTGATTGGTATCGAATTATCCATCAATCTGATCATGAAAGGTTTGGGTTTGGAGATATATAATGATAAACCCATACCAGGGATCAAGGTACTGATTAGAAACATAGATTCATCAGCGAGATGGTTTTCTGCCACCGTTTCCAATTCAATATTGGGAAAATCACATATAAGTTCAACGAACACCAGTGATTTCTTAGACTTGGATTTCTCAAACTCCAAATCAAACTCTTGCAGGATAGAGTATTTTCCCCCGAGAAATTGTTTTGTCAAAATATACATCATCTGTTTGCAATTAGCTATCACTATGGTTTTGCGTAAAAATATGTAATGACATAATGGTTGGACAACTTGAACAGCTGCCAAGGCCAATTTCTCCACATGTGAATACTTGATTTCTGTCAGGCTGAGATTCCGACTTATGTAATAAATCACATGTTCATTGTTAGAATCATACTCTTGAACTAGAACCATTCCAATCATGGAATCAAATGTAGCTAAATACAAAAAGTAATCTCGATGATAATAAGGCGGATGCAACAACAGTGCATGGGTCAAAATGTGTTTAAGCACATCAAAAGATTTATCGAAAAGCTCATCCAAAATCAATGGAACATCCTGTTTTAACAACCGAGTAAAGCCTTTAGTTAAATCCACATATTTTGGGATAAAATGATGCAGAAAGTTTGCTTTCCCATACAAAATTTGGATTTGGCGAAGAGTGGAAGGAGGAGGTAGATTACAATAGCCTCAACCTTTGATGGGTCGACATGAATGCCTTATTTTGAAACAATGAACCCAAGTAAACGTCCTGATTGTACACAAAATACACATTTGTGCGGATTCAAATGAATGTTGTAATGCCTACACCTCATAAAGATGGCACGCAAGTTTTAGGATGATATTTTCTGCGTAAAGAATGAGAAGGTAAGTTATCCAGGTAGGGCTATACAATATGTTTGATATCGTGAAATGTGTGAGACATAGCTCGTTGAAAATTTGCGCCATCATTTTTAAGTCCAAATAGTAATTTACAGTATGAAAACGTGCCCCATGGACATATAAATGTTGTTTTAGGTTGATCAACAGGGAGTATGTTGATTTGATTGTAACCAGAAAAACCATCCATAAACGAGAATATTTCGTTTCCAGCACAATCATCAATAATTTGGTCAATATAAGGGGTAGGATAATTGTATTTAGGACAGGCCTTGTTAATATCCCGATAATCGACCATACTCTGATAGTTCGTTGTTTCTTGGTTGTGAGAACTATGTTAGATACCCAATCCGTCAAAGGAATATGATAAATAAATCCTGCACGTAATAAATTTTCAACTTTAGCTTTAATTGCAGCAAATTTCTGCGGATGTATTGGACATAATCTCTATCTGATACGCTTAGCATCCAGGTATGTCTTAATTTCGTGAATAACAATCTTAGGATCAATACCTAGAATTTCTTCATAAGACCAAGCAAAAATTTCTCGGAATTCTTGAAATAGGGCTTTGTAGATTTTGAACTCTTCAATTGAGCAAGAAGCACCTATATGAATGTTCTCAATTCTTCCAGATTTAATTGATATGTCAATAGGAATTGTGGTGGAAATATTTCCCAAATTTTTCTCAGAATTTGAAGGAAGAATGGACATAGGATTTTTAGGTTCCTTAACATAATCAATTGAAAATATGGATGAAAAATAATTCTCAAGTTTATCAAGGTCAGGTTAAAAATAATATCGATGATGGAGATCGTCCCATGGTAATTCATCCGATGACAAGATTTATCATATATTTTCATCAGTTGAAAACACTTTTTGAAAAGGATCCAAAAATGATGTCAAGGATGAGCTTGATAAATAAGAAGACTCTTCACTGACCACATTCATTTGATCAGTATAAGTTGATGGATTGTTAGAACACAATTGTACTGCTACATATGCCGATTCAAAAGGACTTAAAGGCATCTCGCCACCATAGGAGTCCAATTCCGATTCTAAAGGCACATTCCATGTGTCATTAAATGGAATTGTGCTTGATGTAACCATATTGATATTGGAAATAGTTCACCGTACATTGGGAGAAGGTATAGAGAAAGTTCCCATGAGAGCGGAATCTTTAACTAGTCCTACCCCAACATCTTTGTAAGGGATAACCATTTTTTCGACATGTTGGATACTATCTGTAGAAGTAGGGTCTGAAGCGAAGTAAGACAATTGATTGATTTTAACAATCTATCCTTTATGAGGGAACATTATCATTCGAAAGAATGATGAAACAACAATAGTCATAGCATAAGACCAAATTTGACCCAGAAGAAGGTTGTAATCAAGAGGGGCATAAACAACTTCCACCTCGAGTGTTACGATTTTTCCTTCTACTTCTATAAGCATATCCTGGAGTATTCTAAATGGGCGAAAACATCTTACATCAAAGGCTTTAAGAATGGTCGGTGATTGGTTGATTGTCGAATAACCAGGAGTTTTCCAACAAGCTAAGGATATAATGCACGTGGATGCTCCCTCATCAATTACTGTGCGAAAAAATCGCCTTGATTTAACTAATACCGGAATTTGAAAAGCCATTTGATGTGGTAGTCTAGGTACACATTTTTCGAGATCAAAGACAATAATATTTAAGTATTGAGGATCAATCGCTCCTATAGCTGATAATAGTAATTTCCTCTAAGCTGGACAATATTTCAGCACTTCGAGGGTCGACATTGCTGTAGGGTATATGGAAAAATATTCAAAAATATTTGAATTCTGAACGGCTCTTGCATGTGGATTGAAAGTCAATTCGAAGTACACCTTTGGTAGGCAGTTTAATCACTAAATCAAGATTTTGTTTCTCAATTTGCAATGGTTTAGAAACCGAAGGAGTTGATACTAGTGGTTGAATGAATGATTTAGTTTCTTTACTTGTTACAGGACTCTTAGATCCATAGTCTTGAGATCGTGTAACAACCATGACCTGGGACATCATCAGGATATCCGCCGATGAATTGGAATGAGTTCCGATCATTTTGCTATCTTGAGATGGAAAAGGATATTTCAAAAACAAGTGTGGGTGAACCTTTGAAAAATTTGGATACCTCGGCCCAATGTGGACACTCTTTGGTGTAGTGATCCTCATCATAGATAAGAAAAGGATAACGAGGTTTCCATTTTTCGTCTAACAGTTTGGTTTTTTCAGTTTTCTCTTTGGGAGAAGTGTTTGTTATTTTTACCCTTCCCCTTCTTCTTATTTTCAAATGATTTAGCTTTGGTTTTAGATGAGTCTATGACGTGAATCTCGACAGAATTTTCTAGGGAAGGATCTCCTTTAGGTCAATCTGGTAGAGTTATGATTGGAGAAGTAGATTTAGATGATTTATTCTTACTCTTTGTCATATTAATTGTACCAATTACACTGTCTGCAAAATGAGAACTGGAAGGAGTTGCACTAAGTTGGCCTGGGCGTGGTAAATCAATAATTTTCCATACAGAGTACCAGATTGTGTGTAATCAAGGTCCAGGTATTGTGCTTGATCTATGAATTTCTCTTCTGTTACAATGCCTCCCTTAGCTACATCTTCAGTAATCTTAGGCAGTAATGATTTAATGAACCATTCTGCCAGAATTTGATCCGGAATGAAAATTTCACTAAACGCCTTCTACGTCACCATTCACGTATGTGATACGAAATGTATGTAGACGTACTCTGTTTTAATGAAGTCAAAATTTCCGTTCCATTGTCATAACGGAGTGGAAACTAAAAATGAGTCAGGAAGTCTGTTGCTAAGGCGTTGAAATTATTGAAAGAGCCACATGGTAACTCAATGTACCACTTTGCAGCTAAGCCGATCAAAGTTATCTGAAAAAGTATTAAAATGGAATCATCGATTAAGGAGTTGGATGCACACCACAGATGATAAGTCACCACATGATTTGAGTGGTCTTCTCCTCATTTTCCTACAAAATTTGGAATATCACTGGGCAACTTAGTGGGCATTACCAGCCAAAATGGAAGATAATAAATCAGATCATTTGTTAGCCGAGACAAGTCCAGTAAATCTAAATTTTCAATGAACAGTAACCACTGGTTAGGGTCTTTCTGTGCGGAACAATACTAATACCCGGAGGAGGATACCTAGGAAAACTTGGAATAACCTGAGCAGTTGGGATTAGAATACCTCCACGGTGTTCAGGGTTAGCCATATCAAATTGAGGTTGAGCCGGTATTTGATATGTATAACCAGGGTATGGTTGGCTCTGGTAAGATGGATTTTGTCCCATTTTTCCATATTGAAATTTCCCTTGAAATGGTTGACTATGAACAAAATGACCTTGAAAGGTTTGACCCATAAAAGGTAGACTTGTTTGAACCGTAGTTGCACCAGGTTGTCCTACAGAGGTTTGAGGAATAGACTGAACTGTAGGTCCAGTTTGATGAACATTAATATGAGAGATTTCCTATGTAACAGTTGGTGTTTTCGTCTGAAGGGTTGTAATAACAAAGGTTTGAGAAACTCCAGGGATAGGTGTACTCAGTTGTTGAAAAAAAATTTGTGTAACATATTGGATAGGAGTACTTGGTCCACCTACTAACTACTTGCCATAGATGCCTGTGGGGTGATTTGAAGTGCACTCTAAATAGGCTGTTGGACTTGGGTAAAACCAAATTGTGCAATTGAATGAGCATGTTGATTATAAGGCACTTGTAAAGTAGGATGCAAAGATTGTTTATTCAAAAAGGGATTCCACACAACATTAATTCCTGGGTAAGAAGCTCCCATCAAAGGTTGTGATGCATAAGGTTGACCATAACCAGTTTGAGGCATTGGAACATAAGTTTGATAATTACCGAAAATATTTGGTCCTAAAACTGAGGGATAAGTTCTAGCAAAAGGTTATCCTCCTTGAAAGGATGGCTACTCTTGATAAGGCTGCTACCCTTGGAAAGGTAGTTTCTCTTGGAGAGGTTGTTGCTCTTGGAGAGGCTACTACCCTTGAAAATATTGCTGCCCCCCAGGCGCTATATAGCCACCTTGAGAGCTATATTGAGGAATATTTCCGGAAAACATATAGGCATATTCCATTGTCAAAGGTTCGGTGGTAGATTCATAGAGACCAATTGAATTGGTGAAAGTTTTGGAAGATGGAGATGCTCCTGAGAAAGTGCGAGAGAGCGTCTGGTAGCCAACATGAATAGATGGACCACCATACAAGAATTTTTCTGGTGATGAAGAAAATATAGATGACTCAATAGACATGTTTGGTGAAGCCATGAAACTACCTCTGGGTATAGAGTAAAAATATATGTGGCGTGGTGAATGCTTATAACTAGATTTACGCAGAAAGTCGGTAATTTGATGATACCAAGGATTTGGTCTAAAAGGAACGAAAGGGTAACTTGGTTCACTATACCTTAGATCTAAATATTCTTGATGTGAAGGAATTGTGATCTCTTCTTCCATGTCAAAAATCTGTTCAATAATAATTAGGCCAGGAGGAAGATTCTCAATAATAAGAAGTTTCACTCGAGGTGAACGAGGACGAACAGAGTTGGGGCTATGAGATCGGAAGGTGACTTAGATGAAGTAGATTCAGATTTAGGCTCTAATATTTTGGGTTCAGTGAATTGAGTATATGAAAATTCACTAGTAATAGATTCAATTATAATTACTTCAGAAATTTCTAGTTGTACTTGATATTTTTCAATTATCTGAGGTTGATTAACTTCGAAGTCAAGATGTATTACAATTGATGTTTCTCCTTTTTTAGTAGACCTAGTTCCTGATTGTTGAAATATTTCATTTTTAATTTTTTCCATTTGATTGGGTGTATACTCAGGCGGTTTCCCCTACATTCTACGTGAATGTCTCGGTAATTCAGCCACAGTTAATATTTTAACACACGAAATAATTTTTTTTCAAAAGAATACACCTAAGGTCACTAAAAATCAAGAAAATGAACACGCACCTACAAAATGTAAGAGAAAAAACACACACAAATAATATGTTTCCACAATAAAAGCACTAGTTGGTGATGAAATCCAATGTCGCAGAAATTAATGTGGAAAACTGGCGGTTGGAACAATTACCCTGAAAACCTACTTAATGAAACATTCTGATGCAAGTAACTCCACTATGCCATCTCAAATTGAAGAGTAATCTCTAGAAAGTCCAAGTGAGTCTAGTCAACGTCTGCTTTAGGTACAGTGGGACCTTCCCTCCATCGTCACCTTGGGAAAAATCCTAAAGATTATGGCCACTAACGTCACCAAATGAGACAATGGCACTTGGGGGAACAATCTATGATCCGATATACATGCAAGGGCAGATTATCAAGCTCAATCCCCTTGAAATATCCTCGACATGGTAAATCTGAGGTTTGCTAACAAGTGACACCTGGATTCTCAACAATGGTTAATCCGAGGTTTACCGTTTGTATTACGTGCACGCTACATGACCATGTGCTTGAATATTTTAATAAGAGTTTCCTAGAGTAAAAACACAACAATTTGATTTCCCTACCGCAATATGCTACTTGTTTGTTTTAACTTCTTTGGAACATTTATTACAACCTATTCCAAAGCACTAGCCTAAGCTAAATTGGTGGAATGAGTCCTAGAAAATGTAAAAAATATCTAGATTGATTTTATCAAGTGTTGTATTGATTTGGCTGTTATTAACGCAAAGGGGCATAGAGATGAAACTTTATGATATTGTGACTTGACTCAAAAAATACTCTAAATGCATCAATATGAAAAATGAAACTCTTTTATTTTGATGAATTCTATTTAAGAGAAATTTGAAGGAATTTTGAACTTAAAAATTACAAGCTTCCTAAAACTTCAAAATTTTTTTCTTTCACCTTAAGAAAATAATTTCATTAAGAACACAATTTCCGAGCATGATCAATGTCTCTTTTGCAAAGAAAATTATGTTGATTACTAAGTCAAAAACTACAATTTTAATAAACAAACAAATCTCAAAATAAGGAAACTTATAAAACCCTAAAAAGTATAAAAAAATTCAATGCAAATCAAAGTTATAATTCTCAATCCTAACTAAGATACCTATGAGTATCTTTCTAATGATTTCTCTTAGTTGTAATCAAACGAAAAATGTTTCTACTTGAGCTAGCAGAAATGAAATTATGAAAGACTAGCTTGAGATAAATCAGACTTCAGTGATATAGAAGATTTTCTATTTTTCAATCGAATAAGAAACAAATATTCAAAAAAGGTAAGGTTGGAAATAGTCCTAGTGGCTTAAGGAGACAATAAAATAAAACCACTGATCTTAGGAAAATGAATTTATCTTCCAAAAGGAGAAACGACAAACCAGGGAAAACTCTATTTGTATAATGGAAAAAGCATGAATTATCAAACAAGACTCTAAGGTGTTAACGAGGAGTTCATACATAGATTATGACAACTATCATAGATCAGGTTAAACCTCAAGAATTTGGTTATCTGACTCTGGAAGAGAAAATTTCATTTTTTTCAAAATTTCCCAGGGGGTGCACAACTTATCAGTTCACGCCAATGCGCATGCACACTAAACTATGCTGATAAGTTCGCAGGTTGCCACTCTGTTTTCCACATAAAACCACGCAATTCAGAGAAAATTTGGAAAAAATAATTTTAAGTTTTTCTTTCTCAGAGAATCTAAAAGGTTATGTACCCAACCACACTCAGAGAAGTCAAAATAAGAAAGCTTAGAATGTCAAACTAAATAGAACCAAAGAAAACTAAACTTGTCTTCCCTAGTGGAATCACCAATTTGTTTTGTGGATTAATCCCTCTTTCAGACAAGAGAGATCTCCCTATTACTCCAACATGTAACTAGAAACAATGATCCATTGAATATCTCTTTCTCTAAAATATTTGTATTTTAGATTATTACAACCTTGAAATAAGGAGGTTATACTCCTACCTTTCAACTGAGATGTTTGATGTAGCCTTTTTCCTTTCGCTCCAAAGCAATTATTTAATGCTGAGAAGAACCTGAAATCACAAGAAATACAAAATATCAAAGCACCTACAGTATATAATAATCATAAATACTAATCCAACTTAGTGATCAAGGAGTCTAAGTATTGACATCATTTCCATGAATTTAGAAACAAGACAATGAGAAAAAGATATCCATATGTATTATCAGAAATTAAAAAGAGCAATCTTACAACCTGTGCCTTGATGTTGTAAAAATTTCTCCCGTGTATTTGTGCAATCGTTTCCTTCAGTTTGATGAGCCTTCATCTCTAGAATGACCAACATGAAGTCATATGCACAAAGGTGTAATATTCGATGTGCCAACAACAAATTACTAGTTCAGAATCTATGAACTCTATGAACTCTCTACAACTTAGAATCTATACAAACCAGTACCCTTCAACTTGAAACCTCAGCTCAATTTATAGAGAGATTGAGGTAGTTTCAGATCCATCAAGAGAGGGATGAGTTCCTCCCATGAAGGGATTTAGGTTCCTTTGTCCAAGGGATAAGCTTCATGAGTAGAGGGATAAAGCTCGAACTACGTGACTCTAGAGGCTTCCAGTTGGGAGAATATTCGACCAATTAGGCTTATAGAAGTTACTTTCTATATTTAGTTCCTTTTTACGGGGGTGCGCAGGTTTTAGTCGTGAAAATAGTGGTGATTGACGCGGCTAATGGAAGAAACATCAACACATGTGTAGTAAAAGGCTATAAAAAGCGCGCGGGTAATATTTTAAAGGTTTTAAAGTTCTTTTCTTCAATTTCAAAGACTTGGTTAAGGAACATGAGTGTTTTTTACCTCTAAGGGAACATGATATGGATGGTGATAGACCCATATTGACACTAAAATGTCATGGTGACAAAATTACATGTAACAAGGGGTCCTGACCCAGGTTAAGGGTTTATCGCACAACCAAAAAACCCTCCAACTACTGGCCCTTTCAGGAATGATTGGCTTGCGCAGATCAAAATCTCAACCAAAGAAGTATGGGGGGGTGTTGGAACCAAGTTTCCACACCCTGAGAAAGAAAATAACAAATTGGCCCTAAGAAGATCGATTGCATACATATATCAATTATAAATAGATGTGCGCAATACTTAACAGATTATAAACATAATCACAGATCACTTTAGAACATATATAACATAACAGAACCAAATCCAGATATAAAAATGTGTAATTACTTAAGCATATTCATCAACCATCAATATGCATAAATAAATATAACATATGTATTTGCATAAATATAAATAAGCAACACAGAAGCAATGTGATCTCAATAGAATAGATAACTTAGATCAATACACAATGTTTCTCCAAAATCAATCCTTTATATTAGCTTTAGGTCAATTCAATACATCAGAATTTTCCCTTACAAATAACTCTTCCGCGCACATAGCTAGCGGAGTTCGCAAATAGCCGGGACTAGGTCTCTGTGCACACAGCTAGAAAGACCCTTTATACCCAACCCAGACAACCCTTACAATGTATTACAGGCGCATAAATAGTCAGATCATCATACTAGTCTATTCAACTTGAACTACTTTACTTAGACTCGATCTATATATTTATATTCTTCTAGCGCACAGATAATATGGTCTCAAACCATGGTTTGAGGCCCATAGTTTATGCTTAAACCCATTTACATCAAAATAGGGACTTTGACCCGCCCCAAAGCCCCTTGACTCATTCGCGCAACACTCATATACAAAACTTGTACAAAAAGATATAAAAAAAGTGTATCGCAGGGGACCCCACTCCAATAGCCCCCCAACACAAACATGTGATTCGTCCTGAGTCACTGAGGCGTCTGCTCCTTAAGCTTGGATTGGAGTGCACTAAAAGAGGATTTTAGAGGGAGCACCATTTCCAAACTTTTCACCACAACTCCCTGTGCTTGCTGAACTCACTTCTCCGTAGTGGGCCCTTCAGTGGCCATCTGTATACTGCGCCATGTCTGCTGAATTTCATTCAAGGTGGTGTCTAGAGTCTGTGAAAGCTAGAGAGCCTCCTCAGCCCCTAGTTGCATACGTGCCTCCAACAACTATTCTTTATGGCGCAAGTCTTCAATCTATGTCTATATGATCCAATAGTCCTGCAGACGGGCAAGGTGATGTGGAAGAACATGGGTCGGTGCCACTGTCTGAATTTTAGAAAATTATTGTTATTTATGATGCGACTCGTTGCACAACTTCTATACGACAAGATCATTCTACATAGACGTCCATATGCCCATAACCTCATCCAATATATTGTCACACTGGGTGACTGTAGCAGCAATACTGTCTGTGGCTTCTTTGACTTCGGCTGCCCTTTTTGGGTGGACCTCAGGGGGAATCTCAGGCCACAACTTCATTTTCAGGTTCGTGATTTGTTGTAAAAATCTATAATCAATGAAAATAGAGTGCTTAAGTACACAAAAACCGACATTTTGTTAGGTAAACTTGACTCGGGATAGAGTCAAAGTTGACTAAGGTAACTAGTAGTGGTTTTGGGGCACATGGTTATGTGCACCCATGGTTTTGGCCCATGGTATTGCAAGTAATGAAGCCTATAAAAAGGATGGGAAGACTTCATTGTAATGTAGGCTTGGAGGTGAGCGGTGAAGGCTCACTTGGCTGGATTGGCCAGGGTTTTGGTCAATGGTTAATGAAATTTCATTAGGATGGGTTTTCCCAGTTAAATATTTATGTTTATGTTTATGTGATTTGTTGCTGGCTCTTTCATGGTTATGATTATTTGTTTCTCTTAGTAAAATTATTTATTATTCCTGCGGTAAATTTCTAACAACTGGTATCATTGTTGGGTGTGGAGCCTGATTTTGTTCCCGATTCAGAGATCCTTGTTCTAGTTGGATGTATACCCCAGGAAAATTGTACACCCTTGCATGCGGGGGGGAATTGTCCCCCTCGTGGGGTCCGGGGGCTAGCGGTCCCCCGGCGGGGATTTTGGGGGCAGCGCCCCCGAAGCCAAAAATAGATGTAAAATTGCCTTGTAAAATTATAGTAATTTCTAGTCAATCTGGGCCATTCATTAGGCGGATGATCTGACGGTAGAAGTTATTTTTATTTTTTATTTTTTTTCCCTAGAAGGCAAACCCTCGCTTTTATGAGGGTATTGTATTGCGGCTGTGTATTGTATGTGTATTATCTAAGCGGAAAATAGATAGGGAGACTGTGAGAGAGAACAGAGGATATTATAGCGGATCTGCTGTAGGTTTTGTCTCTTCATTTTGCTGGATAATAGAAAGGAAGGACTGGCTGTTTAGGGTGGACGTAGCCCAAATTGGGTGAACCACGTATATCTGTGTCTCTCTGGTTTTATGTGTTTTGTGTGCTTGTATTTTCGGCATATTTTACGTGTTGCATTGCTCTATAATATTTAATTCTAACAATTGGTATCAGAGCCGAAGGTATATTTGGTTGATAAAATCGCAAGAAATAAGGGTTCTTGGTTCGAGTGGGAGCAATGGCGGAAGATGCTAAGTTTAGGGTCGAGAAATTTAACGACCAAAACTTCCTGCTGTGGAAGATGGAAGATTATTTGTATCAGAAAGATCTGTACCTACCATTGAGCGAAAAATAAAAGAAGCCGGTGGCCATGACAGACGCGGAATGGAACATTCTCGATAGAAAGGCACTCGGAACAGTACGGTTGTGCCTTGCGGCGTCAATCGCCTTCAATATTTCGAAGGAAACAACAACAGAGGGTTTGATGTAGACGTTGGCGAAACTATATGAAAAACCCTCGGCCTCAAACAAGGTATTTATTATGAAACGACTATTTAATATGAAGATGTCAGAAGGTGGATCTGTTGCAGACCATTTAAATGATTTTAATACAGTTACCAGTCAGTTAAGTTCTGTAGGGTTAAAATTTGATGATGAAGTTAGAGCTCTGTTATTTCTATGCTCATTTCCAGAAAGCTGGAATGGTTTAGTTATGGCCATTAGTAACTCTGTCTCTGGATCTAGTACTTTAAAGTTTGATGATGTTGTCGGTGCTATCCTTAGCAAGAAAATGCGACAGAAAAGCTCCGGTGAGACATCGGGTAATGCTTTGAGTGCAGAGTCTAGGGGAAGGAGAATGGAAAGAGGAAAGAGCTTGGGATATCGCAGTAAATCAAGGAAAGGAAGATCCAAGTCCAGATCGTGGATAGTGTGCTAGAAATGCGGAAATAAAGGACACCTAAAGAAAGACTGTAGATCTCGGAAAGGAAAAGAAGGAGACACACAACAAGAAAACAATCATGAAGCAAATGTGACAGGTGATGTGTTACAAGATGATTTGATTATTTCTTTCGAAAATGTTACTGATTCTTGGGTTGTAGATTCAGGGGCTTCATTCCATGCCACACCTGATAAGAAATATTTTCATGACTATGTTCAAGGAGATTTTGGACAAGTTCGTTTGGGTGATGATAAACCATATAAAATTGTTGGAATGGGTAAGGTTATTGTAAAACAGCAGAATGGAAACCAATGGCTATTAAAGGAGGTAAGGCATGTTCCAGATCTAAAGAAAAATCTGATTTCAACAGGGCAGTTAGGTGGTGAAGGTTGTGTGACAACTTTCACGGATAAAACTTGGAAGGTCACCAAAGGAGCCCTGGTAATAGCAAAAGGCGAAAAGGTTGGTACATTGTATTTATGCAATGGTATTTCTAACTCTGTTAATGCTTTAACTTCCAAAGGAGCAGATGCAGCATTATGGCATCATAGGCTCGGACACATGAGTGAGAAGGGAATGAAGATTCTTCACTCAATAAATTTGTTGCCAGGTTTGAAGAATGTTGATTTGGATTTCTGTGAGAATTGCATTTATGGAAAACAGAAGAGAGTCAGATTTCTCAGAGTTGGGAAAGAAAAGAAGAGCAAAAAATTGGAGCTTGTGCATATAGATGTATGGGGACCTGCTCAGGTATCATCTCTCAGTGGCTCTCGCTATTATGTTACGTTTATTGATGATGCAACTAGAAAAACTTGGATTTATTGTATTCAAAATAAATCTGATGTATTTGATACTTTCAAGAAATGGAAAGCTTTGGTTGAGATTGAGACAGGAAAGAAGTTGAAGTGTCTTAGATCAGATAATGGAGGTGAATATTGCAGCAGAGAGTTTGATAGGTACTGTTCAAAGCATGTAATTCGTAGAGAGAAGACAGTTCCAAGAACACCACAAGAAAATGGTGTGTCAGAAAGGATGAACAGAACAATCATGGAGCATGCAAGGTGCATGAGATTGCATGCAGGATTGCCTTTACAATTTTGGGCAGATGCTATAGATACTGCTGTTTATCTAATAAACAGAGGGCCTTCAATTTCCTTGGATGGTGGTATTCCAGAGGAAGCATGGACAGGTAAAAAGGTAAACTACTCTTTTTTAAAGCCTTTTGGCTGTGAGGCCTTTGTCCATATAATTAAAGAAAATAGAACAAAGCTTGAGGCAAAATCAAAGAAATGTACCTTTATTGGATATGGTGTTAATGATTTTGGTTATCGCTTATATGATTATGAAAATCACAAAATCATTAGGAGCATAGATGTAATATTCAATGAAAGGGTCTTGTATAAGAATCAGTTGCAGGAAAAGAAATAGGAAAAAGAAAGAAAGGAATACGTGGTTCTTGATGAGATAATTGAAAAAGTAAAAGTGCCTAAAAACAATAATAATCAACAACCACAACAACAACAATCACCACAACAGCAACAGGCACCTCAAACACTTGAAAGTGGTGTTAGAAGATCTACCAGGATAAGTAGACCCTCTGAACGATACTCTCCTTCATTATATTATTTATTGCTGACTGATTCTGGTGAACCTGAATGTTATGAAGAAGCAATGCAGGTTGAAAGCAGGAAGAAGTGGGAGCTAGCCATGGAAGAAGATATGGACTCCTTAATGCATAACCAGACTTGGGACTTAGTCAGGTTGCCTGCAGGTAAAACTATATTGCAGAATAAATGGGTTTACAGGCTGAAGGAAGAAGATGGAGGAAAATAGAGGTACAAAGCTAGACTTGTGGTGAAGGGGTTTGCACAGAAGAAAGGTATTGATTTTGATGAAATATTTTCTTTTTAATTATAACTCTTCCGGGACATCACATAAGAATTTTAGGGACCGACGCGTTTCAAACTACCAACTGTAGTTCATCATCAGGATAATGAAAATTAGCTGATTTGACATACATATTTATACCAGGAGGAGAGAAGCAACGGTCAAAACCCAACAATCCAAAATTAAAATAAAAATAATTCATTTTATTTTTATTTTAATTCTAGTTTTTAATTGTATTTATTTATTAATTTATTTATACATTAAATACTTTATTTTTATTTTTGTTATATTTTTTGACTTTGACTTTTTGACTTTTTACTTGATTCATGTGAGGATAGTTAGGTGTTTGGTCCTTTTTATATTTTTATTATTTTATTTTATTTATTATTATTATTATTATTATTTATTTATTTATTTTTGACCATTTTTAATTTTTATAAGGTTGGGTTAATTTTATTTTTGTTTTTAATCTTAATTTTGGACCGTTGGGTTTTGATCGTTGCTTCTCTCCTCCTGGTATAAATATGTATGTCAGATCAACGAATTTTCATTATCCTGATGATGAAATACAGTTGGTAGTTCGAAACGCATCGGTCCCTAAAATTCTTATATGATGTCCCAGAAGAGTTATAATTAAAATGTTATGGATCACAGAAGCTTGCACTCTCAACAGAAATATTTTCTCCTGTTGTTAAGATGACTTCAATCAGAACTATCTTAAGTCTTGTAGTAGCGGAAGATTTACATCTTGAACAGTTAGATGTAAAGACATCATTTCTCCATGGAGATTTGGAGGAAGAGATATACATGCAACAACCAGAAGGATATGAGGTAAAAGGGAAAGAAAAATTGGTGTGCAGGTTAAAGAAGAGCTTGTATGGCTTAAAGCAGGCTCCAAGGCAGTGGTATCTAAAATTTGACAAGTTTATGTCTGAACAAGGTTATACTAGATGTCACTCTGATCATTGTGTTTATCTAAAAAGGCAAAATGATGGCAGCTATATTATATTGTTATTGTATGTATATGACATGCTTGTTGCAGGGTCTAACATGCAGGAAATAAATGTGCTCAAAAGAAAATTGGCAAATTCATTTGCAATGAAGGATTTGGGAGCTGCAAAACAAATCCTTGGTATGAGGATAACTAGAGGCAGGAAAAATCGCAAATTAACACTGTCTCAGAATGAGTACATAGAAAAGGTGTTGAAAAGATTTAATATGCAGAATGCAAAACCAGTTAGTACACCTTTTGCTAGCCATTTCAAACTTAGTAGGGAGATGTGCCCAAAGACCCAAGAAGACATGGATTATATGTCTAAAGTTCCATATGCATCAGCAGTTGGAAGCTTAATGTATGCAATGGTCTGCACAAGGCCTGATATTGCACATGCAGTGGGATTTGTAAGAAGGTACATGAATAATCCAAGAAAAGAACATTGGATGGCAGTAAAATGGATTCTCAGATATTTGAGAGGTACCACAAATCAAGCATTATGCTTTGGTGGTTCAAACATTGCTCTACGGGGATATGTTGATGCAGATATGGCAGGTGACAGAGATAACAGGAGGAGCACTACAGGATATGTATTTACTGTAGGTGGAACATCTGTCAGTTGGGTTTCAAAAATCCAAAGTGTTGTTGCACTTTCAACAACAGAAGCAGAGTATGTTGCTGCTACAGAGGTTAGTAAAGAAATGATTTGGTTACAAAGGTTTATGGATGAATTGGGTAAGAAGCATGATATGGGCACACTATACAGTGATAGCCAAAGTGCTATTCATCTTGCAAAGAACTCAGCATTTCATTCCAGGACTAAACACATACATCTCAAGTACCATTTCATACGGTCAGTATTGGAAGATGAAGAGTTGAAGCTGGAAAAGATACACACTAGCCAGAATCCTGCAGATATGCTAACAAAAGTTGTAACCAGGGAGAAACTGAAAATGTGCTCAGTTTCAATTAGTATTCAAGGATGATGATGAAGATGAGGAACATCCAGGTCCAAAGAGGAGTCATTGTCCAGCAAATCAAGTAGTGATGGAGTTGCTACAATCAGTCTCCAAGTGGGAGATTGTTGGGTGTGGAGCCTGATTTTCTTCCTGATTCAGAGATCCTTGTTCTAGCTGGATGTATACCCTAGGAAAATTGTACACCCTTGCACGCGGGGGGGACTTGTCCCCCCCGCGGGGTCCGGGGGGGCCTACCCCCCTAACTAGGGGGTCCGGGGGCCAGCGGTCCCCCAACGGGGGTTTCGGGGGCAGCGCCCCCGAAGCCAAAAATAGATGTAAAATTGCCTTGTAAAAGTATAGTAATTTCTAGTCAATTTGGGCCATTCATTAGGCAAATGATCTGACGGTAGAAGTTATGTTTAGATTAGGGTTTTTTTCCCTAGAAGGCAACCCCTCGCTTTTATGAGGGCATTGTATTGCGGCTGTGTATTGTATGTGTATTCTAGGAGCGAAAAATAGATAGAGCGCGAGGAAGAGAACATAGGATATTACAGTGGATCTGCTGTAGGTTTTGTCTCTTCATTTTGCTGGATAATAGAAAGGAAGGACTGGCTGTTCGGGGTGGACGTAGCCCAAATTGGGTGAACCACGTATATCTATGTCTCTTTGGTTTTATGTGTTTTGTGTGCTTGTATTTCGGCATATTTTATGTGTTGCATTGCTCTGTAATATTTAATTATAACACATTGTAAAACCAACAACATCAGATGCACAACAATTATCCTAATGGAAGAAGGATACTGTAAAAGCTAGGAGCATCATCCTAAAGGGTGTGAGAGACCACATAGTCTCGAATTTACATAGAAAAGAAACTCCATTTCCTATGTGGAATACCCTCACCGAGTTATTCGAAAATAGCAGTGATGCCAGGAAATTGACATTGAGGGACAAGCTCAGAAACAACTGATTGCGGAAAAATAAAACCATTCCACCGTTTACCTCTCTAGATTTACTCAAGTTCAAGATGAACTTAGAGTAGTAGGAGGAAATGTTTCCTCTTCTGAGCTAGTGAGCCTAGCTCTTGTAGGCCTTCAGAAATCTTGGCACAACTACCAGGACTCTATAAATGGAAGGGAAAATTTTCCAAATTGGGAGAGAATTTGGTCCGATTTGGTGTAGGAAGAAATTCGAAGGAACACTAGAGATGGAGTAACATCCAAAACTGAGGAGGAAGATAATTTTTCATTTTTTGGGAAGGGAAAGAAAGCTAATGGAAAGAAGACCCAAAGCAAGCTAGTGTCCAACCAGAAAAATGGAAAGAGGAAGGACCTAAGCAAGATAAAATGTTTTCACTGCCAAATATATGGGCACTATGCAACAAAGCATCCACATAAGAATTTTAACAAAAAGGATTTAGGAGGAGCAAGAAATGAAGAACTTGCCTCATAATTCGTATTATACTTCAGCCTAATTGCATGCATGACCAACACTATAATGGGGAGTGTGTGGTACCTAGATTCAGGTGCCTCATTCCATATGAAATTTTGCAAATAATTCTTCTATAGCATAGAGGAGAAGGATATCCAGATGCACATAGACCATGGGGATGATGGACGGTACAATACCAAAGGAATTGGAACTGCAATCTTTAAGAGGGATTCAAGCTCCCATCTTCATCTGAAAGATGTCATGTATGTACTTGGGTTGAAGAAGAACTTGATCTCTGTACCTGTATTGGAGGATAGAGGCTATGATGTTGTTTTTAGTAAGGTGAAAGCCTTTCTGAGACATGTAGCTACCGGGCAAGTGAAAAATATTGGATTTGGGGTGAAAAATATCTAAAAACTTGAGGTGGAGGCTTACACTGCACTAAGTAGAAAAGAAGAAAAGAAGAAAAGGTGTAGAGTCGAGATGTTGGAGAACTCTTGTAGAGGCGCATGGGACACTTACACCATAGGGCCTTAAAAGTCATGCAACATATTACCACTAGTCTCTCGAACTGCACCCTTGACCAACATGATGTCTACAAGGGATGCACATTGAAAAAATATGTCAAATCCACCTTCCAAGGCCGAGATAGAAGAGTTAGAGAAATCTTGGAGTGAGTCCACTCTAATGTATGTGGACCATTTTCTACAACCTCTACAACAAAACACAAGTATTATGTGATTTTTGTTGATGAATTTTCTAGAAAACACTGGATTTTCTTCATGCAAAAGAAGGATGAAATTTTCTCAAATTTTCTTGAATTAAAATTTATGGTTGAAAATGAGACTGGTTAGAAAGTGAAAGCCCCGAGAAGTGATAATGGAGGATAATTTGTTTCTAACACCTTCAAGGAATTTTTTTCCAAAGAGGGTATTAGAAGAGAAATGATTATACCCCATAACCCACAAAAAAATGGGGTGGATGAAAGGAAAAATAAAAGCATAGTGGGAGTAGCAAGAGCCATGTTACATTATCAAGGGCTTCCATTACATCTATGGGTAGAAGCATGTAACACTGCATTTTATTTGCAGAACATGAACCCTCACAAAATACTTGGCATGATCACACTCGAAGAAGATTTTTCTGGGAGGAAGCCAGATCTATCTCATTTTCAAATTTTTGGAGATACTGTGTATTTTCATATCTCCAAAGATAACAGTAAGAAACTTGAGCCTACATATGAGATGAGAGTCTTTTTAGGATACACCGAGACACCACATAATTACCGAGTGCATTTTCCCTCACTTAGAGTGACAATAGTGAGGAGAGATGTCAAATTTGATGAGGAGAAGACTATGAGATGCTATATAGAGTGAGAGATGAGTACCCACCAGAGGAGGAGCTTCTAGTTCCTAAGGATGAAGATCATATAGAGCTTTAGAATGTTGCGTATCAAACAGAAGTGGAAGAGCAGACATGAGGTCAAGTGGAGGAACCCAATCAACTAGAAACTTACATAGAGGGGAGGAAGAGAACCAAAGAAGATGACATATTGGTACAATATGCAGAGGAGCATGTGGGAGCTCCTTCATCTTTCCACAGGTAGAGGATATCACTAGAAATGTATACTAGTTACATGGCTCTCATGATAAAACTCATTGATTCCAAGCCTTCTTCATTTGAGGAGTATGAATCCATCATGAAGAACAATGTATGGGAGGTGGTGTCGAGATCAGAGAATAAGTAGTGTGGGTTGATGCCATGGTGGAGGAGTATGAATCCATCATGAAGAACAATGTATCAGAGGTGGTGTCGAGACCAGAGAATAAGTCAATGGTAGGTTCCAAATGGATATACAAAGATAAGCATGTAACTAATGGGAGCATTGAGAAGTACAAGGCCAGATTTGTGGCCAAAGGCTTCTCTTAGGTAGAGGGAGTTGACTATGAGGAAAAATTTGCACCAGTGGCAAGATATTCCTTGACCAAAACCATTCTACCATTAGCTACGGAGATGGGGTGGAATATCCACCAAATGGATGTGAAGACCACCTTCCTGAATGGTGTTTTTAAGGAAGAAATTTACATAGAGCAACCAGAGGGATTTGTGACATATGACAGGGAGAAACATGTGTGTAGAATTAGGAGAGCCTTGTATGGTCTCAAGTAGGTGTCTCGAGCATGGTACATTCAGATTGATACATATCTCAGTGTACTGAACTTCACCAAAAGTGAAGCAGATGCCAATCGATATCACAATGTGGTAGATGGAAAATTTCTTATCTTGGTATTGTATGTTGATGACTTGATATTTATAGGGGATGAACAGTTGATCCACTCTTGAAATAGGACCTTGCAAGAGAATTGAAGATGAAGGACATGGGCTTAATGCATTACTTCCTTGGGATGGAAGTATGTTGGGGTGATGGTGAGTTGTTTGTGTATCAGGGGAAAGATTCCAGTGAAATACTTCAGATATTTCACATGGAGAACTACAAGCCTATGGATACACCTCTAGCTAAAAACTGGAGGAAGGGGAGTGCTTCTTTAGGAGAGGCAGTAGATGCTACCATCTACATGAAACTTGTGGGATATTTGATGTATCTAGTGAACACAAGGCCTGATATATGCTATGTAGTTAATCAGTTGAGTCAATCCATGGTGAAGCCTACCAAGATATATTGGAAGGCAACTAAGCATGTGCTGAGATACCTCAAAGACACAACTAAGTATGAGTTATGGTAAATGAGGACAGAGGGAGTATAGCTCCAAGGTTTCAATGGTGTATATTGGGCAGGGAGTTAATCAGACAAGAAAAGTACTTAAGGTGCTATCTTTAGTTTTGGATCTACAACTATTTCCTTGTATAGCAAGAAAATAGAGTTAAGTGGCACTCAACTCAGCAAAGGTTGAATACATGGCTTCAAGTCAAGTAACATGTGAGGCCATATGCATGAGGAAAATACTTATGGGTCTTTTCATCCAAGAGATGGATTTGACAGTGATTTATTGTGATAATCAGAGTTGTATCAAACTCTCTAAGAATCAAGTATTTCATGATAGGTCCAAGCACATTGATATAAGGAAGCATCACTTGCGGGATTGTGTGTAGAGGAGAATTATGTTGCTACAATACATTCTAATTGAGGAGCGTGATACAAATATCTGGACAAAGGCATTGCCAAGAGGTAAATTTGAATTCCACATGTGCAGTATATGGGTGGTGTAAAATCCCTTTCTTGCTAAGAGGGAGTGTTAGAAATTGTAGCAAGAAAGACCAAATTTGACTTGTGCCTTAGTCAAATTTAGTAATTTGAATTTCCACATCAACATAATGACTTAGATGGTAGTTAGATAGAGTGGCGTGGCCTTATGTACTAGTTAAATAAATAAATTCGAGTTATATGATTAAAGTAGAGTTAAACATGTGGCTATTACTAAAATTTAGCAATCTAGTTCAATTATTTTTAGTTGAACTCAGTTACTGAGCTCAAGTCACTAATTGAGATAGTCGAAGGTCAGTTGAGTAGTATAACTTTTGTTAACTCAATGATCTCTCAGTTAAATTATTCACATTAGAGGAAAATTATGGCTAAAAGTTCCCATGAAATTTTCACATATATAATATGTAAACCAATCAAAATCCTTTAAATTTAAAAAGAGGTACATGTAAATATTTTGGAGGGAAGAAAAAAAAAACTAGTTTTCTTTTTTATTTATTTATTTAAATTTTTTGGCTTATCTCCTTATAAGTTTACTCAAATTTCACGAGTAGAAACTTTTTGGATGCAGAATTAAATTTCGCATCCAATGAGTACCCATTATGCATACTTTTGAGAAGACCCATATTGATAAAAAATGAAGATACATTAAAAAAATGTATCTTCAATTTTTATCAATGTGGGTCTTCTCAAAAGTATGCATAATGGGTACTCCTTGGATGCATAATTTAATTTTGCATCCAATGAGTGTTTACAATTGAAATTTGAGTAATTATATAAGAATATAAACCAAAAAAAGAATGAAAAAAAAACAGTTTTCTTTTATTCCCTCCAAAATTCACAACTATTATTTTCCCTTAGGAGGCCACTTTTAGGCTGAAATTTCCTTTAATGACTAGCTAAAAATAACCCATACATGCATGGAATTCAAATTTCCTAGCTGGAGTGGAGCAAAGACACATTTTAATTATCAATTGTATACTAGTAGAGTGTACATGCTTGGCATTGAAGTAGGTGAATCATTCGTCGGGAATTGCACAATAAAATAGGAGGAAATTCATATATTTTAGGAGCTATTTTCCTTAAGGATTGCACAAGGAAATAGGAGGAAGTTGGAGTCATGAATTGGCTAAGTGTTGGCCAGAGCAGGTTAGTCAGCAGGAGAACAGGTTTATACCGCTGGCTGTGCTTGAAGATCGATGCAATACATTGTAATAGTTTCTCATTCTCATCTGATTAAAGAAAAGCATCGAAGGGGTGTTTCCCAGTTAGGTTCTCGTGTAAATCATTGTGTTCTTGTGGTTTTGATGGTTGCATTTCGTTGAACGTGTTTCTAAATTGTGATTTTCATTCTACAAAATATTAGAGGAAATTTGTAATATTTTGATTTTAGTTCGATGTCATTAGTAGTAGAAAATTTCTATTAATTTCTACATATTGTAAGTGAGAGCCAACACCCTTTTCAAATTTGATTATTTTCTGATAGTGAGTTGGAGAAAATGGTGAGAATTGATAATTTGATAGAGTTATTAAATAATCTAATGATATCTACTGTTCATAACACAGTCAAAATTAACAAGGACACTTTGTCTAACATTAGAATTTTTTTGGAAAATGCACTAGAGAAGATTGAGTTTTTGCAACTCGAATCCCAATTCCAGCGATATGAACTACAACAAAAGAGACATGATTCTAAACTAGTATTGTTAAAAACAACTCCCTGTTTAAGTCTAATCAACAACCAAATATTGACCTATTTAAGCTTGACTCCCTATTTTAATTGGTCAAGATAATGAAGTCATTTCAAGAGTAGTTTTGAATGCAGCTGAAGGTCATGCTCGATGCTCCAACAAGGAAAGGGTATGTAAGGGTAATTTTCATATAGAAGTGAAACCTATAGCTCCCAATACATTCATTAGACCTTGAGAAGAAATTATGCACAAAAAAATAGAACTGGTGTTGGATATAGTAAGGATGTTTCTTTTCATGTTCTTGATTTTTCAAAGCCTATATAGTTTCATAGTGCTAGATTTCTGGGTGATGTTGTTCCACGACCACAACAAATTATAAGATTCCAACATTGTAACAGAGTTGGACATGAGAAAAATCACTCTTATTATCTTCATCCGTGTGAACATTGTGAAAAGAAGATTCATCATTCAGATAGATGTTTCAGAAATAAAATTACTACAAGAGAGAAAATTAATTTTGGATGGATTGCTTCTTGGGATTGGTCTAAAAATTCCAAGAATATTACTGATCATACTACAGAGTTTATTCTAGAGTATTATCTAGTCTTGCAACAAAGAGTACTTCATCTTATCAAACTGTATCTTACAAGGGGCAAATTGATGAAATTAATGGTCTGCTACAGGTTCGAAAATCTATCAAGCGAGCCCGAGTCAAAGATAATCAAAGTTTACTATTACAACCTAGAGTCTGAGCTGCAGTAAGATTCAGGTTGTAGTCAGATCAAAGATGAATTTGTGTTCTATGAGATTTTATACTCTACAGGAATGATTGTATATTTTTGGCATGCTAAGTTTTGATTGTTGTGTTATATCCTTAAAACACTACTTGCAGAGTTACTTCGATATCTGCTACATCAGTTTATGGTGAAGGAGTGCTTCCACTAACATAAGCCTTCAGATTGGAATTGTTCCAAGAACTACTTTGATAGTTCCAAATTTGGTTTGTTCAGGAACTACTATGATAGTTCCAGATTTGGTGGTCATATTTGAACCATCATTGGTTGAGACCTCGAGTTCTCCCATCTTTTGCTTTGTGGTCATCCTTGAAAACCATTTCTGAGAGACATACAACTCTTGGATGTGATGCATTATTTTTGAATTTTTAGCTCTCATTCTTGGACTTTGATACATCCTTTCAAATTAAGGGGGGAATGTAAGACACCTAATTCTCATGACTAAGATTTGGGTTAGTGTGTGTTATGGAGATTAGTTATTAAAGTCCAAGAAAACCTGAAAGAATCTAATTGTGTCATTCTTGTATTTATATGTATGCTATACAACATTCTTAATGAATAATAAATATACATAATTTACATAATTGAGATTCCAACAATGGTGTATTTTTGAGCATTTATTTGTTTATGAATTCTACAATATTATAAGTGCTTTGTTTATATCCGTTCATTTCTAATTTGTTCAACATGAATCAACAGGGTAGTAAAAGTAAAAAGAGAGAGATCCTGCCCTCCAAAAATGTTGTTTATGATCTAAGACGAAAGTGAAAAAAAACTGGAAAAACTTGTAAGCCATCCTTAGACAAAGCATCCGCCACATAGTTTTCTTCCTGTAAATACGCCATTATACAGATTTTTACTCACTTTCCCAATTCTTGTGCACTTTCTATGTGGTTTTTTTTCATAGCTTTAATTTTCAATCACTAATGATCATATTTTGCTGTGCCTAATTTTATTTATACAATTTTAATTAAATTTTTTACTTTCTTTGTAATATGAAATTCTTTTGAGTGATCACTTTTATAAAATTTACCTCTCAATCATTCTTTCACTTTTATAAAATTTACCTCTCAATCATTCTTTTAAATAACTCTTATTTATATGGTTAAAAGAAAAAATCTAAATTTTTTATTTATATAATCTTTATTTTATTTTTAAAAAAAAGTTGTATTTTGTCTTTTATTTTTTTTCTACCACTCTCATACCCATTTTCTCCTTTTTTACTTCTTTCATTTACGTTTCCCCCTTATTATATGATTTTTAAAATTTTTTTCTCTCTTATTATTATATGTTTGTATTTTGTCTTTTACATTTTTCTACCTTTCTCATTTTCTCCCTTATTATATGATTCTTTTTTATTTATTATATGTTTCTTTATATTTTGTCATTTACTTTTTTTCTACCTTTCTCATAGCCATTTTCTCCTTTTTACTTTTTTTTTTTTTTTTTTTCCTTTACCTTTTTCTTCTTTCTTATTATATGATTCTCTTCTTATTACCCCGCGACATGGCTCAAGTATAATGCATTAGGTAAGTCATTGACTACCCATTTACTAACTATTTGACCAAATCTCTCTTATTAGATGATTCTCTTCTTAATATCCCTGCAACATGGCAGGTATAATGTAATGGTAAGTTATTGACTACCCAATTAGTAGTTATTTGACCAAAAACTAAAAATTGCTGCGTTTTTAAAATTTCGATTTTTTTTAAGGTTATGTTGGTTATGCTCTTACTCTACAATGGTTCCACTGTGATGATTTCAATGTCATACAGTACTGATACCAGAGGGTTGCAATATCTTCGAGATATTGTTTTTGGCAACACATATTTTTCAGGCCATAAATTATTAAATATTGGTGGTAGTATATGTCCACAATTAAGTTTAAATTTCTTTGATTAGCCATTGTTTTGAACTCATACACCTCTCCGATGTGACACATTTATTTGACATAAAACGTTTGGTCGGAAATTTCGTCGTCATTGCAGTTACAGCTCTTACCAGACAGATAATTACTCATTGATCAGCGTGAATTCTGGTAAGAGGTTTGCAGTTTGTGAACAAACTTAATTGTTTTGGCGTATATAGTGCCAGATTCTAGTTTATTCCAGCTGATTAGATTTCAGCAGATTTAATAGTTTCCTAGATGGACAGCATTTAGTAATGGATAAGCAATGAGCATTGTGAGTAGTAATGGATAAGCAATGAGCATTGTGAGTATTTATGTGAAAAGCAATGAGATTTATGAGTATCTATATTTTTCATATTGATGAATTAATTTGTGTTTAGTTATACATTTTGAATAACTAATTTATGATGTTGCTTTAAAAAATGATCAAATATGGTTAATAGTTATTAAGCTAGCTGGTGTAGATGTTCAAAACAAAAATGTCCCATAATTAGAAGGAAAGCAAAAACTTATTTCACTTTAACTATTAGATCTTTTTTATTTTTACATATAAAATAGTGAATTTTATTTTTTATAAATGATTTTTAAAATATTAAATGAATTTAATGTTTTTAAAAATATTTAAAAACATTTTAATTTTATAAATTATATAATTAAAATTTATGATGTTATTAATTTGAAAGATATTTATCTACAAAATAAATTTCATAAATCCATATTGAAATTTTATCAAATTAAATCATAAATTTTAAAATTGAATTATATGTAGTGACAAATTGAATTATATGTAGAGACATTGATAGTACAAAGTGAGAATAAGGTAAAAAAAGTTAAAAAATAAATAAATACACACATTTATAAAATACTAATTCTTAACTTTTATAAGTTTTATTTATTATATTTATAATATTTTTTATTTTAAGGTTTTCATCACCAAATTTATTCATGCATATGAATGGATGATCATGTATGGATGAGGGGAACTTTTATAACAATCACACTAACGTATTTGATGAATGGTAATGTTTTTAAAAAAACCGTGTTTAAAACCAAATTTATCCAAATTCTTATTTCCAAAAACCAAAATTCTTATTTTTAGATTTTATTGTTTTATTTGAAAGTTTCATCTGACCTTAATTTTTAATAAACCCTTTCGGTTTAGCTATATTTAGAAATTTAACTATAAATCTTTAATCTTATTAATTAATTACAACTTTGTTGAAAATGTTTATAATTTTTCTTTATTATTATTATTTTTAATTTAATATTTTATTTGGAACTTGTATCTAGTTTTAATTATTTATAAATTTGTTACCACCACCACCATCATCATCATCAATTTTTATTTTATTATTTTATTATAATAATAATTAAAATGTAATTATAATTGGAACTTGTATCTGGTTTTAATTATTTATAAATTTGGATCGTCATCGTCGTTGTCATTGTCGTCGCCGCCGCCGCCGTCATCACCACCGTCGTCATCGTCGTCGTCGTCGTTATTATTTTATTATAATAATAACTAAAATGTAATTATAATAATGTTCGCTTTTTATGCACACTTGGAAGAAAGCCCATGGTTTTTTTATCCATTTATAACAATTTTAATTTTGATCATAATGTACTTGTACCATTTCAATTTTAGTTATAAAATATTGCACTAATATTTATTTTAAGGGTAATTTTAGTTCATCTAAATGTAATTTGAATTAAAAAAGTAATTAAAATTTCATATTATTAAATTTTATAATTTAATTATATTTAAACTATGTAAAAGTATTTGTAACCAGTATTCGAATGTAAAAACTAATTTAAAGTTCAATAATAAATCAACTATGTAACATTGTTTCATACCTTCCTCTTCTCTTTTCATGATTTTTATTATTATTATTTATTTTTATGTATTTTATTTAGTATCCTCTTTTTTATCCTCTTCTTCTATTTTTTTTTTCCTTATTCTTTTCATTCATTTGATTTCTTCTTTTATCTAATAGCTTGCTCTTCTATCTTGATATGTTGTGTAGAAAGAGGTGAGTAATATATTAATTAAAAGATAGAAGTGTTATTTTAAATTTTGATACTATCCATTTTTATTTTTATTTTTCTAAACTTAGTTTAAAGATTCTTTTAATATAATTATTTTGAGAGTTGAATACTAAAACATAAAATAAACATAATATTTGTTAAAAAATCATTAAGTGTTATTAAGTTACAAATTAATGGTAAATGGTTAATAATTAGGGTTTATTTGGATAATGGATTAGTGAGTCAGTAACTATAATATGCTATATTCAATCATAATTAACCATAGTCAATGATGACTAATTATAGCCAATGGGTTGGAGTGTTAATGGGGCTAGTGGGTTACCATCTTAGTGGTTTGGGGTCATTGGGTTAGAGGGCTATAGATTGCAGGATTAATGGGTTGGTGAGTTGGAGTTATAGAGTCCGGGGTCAGTGGGTTGGTGGTTTATGGTTTGGGATGGTGGGTTTGTGAACAATCATATTCAATCATAGTCAATTATAGTATATGATGTATACCTATAATTATCCATAGCTAATCATGGAAAAATAATTATAATGAAACATTGTCAACTATGGTTAATCATCATTAACCATGGATAACTATACAGTCAATCATGGTTAGTCACTAAGAGCATCTCATGTTTTAAATTTATGTATTTATTTAATTAGGAGAAACTAGAAAGTTATCGATTTTCTGAATAATTCTAGAATTTGTTACAGATTAGGTAGTTAGGATCGATTGCTAAAATTGAGAGGATTACTCTCAAATTCCTCCAAATATCTAAGAAGAAGTTCCTCTTTGAGGATTTGGAGAGTTTTCTTCTTCAAGAATAAATATCCTTGTAATTCATTTGTGAAGGCAAGTTTGGAGTGTGATTTGATTTGGTGAAATGGTATAGTGTTTTTTTTTTTTTTTCACTAACCCACTAAACTCTAACTCTCTAATGATATAATAATATAGCTTGCTAATGCCCTAAAATTTAATTCCCAGCCTTCATTATAACTGATTTAAGGGTTCATGGATTAAAGTTTGGGATTTAGTTGCATGGAAATATTACCATATACACTTTTATAGTTGGTCTTATCATTGAATATCTTTAGGTTGTGATTGTATGAGATGTTATTAAGCTAGATGTTTTGGGTGGTTTCTTTACCCAACTGGATGAGCACATCAAAAATATTGAATGGTAAGTTTTGAAAACATTGAGTGAATTCTCTTATGTAAAAAAATAAGGAAGAAAAATAATGCTAAATGAACCAACATGAAACACATAACAAAAAAATAATACAAGACAAAAAAAATTGAAGCTTAGAATTGACAAGGAAAAGGATAATAATGAAGAAGTAAAAGAACAAAAATAATTATCTTAGTTTCATGGTAAGAGAAAATAAGGGGGATTTATTAAATAAATTTAAGTAGATGAAATTGAATAAAAGAGAGATAAAGAAGCACTGTATGTACCTTTAAGCTCAATTAAAAATTTTCTCTATAAAACCTACTAATGAACTAATTGAATGGATTAAGATGATCCCCAAATTGCAAGAGAATGTATAATATAAGAGAAATAATGAAACAAGAGTTAAAAATCAAGAAATGGTAAAGAATGCGAATAAAGAGTAGCATTCAACTCAATAGTGGAAGGAAAGGTTCAAAGAGGCAACAATGAGGGATTAGTTGAGGGTAGTGATATGTGGTCAAAGAGAAGATACAAAAAAGGAAATTACAAGGGGATTTTATGATTTGTAATGTGATTTATTATGGGATACATTTGGCTTCATTTATATCATATTTATATTTATTAATGTTATTTAGTATTTTTTCAATCTCAAGAACTTCTTTGATAAGTCTAGTAAAACGATGTTAAGTTTTGGGAAGAATTTTATTTTGGTCCAAACAAATATGGACTTGGTGTGAGTAGAGTGTTTGAAAATGATAAATTTAGTGTCACTACTATGATGAATGTAAAAAGGATATTGTTTATGTTTAGTTTTCAAGGATCAACTATCTTGACTAATGTACAAGGTTCTAAATGATTAAGAAATCTTGTCAACTCCTTTATGTGTAAGAGGGTTTGTTTTTTTTTTTTTTTTTACATGATTGTATATGTTATAAGAATTTTATGTGATTTTAATATGATAATCTTATTCATGATAGAATGGATCGATCCTTGACTAGGTATAGACAAATGGTTAACGAATATTTTTATAATGATTCATTTGTAAATTTGTTGGATGATGAATGGTCTTTTGAAAAAATTTGGTTTATATTCACTTCTTTTATGAGGCATTTGATTTAAGAAAAATAAAGAGAGCATTATATTTTTTGTGAAAGTTAGAGTAATTTGTAATTTCTTTGTACAAATGGAAAATTTAGGATGGTCTTTGATCCAAGTTTGATATTGGTGGCCACACACTTATTCCACTTAGAACCCCACCATTATTTGTTTCATTTTCCTTAATTGCATCACAATTTACTCTTTTTGGCAGTTTTTTGGGTTTTGAACTTCCAGAGCCGTTTTGAGGCCCTAAACGACATTTTTTTTAGAAAACGGGCAAAATAATAGGCTACGATAGGGATTTTCAATTGGAAGTTGTAGTCCTCGAATAAATTTTTCTAACGAGGTATCGTATGCGTCAAACGAAGATCGTATGCCAAAGTTACGACCTCGGGAAGTTGATGTACTAATTTACCCCAATGGGGCCTATAAACTTGTGGAGCTTCATCTCATAGGGTTAGGTTTTTGGATGTTTAGGGTTTCAATTGTTTCTCAATAATAAATAGCCCTTTTAGCCTCATTGTAGCACAACTCAGAAGGCATGTAGTGACCACATCTCTTCTCAGAGATAAGCTACATTGTTCGAGATAGTTTATTTCCATTCTTCATGTAAACACTTTTCAATACTTTGTTATTAATGAATTGAAGTTATGTTTTCACTGTATCTCCATGTTTTTGTTCATATATGTATTTCATTTGGTTCCTTCATAAATCTAGATCAGTGGTATCAGAGCGATCTTCTCTTTCTCTGTTTTCCTGTGCATATTCCCAATGAGGTTGAGATATAAGGAGTTAGGGCTCAGATTGGTTGAACCTTTGCAAGACTAGCCTCTCCAACCCGACGACCTCCCATGGTAGAATAAAATAAAGATAAGGGAGAAGGATATCCTTTCAAAATATTGCGTGAAGAAGCTCTCGAGCACCAAAGGAACACACTGATGGACAACTTTTCCCAAATCCTTCGACAGATTCCCACTGATGACACATCTTCATCCAACAACCACTTTGGAGGCACCACCCCATTCAAGGTACAAGTAAAATTTGATATCACTATATTTGAAGGTAAATATATGTAGATGTGGTAGATAAATGGTTGAATCTATTGGAAGGTTAATTTTCATTCCATAGTTTTCTGATAGGGATAAGATTATTTTTGCACTACTTAAGGCTGCTCCCCATGATGAAAATGTAACAATAAAGTCCTAATTTTGATTTTTCCTTAATTAAAATTGAGGAAATTCCAAATTCCACATCAGTAGAAAACTTGGAGGAGTTAACTGAGGTATCATGGCTCTTGTCGCTCAATTAACAACACAAAATTCGAGTTAATGAGTTCAAGTTAAGTTTTCTTGAGTTGATTCCAAAAAAATAGGATTCTAACTTAGCTAATTCGAGTTAGGGGCATGAAGTTCAGTTGATTGCAGTTGGTTCCTTAATTTTAGGAGCCTAGGTTGAGTTAATTTTAGTTGTAGCAATTTAATTCAGTTAAATTGAGTAATGGCCAGTTAAACTAGTTCTAACTATTGGAGGAACTAGTGGAAGGTCAAGTATCGATTCATGTCTGCGATGCTCCGATTTAATCTGGACTGTCGATCCTCTTGATCGGACGGTCAGGGCATCATCACATTATCGCTTTCTCCCGTCTAAGCCCTTTCTCCCTGTCCCCTCCGATTTAATCTGGACCGTCAATCCTCATGATCAGATGGTCACCGCTTCATCACCACATCGTGGTTCACGTCTCCCTTCGCACCATTCATGCCTTTGTGTGAGTTTGTGATGCATCCTTCGTCATTGATCATCTTGATCCAACGGCAAGTACGCCTATGCTTTTACCATGTGCATTTCGACCCCGCTCTAATCCCCACCATTGATCTCTCTCCGATCGAACGATCTATGCTACCCTCCATCTCATCGACACGTTGCAATCGCTCCTTCCACAATTCCTCATCGCGGTTGCCTGGATCGCCAATATGCGAAGCTACGATCACGTCTCCACCGTTTATCTCAATCTCGATCCGACGGTCCTCCGTCCATCGCATTTTCCTCTCCCATCGGCATCAGCGCTTCACTCTTCCTAATTCCTCCTTCCCAGACCCTCTTCTCAGCCGATCGCTGATCCTCCGAATTAATATTCGCCGTCCATCTCCCAGATTTGATGGCTCACATTGATTCCCCTTATTTTCACCTGCAGGCACTATCAACACACAGAATAACTATTTGAGTGCCCCCGCAGTTGACTCTTTGACCACATAAGATATTCATCCAATGAATGAGATTTACTACGGAGGCACCCAGCCCGCAAATCTGTTTGTACCCTCCATCCCCCCGTAGTTGATCTCTGCCGTCAATCTAATCCAGATCCGACGGACATCGCTCAATCTCCTATATAATACCGCCGGTCCCACCCGACTGCGTTGGGGCTTTTCATCATGTTTTCTTTCACTCTCCACCGTTGATCCTCAGGATCCAACGACCCCCATTCCATTTCGCACCCATTTATCCATAACGGTCTAAACCCCATTTTCAACGCGAAATAGGTGGTTTTCCCATGGACACGCGTCAACCATCGGCTTGTATCACGTTCCCCCAGTCCCAAACCACTTACCGCCTTCACCTCACGCAAAAACTGCTACCGGTTTTCCAATACCGCCTTCCAGTTCTTCGCGCCAATGCAATTTGTAAACCTCTGCATGCATTCCACCTCCTCTGCACTTCTCCATAACCCCTCGCCGAGCCCTCTGAAGCAGTTTTAAGCCCAGTCTATAGGTTTTTTGTAACAATTTTGTGGTTTGTGCAGGTTTCATGGTGTTTAAAGGTTTAAAGCCGTCCCACAGTCACTAAAGGTGACAACGGGCCGAAGGTGACGATATTTGGGCCATAATAAATTACAAAAGGGATATTTGGGGTTTATTATTATTATTTATCAGTGTCTCATGAACATTAGTGAATAGCGAAACCCTCCAATGCAGAAGGAAGCCAGGCTACTTGTACACAAAGGAAAACAAGACAGATTAGCAGAAGAAAAGTCCCGAATGCCACAATTACAAAAGCTATTACTTCACCTTTAAAATACACCGTGATAACCATCCTGATAACATAACCTCATTAAAACTGTCCAAATAGTTATTGCACAGTCATGGGAGGCCTCAGAACCAAAATATGACAGTTACTTGTTTTAGAAGTTAAACATAGTACTTTAGCCACAGTTAGTTTCAAAGAACACACTTCAGAGTTATTACCAACCTACCAGATATGCCTCAGAGACAGAAAAAATACTAAATTTGTAGAATCAGTTAATGCAATGGTCATTAAGCAGAATGGGTATTCAAATACCTTTTCCCCTCTGTCTTAACTGACATTTATGATCTTTCCTGCAACACTCTTCCTCTCTCACCTATATGTATTCGCAGAAAACTCATTGTAAAGGGTTGGGAAACTGTAAATTGTTGAGCTGTTATTGAGTAAGAGTTTATGAGTAGTTGTAATATAGTAGGTTGGGAAGAGAAGTATCAGACTATAGAAGCTATTGGACTCAAAGTATGTAATTGGTATTGGAAATCAAATATACAAGAATATTCACTAGATCCTGATCTAAATCATTGGTGATGTTATTCTTACTGTAATTGTTATTCTCCTTATGTTTTTTCACTGTGTTCATATTCTCTGATAAAGAACAGCAAGTATAGATTAGGACTTACTTCTAAAAGTACCCTAATTCTGATTGATAAGCTTTATCTTTATGTTTTCTTCTAAATGTGTATTTGGGAATGATTTCAATAGAGTATAACCAGTCAAGCAAGGTTGGTGAACCCATGTCTTGCTGAGTAGAACTTGATATGATGTTCTTAAATGATATTTTTACTGCATGCTAAGTAGAATCCTAATCAAGGAAGTTTATGGTAAGCCTTGTCCCTTGTTTAGTCTTAAACAACTATTTTGAAGATTTCCCTTAAGATTATGCCGAAAGCAGGATAGGTTAAAAGTCCTTACCTGATCTTAGACTACCCTTTGTTTTCTTATATGTTTTCTATTTTTAAGTGCGTGTCAAAAGCAGGATAGGTTAAAAGTCCTTACCTGATCTTAGGCTAACCTTTGTTTCTTACATGTTTGCTTCTTTCACCCCACTTCTTAATGTTCCATACCACAAACTCAACTTAAAAGATCTTCTGATATAGATGACTTGCCCTATGGAAACACTTAAATAGCTATTGTGCAAATAAACCCTTTTATGACTCCATAGCCCAATGGTTTAGCACTGTTTTTCGACCTAATCTTCCCATGATGAAACATCCTTCCACTTATTTCCTCCTTCACTTCACATGACCTTCTCATTTAATGATTCCCAACCAAAACAAAAAACAAACCCCTTTTACTTCATAACTAGCCTAATATCATAAACTAAGCATAAAGAAATATCTTTGAAAACACTTAGATAGAGAGATCCCTCTCTGAATCCAGGAGGGCTAGATCCTAGGATTCCAAAGTGGTTCTGATGTTGCATTGTCATTTAGTATGCCAATCTGCTAAATCACAGGACCCCAACAAGACCCTAACACTTACTATGAGAAAAGAGTTGAGGAATCCTCTCTATTTACAACCACCCACTCTTGGAACTCTTTCCGAGACGCTTTCAAGGAGCAATATTACCCCATGGGAAGCTATGAGGACAAGCACATACAATGGACCACACTACAAAAACAAAGGGACCAAGATGTGCATGATATCACAAATATTTTTCATAATCTACACACAAAGTTGGGTATCAAATAATTTGAGTGACATCTAGTGCTTAAGTAGCGCGAATGTTTGCACAAATACATTCAGGAAAAAATGGAGTTCCTAGACATCTCCTTGCTTGGTGCAACATATCAATATGCTACCAAGATTGAAAAAAAAATTAAACAAAATAAGTGTGACATTGGATCTATGAATTAGAATCAAGGAAAGAGCGCCCCTGAGGTGTAGAACAATAGACAAATCCAAGGCGGGGTGGCCCAGGAAAACCCATCGAAGCCACAAGAAAATAAAAACACTATGAATACAAACAAGGACACATGAAATTGGTGTGAGTTCCATAAGAACCCCACAAACAACACAAGTGAGTGTTGAGCCAAGAAGTCACTAGTGGTTAAACTAAAGGCTTCAGAGTCAGATGCATGTTCTAAATCTGAGTCAGAATATGACAAGGGAAATGGCAAAGGGAAGAGAATTATTGATGCGGATGCTAACTCCATCGTTTCCACATCCAAGATCTAGAATATTTAGCTTAAAGATCCATATGATGGGGAGCGTCTCTTCCACTCTCATATGTTTGTGAATGGTTCTGCACTACAGTTCATTGTCGAAAACATGACCCAAAAGAATCTCATTTTAGTAGAGGTCATGAAGCAAATGGGCCTACCGACCACACCACACCACACTCGAGTCATACACCATCGGCTGGATTCACCAAGGAAAATATCTCCGCGTTAGCAAGTAGTGCCTCATTCCATACAACATCAAGCCTTTCATGGATGAGGTATTATGTGATGTCGCTCCTCTTGAAGTTTGTGATGTATTATTAGGCCAACCATACTTGTGTAAGCGTCATGCTATGTATGAGTATAGGAATTCCACTATTATTATTAATTTGGGCAATAAGTTATTTAGGATATTAGAGGTATCCCCACCTACCTCCATTTCTTTGATTTTTGTGAAGAAATGCATTTAGATCATATCTGAGACTGGGATTTTTTTTTCTTTTTATAATTCGATCTTAAAGTAAGGGGAAGATCATGGCCACATACATGGCCCTCAGGGAGGGTTCGTACACGAAGTAGAAGAAGGTGGATAAGGTCATGGAAGAATAAATGGACATATGCTCCTCATTCACAGGGGTACCCTTTCACTGTCAGGTTTATCATTCGATTGATATGACTCCTAGAGCACCCCTAGCCAATGGGATGATATACCACTACTCCATTTTGAAAAATGAAGAGATAAAGTGACAAATATAGGAGTTGCTGCAAAAAAGGAAGATCCGATTAATTTCCTCACCCTGTGGGAGTCCGATTTTAATTTTACAGAAGAAGGACGAAACTTGGAGGCTCTACATTGATTATCTGGCACTAAAAAAAATCATTATCAGGAAAAAGTATCCAATCCCATTGATTAATGACATTTGGGACCAACTAAAGGTGGAAAAGTATTTCAAGAAGATCGATATGAAGTCTGACTATCACCAGGTTCCAATAGAGACCGCAAATGTATGAAAGACCACCTTCAAAGCCAAGGAAGAAATTTTTGAATGGTTGGTCATGCGCTTTGGGTTGAGAAATTCCCATGCTAATTTTATGTTGTTGATGGATGAAACCTTTAGGTCCTTCACCAACTCGTTCGTTGTTCTGGAAGACATCCTCATATTCAACAAGAGTTGGGAAGAGAACTTGCAACACATTCAACAAGTCCTTCAAACCCCGCGGCAACACAAGTTGTGTGCCAGCTTGAAGAAATACACCTTTGGCATCAGCCATTTGGGATTGGCCAACCTCGACCACACTAACAGAGCTTCACAAATTTTTGGTCCTCGTAAATTTTTATCAGAGGTTCATGTTGGGATTGTCCTATATCACTTGTCCTTTGAGTTAGATTACCAAGGGCGGAGAAAAATAAATTTTTTCCTAGTCCGAGTCCAACAGAAGGAATTCATTAAGCTAAAGCGCCACCTTTATTCAACACCTGTACTCACATTGACAGTTTTGCAGTGTCCATTTGAAATTGATACAGATACCTTTGCCTATGCTATTGGTGTAGTCCTCACCCAACACGAGAATCTAGTGGCCTATCATAGTGAGACATTTTCTGATACAATTTTGAAGTACCTCATATCATGCAAGCTTGCTAAGAATGGAAACATTACATTTTGGAGAAGGAGATAGTCATCCACAACGAACACCGTCCTCTTTAGTTTATATAGACACAAGGGAAGTTGCAGAATGATCGCCATCAGAAGTCATCTACATATCTTCAATAATTCCACTTTAACATTAAATACAAAAAGGGAAACATCAATAATGTTGCAGATTGCCTAAGCTGACCCCCTGTTGAAACAATGGCTACTGTTCTCAAATCTTGTGGACATGATACCTCTAGATGGCTACAACTATAAAAAAATGATCCATATATCTCCACCACATATTAGATGCTAGTGGATGGCAAGAAAGTTCCCTATTTCCACCTCCAGGACACATTATTATGATACCTGGGCCACATTTTGTTCCTTCAAGTGAGCGTGCCAAGATGATTTGGGAGGTGCACTACAATTGTGTTGCATGACACTTTGGTGTGGAGAAAAAAATGGCTGTGCTATAGAAGTACTTTTAATGGCCAAAACTCCAACAAAATGTTGGAAAATACATCAAATCCCACACTACCTGTGCCATCTCCAAGCCAACCATCAAGAGGCAGGGCCTATAAACTCCTCTGCCTACTCCCAACCAACCCTGGGAATCCATCTCCATGGATTATCTATCTAGACTCCCTTCTACCAAGCATGGTAATGACTATGTATTTGTGGTCATGGATAGATTCTCTAAGATGACTATATTGGCGACCTTCAGGAACAATATCACAACAAAGGACACTACCAAACTATTCCTTAAATGAGTGTGGGTACATTTTTGGATACCACATACCATTATATCAGATTGGGATTGTAGGTTCCTAATCATATTTTGGTGGAGCATCTGGACTCTATTAGACACCAAGCTCACCAAGTTGACTGCATTCCATCCTTAGACTGATGGCTAGACATAGGTCATCAACAAGATGATAGTGCACATTGTTATAGCATCATTTATCACCTCTATATACTTTATGACTTATGCATTGGCCTTGGGAAACCCTTTCATTCAGACTTGATCACGCTTCTTAAAAAACAATATTTTAAAAATCCATACGCGACTCTGCCCAGTTTTTTCCATGTCCAGACCTGGGTCCATCCATAGCTGACTCGAATTTAAAATCCTTATTAATGAGGCAGGGTTTATGGGGTTTTACTGTAACTTAACTACCCCAACCCATGGCCTAACTGTTCCCCAAAAGAAAAAACTATTTTGAGGAAGTATAAATACACCTCAAGGAAATGGCCTAAGGGAGGAGAGAGAGGATGATATTGATATTGTAGCCTTTTATAGCCCTGATCAAGTTTGATATTTCTTTGTGCCTCCTGCACTTCCCAGGTTCAGGAAACCCTTGTTTCCTTGTGATTTTCACCCCTGATTTATGTGACATCCTTTGTACACCATTTATGGAAGAAGAGTTGTGAGGCTAGGGCTGGACGGATCCGGAGGATGGTTTCGCTTGGAGCCGTGAAAGATCTCAGGTGATTTGTCCACTTTCTCTTTACATATTATCAATAAAAGAAGCTCTATCCCATTCCTGATGTCTTTGTGTTATATGTATCCTATAAACATTGAATGATATTATAATGGTTTATTTCATGTTATTTTTATGAGATTATATATGCTAACATGATGACATCTAGGACATATATGCTGTGCAACTAGTTTCTGTGCTTTGTCTTGATTGATTCGCAGGTTTTGAAGCATGAGGAGTAGCAGAGGGTTTGCACCCTGCTGGATCGACCCCAAATGTAGGAAAAATGGGTAAGGTCGTCTATCCTCAATTTTATAGTTCAAGCATTAAAAATGATAATTAGAGTGCTTCTTGTGATGATATTCCATCTGCTCTGTTAGGTACCTCAACCCAGACCTTAGCGTAGCTTTGCCCGTAACCGGACTAGCGACCACACTAGGGATTACATCCATGTAATTCTTAGCTCGGGTTGTTTTATCTATCTTGTGGGTTCCCTGATAGTTTGATCATTTTTTTAGTCTAGTAGGTTCTTTTCCCATCTAGGCAGAAGTCTTGACCTTCTGGATCAGGCCTAGGTTTTTATTTTTTCTTTATTGCATTTTCTATATGTTACCTGGTGTGTACACAGTCGTGTATGCCTATTGTTTCTTCCAAAGGGACCCGCGTATACGCGTGTTTCTTTTGGTACAATCACATATACATCCGTGTTTCACACAATGGATCCACATATGCCCAGTGAATTTTGAAAATTTGTATTTTGGGACCTTGTAAGTCTTTCCTTCCTGTTGTTGGTAATCCTGTGGAACCTCTTAGTTGTTTGCACTGTGATTCTTTGGCTATATGTCAGTTTCTCTTCTTTTCAAGTGAAGACCTAGTCATTCTAGGGTTTTACCTGTTTGGTGACGTTTCAGTTGCAGCAGTAGCACCAGGACTTATCTCTGAAGTTCTTGGTTTTTTTGACCTTTCAAAATAGTGAGCATTTGTCAGTTTTCTCATGTTCGCCTTATGCGTTGCTTCACTTTTTGGTTTTTTACTTCTTGACTTTCTTGGTTTTCTTGTTTCGTGGGATTAGTTTTCTTGTGAATCTTGAAGTTTCCTTTCTTTGGTTTCTTGAAGTTTTTGTTTGCTGGAATTTTGTACTACTATTTGAATCCATTTCTTGAGTCAGTTACTTCTCTTTGTTCATTTGAGTCCTGCTACAAAAGTGGCATAGTTGCCTTGTGCAATTGGGAGTTCCCTTGTTGGTTCAATTTCTTGATTTGAGACCTTTGGTAGTTTTGTGCTTGTCTCATTGAAATTTTCTTGTTCCCTTAAAAGTGAAAAGCCAAAAAACATCTTTTTTTTCCATTGATTTTGCTTTGGTTTTGTTTTCACGGTTTTCATCCATTTTGGAGCAATTTGATAGTTTCTCGTTTTTGGTTCACTTGCTTGGTTTAGAAAGGAGTCCTTGTTTGGATTTCTCTCTTTTATATCAAGTTTGTTTTGGCATTATTGTGTGCAAAGGAGTTCCTATTGGGACTTGTCTCTGGTTTTCTGTCAAAGTGATTGAACCAATCTTATTTGGAAACTCTCTTTTGCTTCCCTTTGTGAGTAGTCCTAGGATTTGCATTTATCATTGGTAGTTTTTGCATTAGTCGCACCGTTAAGAATTCTAGTATTTTTGTTAGTTTTATGAAGTGAGTGAAGAGTGATAATTGAAGAGAAAAAAAAAAGTCTTTTTGTTTATTAGTTGCTTCGTAGAACCCAAGTAGAAATCTATTTTCATCGAAAGGAAAAATTTGCATCTTCATGTAGTAGGTTTTCTATTGATTTATTTTGCGTTGAAAACATCATAAGTTGCATCTCCATCTACCCGTGAATTAAGTAATAAACATTTAAAATCAAGAAATTAACTAATGAACTAGAAGTTTTTGCGTTGCCATTAATTACAGGCCAGCTAGTCTAGGTCATAGGGCCTTGGAATAGGTGAGTGAGAGTTAACTCTCCAAGGCCACTTAAAACTGTCAAATGTAGAAATTTGATTAATGAGTGAAATATAACTCCGTTAAGTGGACCAGGAAAGATATACCTCCAGAGAGTTAAGCGCGAGGGATAGTGAAGGCATAAAAGAGAGATAGCCACTGTCCTATTTGCTGAATCTTGACCTAGTATTGTTTTTCCCGGTTGCCAATATGGACTGGTGCCCTTAGTTTCCTTTCCTAGGTATCACACATGTGACTATAGGGGGGGGATACTAGTGGTTCCTGAGGTAGACATTTTATCACTTTCATTAGTACTTCTGGAGGGTGCCCTTGTGAAGCTCGGGTACTTGCACTGATAAAGTATTTTTTTAGGAGGTCAGCATAATTGTTTATGTTACCTTCACTAGTAGGCCTGAGGCATAATTACCCCAGACTATTTTCGAAAGGTCCTTTTACTTGCTTTCTTGTATTTTGGTGTCCGGTCCTAATCACCCAGAGCGGAAATACCTAAAGGCTACTGGATTGCTGTATCTTAGGGACTTTTGATAGAGTGTGCTCTTTTCTCCTAGATTTCCATAGCTTCTTAATTTTTTGAGTCTAATTGATCTCATAATTATTAAAAGTGGTTTCCTGATTGCCTCGTCGATTGAGGAGGCTTCATGGGCTTTCTCCTACGAGTGTCGAGCCTTCTTCAAGAAGGCGTAGGAGTAATTATGTGGGTGATTTTCATCTAGTAGTTTTGAACGCATCGGAGAGTGATCCTCCAACTAAGGTTTTTGTTTCTGCGGGTGGTCCTAGTACTAGTGGTATGATAGGGAGGAGTACTCCACTCATCTCTAGAGTCTTTTTTCTAGCAGAAGAAGTTGAAGTTGAAGAGGTTCTTGAAATTCCAGGTACTCCTTCCTATCCTCTTCCTACCAGTTTTCTGGATGTTCTTTTGTATGTTGGGCCTACGTCTCGGAGACCAGCTATCCCCCATCCTTATCCCTTTATTTCGATGGCCACGGTTGGGAACACAACTTCGGCTGTGCACACTGCAGGTGTGCATACTCCTATTTCGGTTGGAGGAGGGGGTACCATTGCTATTTCAACTATCACTTCTAGTGCTTCTATGTTTGGCTCTTCCTTTATTCCATCTGCGAGTGGGGGCACCCAAGCATTTCCTTTCCATGCTGGTCCCTTTTCTTTTGGAATGCCATATAGTGAAATTCATTCTGGTTCCTTCACTGTTGCTTCTGTTGTCTCCATGCCTATGCCTTCCATGGCTAGTGGGTCAAATTATTTTGAGGGGTTCCCCTTCGGAAGTGGTCATATTCCTCATTTGAACCCTTCCTTAGGATCTTTTCCTTTCGCCTCTCAAAGTCAAGGCTTTAATCCTTTCCTTGGAGGTCAAATCTCTAATGCTTTTTCAGGTTGGAACCCTTCTTTTACAAGGTTGGGAGCATGGAATTGGTTCTTCTCTGGTCAGCAAAGGAATGTACCTTTCCCTTATGTAGGTTCTTCTCAGGGTTTCTCTCCATTCGCCAATGCTTGGAACCCTTACCAAGGGGTTTCTTCTTCATTTAACACTTCGATTGGAGGAATTATACCTGTCTACAGTAATCCTACGATGGGAGGGGATCCTTCTCCAAATGCTTCTGGTCCACAAGGTTTCTCTTATGGCTTATAATTTTCTACGAACAATCTCTAGCAATCTGGTGCCTCAAAAAATCCAGGGTATTCTTTTTAAAATGTTGGGAATCCTTCCTTTGGGGGATGGAATTCTCAAGCTCCTCCGCGCTTACCTTTCCTGGCAACTTTAAACTTGCCAGATCTATCAAAATTGACGAATGATCCTATTCAATATAGTTTGGGTTGGCCTCTGGTCCCTATTAAACTTCCCTCAGATATTTCAAATTTTGAAGGGAAGACCAGTGGGGATTTGACTGACCACGTTACCACTTTCCACTTATGGTGTTCTTCAAACTCCCTTATTAATGATTCGATTAGGTTGAGGCTATTTTAATGTACCCTAACTGGGAACGCTGCAAAATGGTACATTGAACTGACAGGGGGCAGTTTTTCCTACTTTTAGGAGTTGGCTACTATATTTCTAAACCATTTCTAGTTGCCTCTTCATTATGATGTCGGGACTGATATCCTGAACAATTTCCAGCAGGACAAGGAAACACAAATTTTTGATCATATTCAGGAATGGAGGAGAAGGAAGAGGCTTATCAAAGCCCAGATTTCGAATGATTTCCTTCTCGAATGGTTTCTTAAATCCTTGCAACCAAAAATCTCGAAGGATGTATCCCTTTCTGGGGTATTTTTTAAGGAGTAGGGTATATTTAGGGGTTAGTAGTTAGAACTGATCTATTCTCAGTCTGGGGTCCTTAATAAGATTTTTCTAGATGCTCCTCATTCCAAGTTAGATTTAGCCAAAATGAAGCCAGGTCCTCATGCCGACGGGCTATCGGTATGATTGATAGTGGCATGAATAACCTGCTAAATCAATTGCAACAGTTGTCTTTACATCTGCTCCTTTTGGTCAGGCTACGCCGTCGGTGTCGACTCCTTCTAAATCCTTGACTATTAATGCTATTCAGGCTTCTAACCCCAAAGGAAATCAACAATTTGATGGGAAGAAGAAGGGAAAATATAATAAGAAGAAAGACAAGGATGGGAAGGGAAATGTGAACATATCCAAAGATAGTGTTAAAGAGGGTAAGAAGGACAATAAGATGAAGGTCAAGTTTTCATGTAAGTTATGCAACAGAGACCATCTTACTCACCTCTGCCCAAAAATTCAGGATGCTTAGTGCTTGTTAGCTCAGTAGGTTTCCTCTAGTTCCCAGGTTGTACTGACAAACCATTTTCCCCAAGGGTAGCAGCTTCTTGTTGGCATGAATGCTAATACTAGAGCTCCCATAGGGTGAAACCAGGAAGGGGAAAATTCATTGAATGTATATATGATGAGTTCTCATGTTGATATCATTGTTGGTTTGAGGGGTCGTGAACCATGTTCAGATTCAAGGTTTACCAAAAAATCGTTGTACTACTAGCCCTTGCGGCAATGGTCTGCTTGCGTAAGTCAAGGTCCCACCTAATTAGTATGGGAGGGTGCTGGAACTAGGTTTCCACACCCTGAGAGAGAGAAAGTTAATTAAAGTGGGTCCCTTTATATCTGACAGGCCTGCAATGGAGAAGCCCTAACCCATAAACCCTTAACAATATATTAGTCAGAATAACTCAAGTAAAGCTCATAAACCATCAGATAACACGTTAATAGAAGAAATGCGACAAAACATAACCATATCTATGCAATCATTGCTTTCTAAAGCATCACATCCACGTGCGCATCAATTAATTACCAATATTCATTAAAAAACATAATCTCAGAAATCACAGATAGTGTAGCCAATAGCGTAACAAAGAAATAATAATATATCAGCAAAGTGGTCTTCTCATTCATTAATATTCAAATTCCACTTATAGATTCTTTTCCGACACACGCACACAACCAGCGGGGTCCACACACAACAAGACTTAGGGTCTCCACGTACACAGCCAGCAGGACCTGTTACCTAGACAAATCCACACAATAAATCCAAAATTCGTATCCAAACTTATTCCAAACTTAACCTTACTTCTAGACTTGATATATCCATCTATTTATACTATATTAGCCCGCACTACTTATGGTCCGCAAATCGTGGTTTGCGGACCCTTGGTCTACCCTTCGACCCATTACAATTCATTGGGGGCTTTGACCTGCCCCAAAGCCCCTACGCTAGACTAAAATATTACAAAATATTACAAAACTGCATCAAAATTGCAGTTAGGGGACCTCGCTCCAACATGCACCAACACAATCTTGTGACTCATCCTGAGTCACAGCGATAGTGGGGTCTTCATCTTGGCTTGGAGCTTCTCAACTACGGCAAAAAATAGGGGTAGGATGCCTTCACTCTGCACAACTGCATTCTATGCACTTTTGGTCAACTTTTGTGAAGTCGGTCCTTCAGTAGCTGTAGTGACGCTATCCAAGGTCTAGTTCTGCTGCTTTATGACCACGTCTAAGTCTTGTGAAAGCTTAAGTGATTCATCCACCCATGGCTTCAAATGGTCACTGAGGACCTTATTCTTATGGCAGAGCTCCTCAATTTCATCTATGAGAGCATGGCTGGGACAAAAACATGCTAGGCACTGCGCTGCCACGAGGGTGGGCATGGTAGCTTCCATCTACTCAAAATCCTGCTCTTTCTGGCACAGATCCTGGTTGAACTATCGAAGGAGGGGATCGCACTGCACTGTGGACCATAGTCCCATAGTAGTATCTAATAATTCTGAACCCTTGGTGATGTGTGTTGAAATACTGCTTATTGCTTCCTTTACCAACGTGGCTCGCTGGGCACGCACCTCGGGAGGAGTTTCTGGCTGAAACTTGGCTTGTAGCGCAACAATCTACTGTTCTAGGTCTGATCTGACAGCTTTTACTTCTGTCTTGGATGCCTTCAATGTAGCCACCAAGCCCTCAACCTTGGCCTACGGTGCAGCAGAGGTGGGAATCACTTCCAGCATGTCTTCGCATAATCAGTCGATCAGGTGCTCTAACTCTGCTTGTTGCGCAATTGCCGGAATATGTGCTGCCTAAGCTTGGGCGGATTCGATAGCTTTGGTCACAATTGTCTGCTTGGCCTCACTGAGTTGGTGCTGCGCCAAAAATTCTCTATTCTAAAGCTCGATAGAGATGAACAAGTGGAGAGCATGTAACTGCCCACTCATTATTCTTGTAGTATCAAGGGCGACTTCTGTGCATGATTGGACTTGCGCGCATAGGGTTGGGGGTTCTACTATCTATGTAGTGCCTGGAAAGGGGAAATTATTACTCTTTGTAGATGTGATGATGGCTATAGCTGATACACTTGCTTGAATCGGCCTCGCCTGGCTCACGCTCGCTTGAAGAGTATCTTCTTTCAGCTGGAGCACCTGAAACCCTAATTGCAAAGCCTCCAGCACGACCTTCTGCTGATCTTCCAGAGCAGTCCAACGATCCTCGGAGGCAACAGAAACAAAATTTGCGATCTTGTCGAGATCTTCCTATATTAATGTAACGTCTGCTTCTCCTCTGGTTTTTTCAGCCTTGCACTTCTTCCGTTGCCCTTTGGGAGGCTTGCCCATGCACTTCGTTCCGCGTGGGGACTCCGCACCCTCCCCACCAAGTCCTTCAGTCTTTGCATCCCACTGAGGCTCTTGCTCCACCCCCTTGGTCTCATCCTCAGGGTTTTACTCGGTCATTTATTTCTCAGTGGAGCACACCTCATCCTCCTTTGTTGTGCTCAGCGGGACAATTTCCTTCGGCACTACATCCTTGCCAGAGGTGCCCGCTGTGATCAGGGCAAAGGATTTAAGGCCAAGTTTCCATGTAGGTGGCCATGTGGCGATGAGATGGGAAATATCCACCTCGGTGGCCATGTATGGGAGATTATACCACACTGGATATTTTCTTGCCCTGATCTTCACATTGTACATGGTGTACATGGTGACAGTGTACTTTTCGTATACTACGGGTGACATGCGCGACCTAGAATGGATCACCGCTGCTAGTGCATGATCGAATAGCACCTAGAATTCCTTGTTCTCCTTGATTCTCTTTGAATCCTTGGAGTCCCACATGTTCTCGTAGCGTGTGCCCTCACAGACATCAGGTTAAAGCTCAGGAAGTACCACATCATTCAGCATCTCCCACGCGATCAAGGAAATCAACATCAATAGCCAGGAGTAGCAGAAGGCCTTTCCCTGGTCTTGTGCCTCGCGCACGTTGTCTAAAAATACTTTGTAGAGGTATTGCAACCAATTTTAGCAGAGCCCCTTGTCGCATTGTTCGACCAATTGAATAACATGGGCGGGGACGACCAATGCCCGACACTTGCGCACAATCTTACATGCGAGCAGCAGAGTGCCCATGCACACTCCTAGGTCAGCGATGGTATCTACTATAAATCCTTGCTTGTCGCAGTTGACCTTGTATTTTTCCTGAACTTCATTTGCTACCTTCTACTCATATTTATTTCCAAATCCCTTCATGGTGTGGGTCCCCTTCATGGGCAGGCCGATGATCCTATGAATCAACGAGATGTCAATTGGGATACGACCTTGGATCCATAAGCATCCATCATGGATCAACACAAGCAACTGGTGTAAGACTAAGTTAGTGATGGCATATCACCCAAAATGGGGGATGTGAAGCAAATTAAGAATGCTGGAGGCTTATAGCCCGCACGCCCGTGACATTGGTTCCACCTTTGGGACATTATCATACAACACTCATTCGAGATACAATTAAGGGGCCAGATCTGGGAAGGCATATTCATTCGCCAAATCATGGTCATCAAATTTAATGGACGGAAGGTTACCAAACATGTCCTCGATGAAAGGGACCTCCTATGGGACCAGTGTCATTTGGATATATTCACAGACAACATTCACATTCTTGCGGGTGCGCACCGTCAGCTTCCTTGGCTTAACATACACTGGGAGCCATGAGAGTGGAGCCACCAGAAGAGCTTCTTCCTGGGCTGTCATAGGGTGCTTAGAAGTATTGGGAGAGTGTGCCTGAGGCACCTATTGAGGGGAATGCACAATCCTGGGGGAGGTGCGCGGCTTCACTGAAGCTCACTTCGTGGCTTTCCCCTTCCCTTCTCATTTCCTTGTTCCTTGCCTTTTTACTTCCCCTTTCCCTTTCCCTTGGCTTGCATGGACACGACCTCTTCTATGCCGAGAGTTACTTCAAACACATCCTCAGACCCAATTTCAACGGAGTCCATAACAAGCGACGAATCAACGGGGTTAGAAGCAGTCATCCTTGCACGGAATATAAATTCAGGGTTGCTGTCGGCAGAAGGAGTAGCTCACCCAGACATACATATGGCATGATCACAAAACAAACATAATTTTTAGCAAAGCACAAGGCATGAGAAATTCAAAGAGCAAAGGAACTGATTATGACCTACGCCCCTTCTTTTATAGGCCTCCATGAGTAAAAAAGGCCGGATTTGCATTAAATGCGATTTACCATTGGGAAAACGGTAAAAAATGCTCCAAGATCGCTGCATTAATTTCCAAATACCCGCTCCATCCAATGGTAAAATCTCTTTTCCACCCAGTTTTACTGTTCCAACAACTAGTTTTTTTAGCTATGCACTACCCCTGCACCTCCGTCGCATGTTTTCGCGTCTTCTTACTTGTGCACTACCGCTACCCTCCTGTCACACATTCCTTCATCTTCCCTTCCTAGTGCACACAAAACTCCTGATACAGATACTCCAGCCATATAATCATTTGGTAGGCACCGGGTCATCCCTGTAAGGTTTCAAACGACTTCCATTATCGTATCCGGGTAGGTAGTCTCCGCGCAGCGTAGCCAACCTTAACACACCACCATATGTAATCTATTTTACTATGTATGGACCCAGCCAATTCTTACGGAACTTCCCTGGGTGGCGCTCCAACTGACTGTCATATAGTAGCACCAATTTGTCTTCCTTGAACACATTTTGTCGGATGTGCCGATCATGCCAAGATTTTTCTCGTGCCTTCTGTACCTTCTGATGAAATTAGCAATGAACTGATCCTCTTCTAAGGCCACCAAATGTGCCAAGTGTTCCTCCATGATGTTAGGTTCCTCCATGTTTGTAAAAGCTATAATGCATAGGCTGGGGACAATATATTCCATGGGCATGATGGCCTCCTTTCCATAGACCATTTTGAAAATAGTTTTCCTGGTCAGTTTCCTGATTGTAGTCCTATAGGCCTAGAGCATTGGGGGGATGCGCACATCCAAATCACTTCTATCAACATTACAGACCTAAGTTAGCACATGTTCCAAAATTTTGTTGAAAGACTCTACTGCACCATTAGCTTGTGGGTGATATGGGGTACTCGTCGCATGGTGGATCTAAAATTATTTAGTCAAAGCTTCAATGGTTTCATTAATAAAATGCGTACCTCTATCACTCATTAAGATCTTTGGGCAGCCAAACCTAGTCAGAATATGCTCAAATATGAAGTGCACAACTGTATCTACTGTACAATCCTTCACAGCCTTTTCTTCTTCCCATCTGGTTACATAATCAGTGGCGGTAATGATGTAACATGTGCAAGTCTTCTTCCCTGGGGGATTGATGGGTCCTACAAAGTATATGGCCCATTTTTTGAACGCCTGCAAATCCATTTGTGGTTGCAGGGGAATCTCGTCTCTGCGCAAAGTTTTCCCTGTCCGTTGGCATGCATCATAGGCTCGAACATATGCATGTGCATCACTATGAAATTTGGGCCACCACAACCCAACCCTCAACACCTTATGCACAGTTGCTTTTCCTACATAGTGGCCTCCTGCCACCCCTCCATGGGCAGTAGCCAAGATAGCTTGTCTCTCATGTTCTAATACATACCTCCGCATTACCTCATATGCTCCCAACTTGTATAATTGATGGGAAATTATTGTGAAATCAACTGTGCGAGCCACCAACTCCTTTTTCTATTGTACTGAATAGTTTGTAGGTGCCATCCCAGTGGTCAAAAAGTGAATTATGTCCGTGAAGTGCTCATCAACCACCTTGATATCAAAAATATGTGCATCGGGTAATGCTTCTTCCAGAATAGTTGGCTCTTCCCCAATCTCAAGCCGAGACAAGTGATCAGGTCCTGCATTCAGTCTCCCGGGCTTCACAATAATTTCAAAATCATACTCTTGAAATAGCAGTAACCATCTAAAAATATTCCCCCCCAACACAGGCTTATTGACCAGGTATTTTAAAGTTGAATTATCACTGAACATCTTAAATTGTCCTCCCAAAAGATAGTGCTTTTATTTCTGTAGGGCACACACCATTGCCAATCCTTCTTGTTCAGTAGTAGAATAGTTGCGCTCTATGTTAGAGAGTTTCCTGCTAGCAAACACAACCGGATGATCAATGTCTCCTTCTCCTGGTTGCGCTAAGATAGCTCCCAAGGCTATTCCTGATGCATCCACATGTACATGAAAGAAATTTTCCTGGTATGGAAATATGAGAATAGGTGCAGTGAACATCTTTTATTTCAGTAGCTCAAAACTCTTTTGACATTATTCATCCCAAAAAAAGGATACATCCTTCTTTAGCAGCTTCTCCATTGGTGCAGTGATCAGGGAGCACCCTTGAATAAACTTCATATAGTAGCCTGTGTGTCCTAAGATGGAGCACAACTGTTTTTCTATAATGGGGAATGCTAAATTGATGATAACTGCAATCTTGGCTGGGTCAATCATTAATCCCTACTGACATACAACGTGTCCCAACAGAATCCCAAATGGTATGCAAAATATGAATTTCTTGAGGTTTAGCGAAATCTGGTGTTTCCTGCAGGTATCCAACATCATGCGCAGGTTCGACACATGCTTCTTTACTAATCCCAATTTTATCCAATCATAAAAATATACCTCTAGAAACTTATGGATGAACTCTTTGAATAATGCTACAATTACGTGCGAGAAAATGGCAGGGGAATTCTTCAGTCCAAAAGGCATGACAATGTACTGGAAGGAGCCCCATTTGGTTGCGAGGGTTGTCTTACTGCGATATTCTGGTGCAATTGTGATTTGATGGTACCCTGAAAACCCATCATTGAATGAGTATGCTTCCTTACCTCACACATTATCCAGGATTTCATCATAGAAAGGCATAGGGAAATGATCATGTATGTAGACATCATTCATCTTGCGCAGATCTACACAGATCCTTATCTCTCCTTTGGTTTTCTTTTCTTGAACCACCATTGGGCTTACCCAATCAAACTGTTACACCAACTCAATGATACATGCGGCCACTATCTTATCTATTTCCTTCTTTAATTTCTTCTTATACTTGGGGTTCAGCCGATAGGGTCGCTGCTTCACAGGACGTGTGTTTGGCTTCAAGGTGATTCTAATGACACCCAGATCTCCTATAATTCCCTTGAGCTCAGAGAACTTCATCGGGAATAGGTCATGATATTCGGTTAGTAGCTTCGCAATATTTCCGCCAGTATCATCATCCCCGTAATCCCTAATTTTGGCCAACATGGGATGCTCTTCTGTCCCAATGTTGGCTTCCTTCAACTTTAATGGTTTGATCACATGTACAGTCTGCAATAGGGGTCTTGAAACTGTGCGCTCTCCTTCTGACTCTGGGATAGTGATATTTCTGGGATCCTCATCACAGTCTTCGATTGAAAAATTTCGACACTTAAAAATATCCTGCATCTGCTCATCCCAAGCTGGCGCAACACATTCTTTCCGAGGGAAAGAATCATCAAAGACAAGAGAATCTATATCCTAAAGGGCTTCGTCCAGTTTATCCATCCCTCCAACTAAACCAAATGTCACCATAAAATCCTCTGTCATGGTGCCCCAGTGGCAAGTACGTTGGTGTAGCTCTGCATCTAAATACCAGGTGGTGGGGATTGGTACTAAGGCGTGAATAAACATATGGACCCATTCATTCCAAGTCCTTTCATATCATACCTCCATCCACATAGCCAAGTTCTTGCACGGGTCCCCACGGCTAGAAAAGAGCTCCATGGGTGGGTTTACTGGAGGTTAAAATCGTAGGATCATCATTTTTCGGCATTCCTCCCAGTCCTGAAAAGCTCCCTTATGGGTTTCCCATCACCGCACAGGGGTTGCATGCATAGAAGAATTAAGTGCCCAAAATCTCATTTTTTCAGTGACATCTGCTTCTAATGCTTTAAGAAATTCCTTAACGCTACTAGAACTATCAAAGTAGGGCAAATATCTTACCTTTGAGGGATGCATCAGAAGCTCTTTGTGATCTTTAGGCATCGAAGCGCATATACGTCATGCAACCAGTTCTGCCAATTTTCTATCTTGCCATCTGAGTCTGAGAGACATGCGCTATCTTTCTCCCAAAAAAACATGCCATCAACTATAGGGTTGATCCAATCATCATCCCGGGCAGTCATTTTGTAAATATGGTCAACATCCTCCTCCTCGTGCACCGGTTCTGTATATCGTTCTCCTTCTGCTGGATCCAAGGGGACTATTACCCGCGTACCATCGTTCTCAAAGACCATTCTTCTCCTTATCAGATTGATGATACCTCCCATGTCAATAGCCCAATCCAGACCTAATAGCGCAGGGTAAGGGTCCGCGTCATCCACAATCTGGATTACTTCAAAATTTGCATAGAATTTAACTCCCGCAATGTCTACCACAACCTTCGGCAGCCGATCTAGTGGAATGATATTCTGCTGGTTAGCCATATGTAACTGAATAGTGGACCACTCCAGCTTGGAGACATTGGCATCATATCCCAGATCTAGGATGACTTGATCCATCTCATAGTCTCCAATCTGCGCAGTCATACACATCTCTCGACCTGTCCTTTTCTTATTCTTATAAATATTGTTCACATATTTAACCTTCATTTGGGGGGCACCCCTTTCTGTGCAACTGTCTATTAATTATTGGATATTCCTCATCGCCTTTTGGTTTCCCAACAACTTCATGCACGCCTAAAGGAATGGCTTAAAATCTTCATGTGCCTTCGGATCCCCAGAAGTCCTCGAGGTTGATGCTTCGTCCTTAACAAAATCCTTCCTAGCTTCGATGAAGGTCTCTTTCTCCTTCTGCAAGTCTAGGATTTCCTTTTTTTCAGAGGCCTTCCTAATTAGTGGTTTGGCCGCAAATGTTTCCTCAGCTCCTCTAATGGAAATGCCATTGCGCGTAATTACATTTACATTGGGCCCATCATCGCGCGATTCCGCCTTAACCTGTTGTACATTTTTCATTGGCGTTTGCTGCTTCTCCTGCATCATTGCTATCATCATAGGACAATATTTAATTACATGATCAAAATGCCTACAATACTTGCAGGATTAATGCGTAGGGTTCAGGAAGTCTCTTGCATAATGTCCAACGTCCCCATAGTTGTAGCAAATTAGTTTCCCTCTTTCTCGACCTGCGCCTCTGCCTCTCCCTTCTCCCCATCCTCTTGTAGGGGAGCCTCCTCGCCCAGAGGGAGATACTGGCGACGAAGGGTCAGCCTGCACCCTGTATAGGTTCCCCCTATCTATCATTAGGTTGAATGTTCGACAATTGTGCTTGTTGTGTCCCACTGACGAGAAGAATCTGCACTTACTTCTCAAAACCCCTCTATCTGCTATTATATATTCACCATGGAATCATAAAAAAATTACAATGCACTCTTCTCACAAGAGTCTCCTGCACTCTCACAATTGTCTCACACTAATCCGAACAAAATCGACCAACACTTAGCCAATTTCCTGCCTCTAATAAACCTTCCTTTCTTGCACAATTCCCGATGAATGTAATCCCTATTCTTTATGGATTTTGGCTTTCCAAAACCACACAAGAATCATGGGAAATCCAATGGATGTCTGGTTGCATGCAGGAAACCTACTAATGATACAATTGATAGTTAACATCCCTTTAACCTTTGTATCAACTGGGTCTCCACTGGAACTGAGATGCATGCATCTATTAATAGTAAATCATCAGTTACATTGAATATCACTGATTATGAATTAAATTTGATTTAATTCGCTTGATCTCTCACTAGTGCAACAAATAATTACAACTAGTTCAACTGACTTCAACTCACCTAACTCAGTTAACTGATTACTCATGCATTAAACTAATGCACTAACTGCAACTCGAACTCCATAACTAATAGAATCACTCTGGATGCCTCACCAACCACCCTCAACTTGAAATTCATGAGATAATTGATTTTATCACACTTAGTTAACTATTACAAGTGATTATGAGATAAGGTTACATTTTATTGTCCAATTTAATTAAGGGATAATTAAATTAGACACTGCACCAATTTATTGATTAAATTGGCTTTCACACTAATGTATCACTAGGACTTGTGGTCCCACACTAGTGTGTGTGATGAAATTTATTGTTGAATTTCAACACATAGTCCTACTGATATATATTATGACATAGATCCACATTATAATTGTTAGTCGCTATGATCTTTTTGTTTTTCGCATGGATCCACTTTATATTCCTCATGGCCATGTCCTAACATTTCATGGATCCATAATGTATAGTTGGTGGCCATGTTTAGTTTATTTATATAATGAGCATGGATATGCTTGACTTGGAAATGATGTCAACATGGTTGATACTTCACTATCCTAGTGTTTGATTCAATTCTTTGGTCTTGACTCCTTCCCTCCATTTTGAGCTCCATGTTTTCATAATGCATTTCAACCATCAGTTTCTCTTCTTACCTTGTGCATTATGGGGCATTTTTTATAGCTTATTTTTCCCTCCTTGAGTTAGTAAGAGAGACTTTTTTCCATTGTTTGACTCGTTGACCCTAATGCACACTTTATCCTCTCTTATTAGCCCTTTTAGTAGGATGGTCATGCCCATGACACTGACATCATGTATGTGTTTTTACTGTGATTCAATGCACAGTCTAAAACCATAATTTCACAGTTGCTTTGTACTTAGAGTGAAAATGGTCAAAGCTTCTAGAGTTTATCATTCTCGAGGATACTAACTCAACCTACTTGTCCATGAGTTAGCTAGCTAGGGAACAATATGTTATAATGTTAAAAAATGATTAAATTATTTTAAATATATTTTTAAAATTTAGGAAACTGATAATAAATTTATTAATGTATGATTTTTTTAATAATTAAAAAATTATAGTTTTTGAAATTTGAAAATAATTAATAAATTAGGATTTAAGATAAATTTAATTATGTAATATAGAAATAATTAATTAAGAAAAATAAATTTCGAATACATTTTTAGCTTTAAATTAATGATGATGATGATGATTAATGTCAGCTAAGACGAATGCGGCCTATTAGATGCTAAGAAAGTAAAAAGAATATAAGTTTGATTATTCAAAATCATGTTTCTATGATCAAAGAGAAGGGAAATAAGTGATCCAAGATCGATATAGGTGGGTTGGATTAATAGGTCAAGAATATTAGTAGTGTGGCAGATGTTAGGGAATTGAGAGCGGATGTGAGTAAGATTGGGATAGTCTAAAAGGAAATGCTTTTCATATTTCACCTTCTTAGTATCGAAAATATTATAGATTCTATCATTCCAGGGAGTCTTAGGAATAGAACACCGCCTGGTCTCTCTCCGAAGCTCATGAAAATTAGTTCTTATCCTAGCGATGTCTAATTTTTTCTTAGTGCTGGTCAATACAGAGAGATAATTTTGATTATCAAGGGTGGGGTTGATCACCTCCTTATAGTATCTTAGCTTCCTTTTACCCTCCAACTCCTGATCCTCCCACAACTTGTCCTTAAAATGGGAGGGAATAATATTTTTGACACTATCTTTGCTTCCCATACTAATTTCCTCCTTAATTACCCAATGGTTGAGCCAAGAATGGGAAACCTTATGCCGCCCACGCTTGAGGCAAAGGTGGGGGTTTTGACTACAATTAGAAGCAATTTTTGGGAGCCTTTTGGATTCCATGATGTAAATATTCTTCTTATATATCATATATCTAAACATAGTTGTACTTTCAATGGGGGCCAAAACGAATTCTATCATGACGACATGATATGGAGTATTTCCCTTGATCTTAAGGTTGTAGGTTATGAATTGATTTTGAATCATCTCAATATTCCTCCATGAATCTCTTGATATACTGCAACCCCAAACTTCACATCAGTATAAGACAACAGGGGTGACAAGAGTCTAAAAGAGGAACCTCTTTTTACTCCAAATGTAAATATCAACTGACTTAAAATTGTTTTTAAGCTTAGAATAAGATTTCCAGCCTTCAATAATTCTTTTCTCGATGTTATAAATTAAGTTGAGTTGATGAGGGAAATCAATGCCCAAATATTTATAAGAAGAAATATGCTCTAAGAATTGGTTATTATACACGAAACTACCATGGGTGATATTTTTGGATTTAATGATCATGAATTTAGTCTTGTCGGTATTAACTGTCATACCCATCTTGGAGCAATAGACATGAATATTCTGAAGCTAATTTTCAAGGTCATCATGGATTTTTTCAAGAATAATTATATCATCAGCATAAAGGAGAAAAGTAATGAGAATATCAACAAGCTAAGTGCTCTTTCATCCTGCAGTTTCCAGACACTCCTCTAGCTTATCGATGTATATGCCAAAAAGGGTAGGGGATAGGGGACAACCTTGCTTAACTCCAATATTTCATTTAATGTCTTTAGAAAACCCCTCATTGGTCTTGTGCTTGGTAGTGACAGTCTCATAGATACGGATCACCGCAATCCTCAGGTGAGGAGGGACCATGATGTATTTAAGTCTCTCCCAAAGTTTATCTCGAGGAACAATGTTGAAATATTTTTTAAATTCCACAAAACAATAGAAGGGATTGGCTTTAATATTGAAAAATTATTCCACAATGATTCTAAGAGTGATAAGATGGTTAATAGTCGAGTGATGCCTTATAAAACCAACTTGCCCTTTACCTCTTTTCCCTGGCTTTCAAGTCAAAGGCTAAGCTTATTTTCCAAAATAAGCCCATAAAGCTTGGCCAGGATGCGGCTAATCATCATGGTCCTGTAGTTAGATGGAACACTTTTGTACCCATTCTTAAAGATAAGAACAATTTAAGGCTTTTCATCCAAAGTTGAGGGAAGCCATGTGTTACAGCCAAATTGAGAAGCTTATGGAGATGAGGAATGAGGATATATCCTCCCATTTTAAGGATCTCAACTTGGTAACCTTCAATATCTTTAGTTTTCCCATTAGCAATCTTATTAATACTAGAATGAACATCATCCAGAGAGAAACATCCTCCTTAATAGAAGTGATTAAGGTGGTACCCATAGTGTCCGAAGAGTCATACAACTTCTTAAGATAGTTGTCCCAATTTTCCAAGGGGATAGAATGATTATCTTTGGTTTTACGAGCAAGCACATTCCACCAAAATTTTCTAGGCACAACTTTAGGAAGTTGGTGAAGATAATCCTATATTCTATTAATATATGGAATTTTCTTCTTCTTGATGATATTTTTGTATATATTGATATTCTAGATCTAAATTATTTAATTAGGAGCATCTCTGATTGCTTTCTTGGAAATCTTACAATCTTTTCCATACCATGAATCAGAAGTTCTATTAGTCCTGATTAAACGAAGTCTCATTAGAAAAATTGTTAATGGTATTGGAAAGAATAATAGTGAAAAGGTAATAAATTTGATCAATGATATTATTATAAGTCATGGAGCCTAAATCCCTCTCTAAATCCTTTAAGAAGAGGTCGAATTTACTTTTATAAAAGCGAATGTGTATTTTTCTTTCATTGGTATCTTGCAAGTGGGTGGTATGAATAACAAGATTGAGGTATAGAGATAGAGATATGTGGTCTGATTCAGGCTCGAATGCATTACGAAACTCAAATTTTGTAATACGGTTGAGGACGAGGGTGTCAGAAATTATATAATCCATGACACCGCTACCCAACCCATGGAAACAGGTCATTTGACTAGAGAGGGGTTAACACCATTACAAATGATTAGGTCTTGGGAACTGAAAATTTTAAGGAGCTCGGTGCCGAATAAGTTCTCGATAATGTCTTCACATTTTCTCTTGAATTTATTAGCTAAGTTACTATCTTCATCAAGCCACAAGGGGTCAGGTTTAGAGTTGTTACTTAACAAAATGGCTTGGTTAGTAGTAGTTTTAGCATTAACGTCCCCCCAAAAAAATATATTACCTTCATTCCTTAGGTTGAAGATGTATTTTTATAAAGTATTGAAAGGACAATTCTTATCGAGGATGTTCTTCTTATAGAATGTAGAGTTGATAGGAGCGAAATAGCAGATTGCAAGAAAGATCCTATTGGTGGTAGATTCAGAGATTTCGATCCAAATGTATTGATTGAACATGTCAATTTTATGAATTCAAATGTGAGAGGAAACATAATTCCTTATATAGAAGGCTATACCACCAAAACCCCTTCAAGAGGATTTCTTATTCCAAGAAGACCAAAGAGTGAAACCGTCAAGCTGAGGGACCCTAGATTCATCATGCTCCCAAGTTTCAACTAAGAGAATAAGGTCAATATCACTCAAGATCCAACTTAACATAGGACCTTTACACCATGGAAATCCACAACAATTCCAGAAGAGGATCCAGAGTGATGCAAGCTCCTTTTTATCAGTGGTGCTTGAGACTTTATCTCTAATAATAGATTTCCTATTCCTAATGATTACCCATTTCCATGCCTTTCTTACCTCCTTGACCTTTTGGACTTCTTACCTAAGTTCAATTTGGTCTTCTCGAATGAGATCTTCATTTATAAATATTCTTGTTCCTTTTCAGCTTGTGGATTTCCTCAGTATATCCAACTTATGTTCATTACAAATGACCTTGACATAGATGAGTCTGTGTTTATGCTCAAGTATCTTTCTGACCCTTATTTCTTCTGTGAGATAAGCTGTTTCAATTTGAGATTTTGTGTTTAATTGTTCTTTAACTATTTCTAATGTGTTTTCATTGTTTTGTTATTCTATACCCGCAACTATAATATATAAGGCTCGTTTGTGGCACTCATGGTCGAGTACAATTAGTTTATTAATTTTCTCTTTGACGTGTTTAACATTTAAGTTATTTTCTGTGTTATTCAGAAATTTTCCTTTTGATGGCTTTAATATCTATTATTTTTGTGTTATTTAGGATTAAGTTATTATGTAGCTGTTCTTTTGGATTTTTAATATTTCCTTTCAAGGTGTCATTTTCTTCAACTATTGCTTGTTTACTATGTTCTATTTCTTGAATTTTACCTTTCATTTCTTGGAGTTCAATTTCGAGTGTGATCATTTTATTTTCTAAAGATTTGTGGTTGTTCTCAAGCATTGTAGTTAGTTCTAGTTTAAAATAGTTATATATTTTTCTCTTCAACTTTCTAAAGATGCAATGTACTCATAGAAACTCTCTAAGGTAATTTTACTTGGTCTTCCTTTTCTAGAGTGGGGCTTAGAGATATGAAGGGAAGTATTCATAGTGTAATAAAACAAAACTTAACAATGAGATGGTAAGTGGGAGCATGGAAGGGGGCTTAGAGATATGAGGAAAACTATTCATAGTGTAATAAAAAAAACTTAATAAGAAGAGGCTAAATGAGAACCGTGTGAACCTATAGAACCTATTAGTGCAAGGTGTCACTCCTTGACTGAATAAGGAGTAAGCCTTACACATCATATTTCATTTCAAATTTTAAAGGGTTGTTTAAGTGGTGGGACGGATTATCAAAGATTTTGAAATGATTTTTTTAGATTCTTTAAAAATTTCATGCATTTGGCAAGCTGTGGAAAGGATAAATTGTATGGGTAAATTGGTAGTATAGGGAGTAGAGTGTAACAAATGGAAGAAGATGGATAACTGGTACTTATTCTAGGAAATATTACTATCTTAAATCAGTCACATAGCTATGATGATGGCTCTTTACACAAACTCTGTTTATGCAAAGTAAACAACATTTAGAAAATATATTGCATGTATAAAGTATTCCACAAATCCTTTATTAAATCTTCACTGACATATTATATAAAACACATATAATTTGCAGAAAACTGAAAGCAGATAATTTACTGTTAAATCCTTTAACAGTTTCTCACTCACGCCTTACTAGTGGTTGTAATTCATATTTTAAAAGAAATTAACAAAGAAAGAAGACACACCATACATTAGATGTTCCTTGAGTCACAAAATCCTCCAGCATGAAGTAAAACAAAGTATTTTTATTATATTCAGTCTTCAGGTAGACCAACATCCAACCTGGAAATGGTATTTACAAATGGTATATATAGCAAGAGAGGCACCAACTCTATCTCGTATAAGAAGAAGGAAACATTACTCCTAACATTATAGAGGTGTCAAAAGACATTACAACCATATCCCATTGAAATCTAACTGAAAGGAGATATGCAGAAGAAAGAAGAGAATAAATCTGGGCTGAAATGCTGAGTGTGTTGTCATGTTGCCCCTTTTTCTGCTGATTTATCTCCTTGTGTCTTTGGTATTTAAATAACCATGTATCTCGATTTAATAAGACCTCAAACAAATGCATAACCACCTTTCATTAGGGGGATTTTGAGGTCTAAAATGGCCCCCCTAAGGAAAATGTAAAATCAAAATTCATTTTATGAGAGCCAATCACACTTTAGGGGATGACATCATCCATAATGGTTGAGGTGGCATTGCTTGAGTTAAAGGTACTTGTCACATTCTCAATGGTGGATAAAAACTCATGGTTAATCACGGTAGTGATCTAAGTAATTTTAAAGTCATAAAGTAAAGTACTCATAATAAATGTGATTTCACATTTTTTGAATAAAATATTATTATTGTCATTTCATATTTTTTGAAAAAAACAATGCATATCCCTACAAAATCTTCATGTATTTACACACTTTTCAATAAATATTATATTTGTATATTTTCATATATTTATTTTTAAATTATATATTCATCTCATTTTATTTAATATTACAATTTCAAATTAATTATAAGTTAATATCTATACATATATGTTATACATATGAAATCAAAATAAATAAAAATGTAACTTTGTAATTTTAGGATAAATCAAATCTATAAATAATATCATTATAATATTAATAGCAATATAAACATATTAAAATTAAAGAAAAAAGACATTTTAGTTTTGTAGGATGAAAAAGGGTATATTAGTTTTATATGTTGAAAAAAATATATTAGGCTCATATAGTTTGGGGCAAAAAATATTTATTTTCAATGTATATAAATCTTATATTTTACTTATAAATATAAATTAAATTTGTTTCAATACTTTTTTTTCTTTAATTTTAAATAAGACTCAATTCATTTCATTGTGATTATAGTAATATTATATATTAGTATATACAATATTATGAAAAATAATATAAATGTTCTAGAATATATATTATATATAATATTATTTCTTCTTATGTTATAAATCAAATCAATTCAATAATATAAAATTCATATATAAAATAATATATTACATATATTATATTATATTATTTTTGTATAGTATATTAATTACATGTTATTATATTATTTAAATAATATAATTTCTAATTAATAGTATATTCTATAATTAATAATTTAATAATTTATACTTATATTTTATTTTAATTTATTTAAGTACAAAGGACAAATGCATTAGTTGTGCAATGATAATGATTTTTTCTTAAAAAACTCATTCTCATTTATAGTCACATCAATACAAATTTTTGATTAATTTTAATTTGGTACAACTTTTGAATTAAATTTAACCATGGTTACATGGATTTTGGTGCAAAAAGTGAATTTCAAATTCATAAATATTATTTTATTGGTTTAGTTATTATTTTATTATTTCCTTAGGAGGCTCATTTTAGACTTTAAAATTCCCCTAATACACCATCACTTGTTATATCCATTTGGTTATGGGTTCCTATCCATCCTTAACTGGCTCTGAAAATTTGTTGACAAGTGTCAAAATTTAGTTAAAACAGGTGCTACCAGAAATTCCGGTAAAAACCTATAACTGCATAAAAACTGGAATGCTACAGGAATTTCCGGTAGCGCTCTGTTTTTTTTTAAATATACAGAAAATGCTGAAAAACCTGTGAAAACTTATATTCCTTGACATCTAAGTTGCCGTTCAAAATTGTGATTGATATGGGCTGTGGCTTCAACAAGCTTATCCAAGTCTGTCTTTCTGTCAACAACTGATCTGGATCTGGTTGTTCTTGTGGGCTCTGAGTGCTGCTCTGAAGGGGTTTTGTTTTTATTTTTCTTCATGGATTTCTTTGTCTTTGAACCTTCAGATTTACCTTCAATATCAATAACCTTAGTCATTAAGCTTGGATTGTGAAGAGCCTTGGACTTAAGCCTAAACTTGTTGCTGTATCTGGTATGCCTTTTTCTGGTACTAGCAACAGGTTTGGCCTCTTCTTTCTTCTTCTTACTGCTGATGTCATATCCAACATCCTTGAGGAGTTCTTCATCTGATTTTGTAGGTTGATACTCTTTCTGCATTTTCTGCTGAATATGTGCTTCCAGAATTTTTGGTAGCATTTGTGCTTTTGATTTATCTCTAGTTGCAGACCTTCCTCTTCGGGCTCTGGGGTAGACATTAGGAAAATGAAGAACAAGGGGCACAATTTTTATAGATTTGGGATTACTTGCTGAGGAACTCTCTCATTTTTTCGTCCTTCTCTCAACGTTGACTGCATAAACCTTTTCTTTATTTCCATTGGCCTTCTTATGGATATTTTTTTTTTGGCCTTTCTATTTGTTCTTATTTTTGTAGGTTGAGGGTGTGGTTGTGAAACTGGAGGTGTAGGTGCAGGTTGGCCTACCCTGTAAAACAAAAATTGATACCAATTTTGATTTCTCATCCCTGACTCTTCTTCAACTAGAACCTTGATTATAGCTTGATGATACAAGCTATACTTTGAGACAACCATGTAAGTTTGGACCCTTGTTGACATCTTTTTCAGACTCTCCAACAAGAAGTATGGAAGATTTAATGTCTTCATACCTACAACATGAAAATGAAACCTCATATGATAAAGGAACATAATTGTATACCTCCTTTCACAAGTGAGGTATATCTCAAGTGATCAGATTTGGATCATGCACCTAAGTGATAGCTCAAAATTCAAAGTGTTCGGAAGTGTGCCAAAACTGAGTGACCAAATAGATGTCATCTTCACGACTCCGACGCCATGAGCGGTTTGAAAAACCGACACTGTATGAAGAATTTATCGCGATTTGAAAAGTCTAGTAAACTTCAATTTCTCGCTTTTGACCAAGTTTGATGAGGCCTTTGAATATTCAAAAAGAGAGAATATTCTAGGGAATATTTCTAGAATATTCCTCAAAATATTCCTTGCAGGCCAGTAATATTGTGACACCTGTCGCAGTTTTATTGTTTGGGTTTGGACTTCGGCCAATTAGAGGCCACCACATGGCCCAGGTTTGATGGCCTAAAATTTTTGGAGCGGACCCGAGTCAACTGCATAACCTCTTGCCTGCAGCGCCCATGCCTTACCACTCGGGCTACCACTTGAATCTTAACCATATAGTTCAATGATTTAACTATTTAGTATTTGGGGGTTGAGGGGGCTAGCCCCCTCCCCATACGACCATGTTCCGTGATCCAAGAGCCAAAAGAAAACCTCCGACCATTTATGAAACTGTTAACCACCATTTTGAAATCAGTCACATGGCGGATTAGACCCAAAAAGTTACGGTCAGAGGTTAATGTTTAAAGACCATCACATTTAACTCTCCGCCAGTTGTATGTGTCACATGACATAATTAAGCGAAAATTCATCCCGCAGTTCTAGCCAAAGGTTGCGGTGAGATGACCACGTGGTGTGGGCATATGCCAAACCACTAAATCAAAATTTAAACTTAATGGTTAGCCTGGTGGAATCCTTGGCAGGCGTGCCAATTTTGACAAAAATCCCTATCCTGACTGCAGATAACTTTAGTTCTCCATTTTTAGTGGAGGATTTTTAGGGGTCACTGGACAAATTTGGTTTTGGCTCTATCTTGATCTAGATTCATCCATTCTGAGGGTTCCAATAGTCAATTTAGACTATCTAAGACATTTAAGACTCATTGGTGAGGGTTACAAAGCCATCAGAGGACTTTTGAGCATGTTTTTTCTTGAGATAAGTTCTAGGATCCACTAGGGCCACCATGGGCCAACAACATTTTGAGGCCTAGCCAGAGCAGCTAGAGGCCTTATTCAGAAATCCAATAGTTAATTTTGGATGTTAAATAATGGTGTGGTTTTTAGATCTTGTAGAGGAATTTTGAAAGCTGATATGCTTCAGAGAAATTTCAGGAGCCACCAGGGCCAGCAAGTGCCAGCAGGAGAATGAGGCCTATCTAGAGCAGCCAGTATCCATTCTCAGCAAACCAATAGTCATTTCAAACTATTTTGATAATTTTGAATCCATTGATGAAGTTTTCAGAAGCTTTTGAGGAATTTTGAAAGTCAAAATTATTCAGGGAATTTTTCAGTGACCTAGAGCCAAGGGGTGCCACCAGGTGTTGGAGGTGAAACCAGAGCAGCCGTAGGCCAATTTCTGCAAGTGAATAGTCTATTCTGAATATTTTGGACATTTTTAATCCAAAGAAAGTATTTTCAGAGCCATTTGAAGACTTCTGAAGGTGGAAGAGCCACATGTAAGTTTTGGGTAGCCTAGGGCCATCAGTGGATAGAGGCCTAGATTGGGGAGCTAGGGCTCATTTTGAGCAAATGGAAAATCTATTTTGGATGTATGATGTATGCTGGAGACTATATAAAAGGTTTTAGGGATAGAAAAATAATTATGGGGGAGTTAGTTCCATAGAGAAGCTTAGGGTAGCTCAAGAGCACCGACTCAAGGAGACTAGTCTAAGGGGACCTAGATTTGTTTTCAGAGTGATGAAAACCATGACATGGATATAAATTGTATTCTAAACCAATTGGTCTAGTTCAATTAACTATTGGATTTGAGTTTATAACTTGTAAAATAATTTTTCCATAATCCCAAAGAGACAAGTCAAGATGACAAGAGCTCAAGGAGACATAGCCCATGATATTTGGGTGAACTCCTATATTAAATTTGTTGTTATGTGTCGATGTTTATTTGCTACATTATATGGATTTTGGACATGTTTAATATTAGTAAAAACAATTGGACTTAAAGAACTTAAATAGTTAAAAAATATACATCTGTTCCAAGTATAAAATTCCGCAAAAGTCAAGTATAAACTAGATATTTTATTTGTTTGACCGAGTGGGAGGTTCTTTAAAAAATAACAAGTTATCCAACCCATTTTCAGATTGGGTTGGTATCAAAGCACTAGTTTCTTTCTTGACAGAGCACAATTTTTCTTGTTGACTTGAAAGGTGTTTGAACTGTTAAAGAATTTGACTGTTTGTAAATTGACTATTGCTTGAGTTTTCTAGAGGTGAAGGGAGAGCTATCGATAGCTAAGTCTAGAAGATGAAAAGAAGGAAGAAGGGCTGAAGGCATTCTCCTTACCCAAAGGACCTCAAGGAAACCCTTGAAGCACAAGAAGGATTGTTTGCAAAAGGCTGCTTGAAGAAGAGCTTGTCTCTACAACCATTTTGTTCAGAAGATTTTTCAATTATTTTTGAAAGATTTGTGAATTTTGTTGAAGTTGTTTTGTTAATTTAAATAATAATGAAAAATTCATCAAGTGAGGTTTCAAAATCCTCCTCCTTCACAAGATTCTTCGATGAAGACATGAAGCAAGACCTCTACATCCTGAAGGACATGTTACAAATTATGTTTGAAGATAGAAGAGAAAGCACTATACTTCATGAGAAATTTGTTTCTATGAATCAAGAGAAAGAAGAAATTCTTATAAGAATGCATGAGATGGAGATGTAGCTCCATCAAGCCCAAGAGGCCTTAACCAAGAACATGCATGAAGCAGAGGTAATTCACTCAAATTTGTCTTCAGTTTCCTCTTCAGATATATGTGTTGGTTCATTTGAAAAGCACATTAGAGGTATAGGGTCCAAGTTGATGTTTAAAATGGGCTATGAAGGTAAGGGTTTAGGAAAACATGCACAAGGCATGATTGATCCTATTTTGGTTGAGGAAAGACCTAAGAAATTTGGTCTTGGCTATGTTCAATATTATGGCGAAAAATCTATAGCCATGAAGGCATGTGAGACAACTTCAAGAATAAATTTTGTCGTAAGTTATAATCCACAAACATGTCAAGTTTGTTTTCAAGTTGATTTCCATTGTTTGAAGCCTATGTTGTAGCAAGGTGTTTGTACACATGTAGCTTGTGGTGAAGCTGGAACCTCTACAAGTTCGTCTCCTCAAGAAGGTAAAAGGGATCAACACGCAAAGAAACATTTGAGGTATAATTCTTCCCATAGTCAAGTTGATTATGTTTTTGATAAGCATGGAAAATCTGCATACTTGAATGGAAGAAATAGTTGTTTTTCATATTGTGGTCTGTGTAACCATGTTGTTTCAAAATGTTGGAAGAGGATGAAGGCATACATGAAACATTTGAGGCAAAGGAAACTTGAAAAGAAGGTGCATAAGACTTGCACACATTGCCACAAGAAGGGAAATTTTGTTTCCCAATGCTGGACATTGCATCCAACTAATCATCCTAAGCACATGAGGCAAGAGGATAGAAATACTGGCGAAAGTGGAACCAAAGATTCCATCATTGATGTGAGAACGGATGTTTCACATGAAGAAGATTTTCAGCAGCAAAAGTTGCCATGGAAGTGGCTTGGTAAGAAGTGGTTTGATGTCTTGACACAGTAAGACATACATCCATTTGTACATATGCAAATTTAAGTTATGTATACATGTGTTTTGTTGTAAAATTCTGTTTGTTTGAGCTACCTTGGATCTATGATCAACAACATGATGTTCAACTACCTTCTATAAATTTCTCGCCAGAAATTTCTGAGTGAGTTCGAGAAATATAATTCTTGACAAGAGGACAAGAGAATTCAGGAAGGGAAGTGTTGACTACCTTCGAGTTCTGCTTCAAAGGCACTAAGCCATGCAAGGAAAGTGTATGGAGGCTAAAAAATTGAGGGTGTTATACTCTCATCTACTAAACAGATTAGGTAATCAGTATTTTGGGGTCCAAAAGTTTCCCAATAGGAAGGTGTGATCAAATTTGGATCATCGACCTAAGTGATGGCTCAAAATTCAAAGTGTTCAGAAGTGTGCCAAACATGAACGACCAGATAGATCTTGTCTTCCTGATTTCGGCACCATGAACGGTTCAAAAAACTAACACCATATGAAGAAGTTATCATGATTTGAAAAGTCCAGTAAACTGTAATTTTTTTCTTTTGACCAAGTTTGACTGGGCCTTTGAATATTCAAAAAAGACAATATTCTAGGGAATATTCCTCAAAATACTGCATGAATATTCCTTGCGGGCCAGTAATATTATGACACATGTCGCAGTTTGATTGTTTGGGTTTGGACTTCGACCAATTAGAGGCTGCCACATGGCAAGCCCAGAGGCTGCCACGTGGCCCAGGTTTGATGGTTTAAAATTTTTAGAGCAGACCGGAGTCGACCGCATAACCTCTCGCCTGCAGCGCAAATGCCTTACTACTCAGGCTACCAGTTGAATATTAATCGTATAGTTCAACAGTTTAACTTATTGTTTAACTATTTTGTATTTGGGGGTTGAGGGGGGCAACCCTGAGGGCCAGCCCCCTCCCCATATGGCCGTGTTCCGTGATCCAAGGGCCAAACCAAAACCTCCCACGGTTTATGAAATCGTTAAATGCCATTTTGAAATCAGTCACATGGCAGATTAGACCCCAAATGTTACGGTCAGAGGTTTGATGTTTGAAGACCACCACATCTAACTCTCTGCTGGTTGTATGTGTCACATGGCACAATTAAGCGGAACCTCATCCCGGAGTTCCAGCCGGAGGTTGCGGTTAGATGACTGCGTGGTGTGGGCATGTGCCCAACCACTAACTCAACATTTAAACTTAATGGTTAGCCCGGTGGAATCCTTGGTGGGCGGGCCAATTTTGGAAAAAATCCCTATCGTGACTGTAGATAACTTCAGTTCTCCGTTTTTAGTGGAGGATTTTTAGGGGTCACTAGCCAAATTTGGTTTTGGCTCTATCTTGAGGTAGATTCGTCCATTATGATGGTGCCAATAATCAATTTCGACTATCTCAGACATTCTAGACTCATTGGTGAGGGTTTAAGAGCCATCAAATGACTTTTGAGCAGGTTTTTTCTTGAGAGAAGTTCTAGGGGCCACTAGGGCCACCATGGGCCAACAACAGTTTGAGGCCTAGCCAGAGCAGCTAGAGGACTTATTTAGAAATCAAACACTTAATTTTGGATTTTTCAGACATTATAGAACTAATGGTATGGTTTTCAGAGCCTATAGAGTACTTCTAAAAGCCGAGATGCTTCAGATAAGTTGCAGGGGCCATCGGGGCCAACAAGTGGCACCAGGAGAATGAGGCCTATCTAGAGCAGCCGATACCCATTCTCAACAAACCAACAGTCATTTCTGACTTTTTTGATACTTATGAATCCATTTATGGAGTTTAAAAAATATTTTGTGGACTTTTGAGAGTCGAAATGTGTCAGGGAAGTTTTCAGTGACCCTAGAGCTAGGGGGTGCCACCAGGTGTTGGAAGTGAAACCGGAGCAGCTGAGGGCCAATTTCTGCAAGTGAATAGTATATTATGAATATTTTGGACATTTTGAATCCAATGAAAGTATTTTAAGATCCATTTGAAGACTTCTGAAGATCGAAGAGCCACAAGGAAGTTTTAGGCAGCCCAGGGCCATCAATGGATGGAGGCCTAGATTTGGGAGCCATGGTTCATTTTGAGAAAATGAACACCTATTTTGGATGTATGATGTATGATGGAGAATCTAGAAAAGGTTTCAGAGACATAAAAATATTTCTGAGGGAGTTAGTGCCATAGAGAAGCTCAAGGTAGCTCAAGATCACCGACTCAAGGAGACCAGTCTAAGGGGACCTAGATATGTTTTCAGAGTGATAAAAACCATGAAAGGGATATAAATGGTATTATAAACCCATTGGTTCAGTTTAGTTAACCATTTGAGTTGAGTTTGTAACTTGTAAAAGAAATTTTCCATAATCCCAAAGAGCCAATTCAAGATGACAAGAGCTCAAGGAGACATAGCCCATGGTATTCGGGTGAAATACTATATTAAATTTTCTGTTATGTGTCGATGTTTATTTTATGAATTATATGGTTGTTTCACATGTTTAATATCAACAAAAACAAATGGACTTAAAGCACTTAAACAATTAAAAATTATACACCTGTTTCAAGTATAAAATTTCGCAAAAGTCAAGTATAAGCTAGATCTTTTATTTGTTTAATGAGTGGGAGTTTCTTGAAAAAATTAGCAAGTTATCCAATCCATTTTCAGATCATCTCTACAAGCTTAACAACTTCTATCCAATCATTTTTAAGATAGCTTCTTGGAATTACCTTGGCTCAATTTGGATCTCTGTGTGCATCCTTGAGGAAAATATTGAGGTCTCCTCCTGTAATAATCTGACCTTTAACCAACCTCTCTATTTCCCATGGAAGGTTAAATGATTAAACAATATGGTCTTCTAAAACCCATAATGCAAGACCATAAGTAGTGGCTTCTTTTCCATTGAAAGTGTTTGCAAAATCTTGAGCTACTCTGGAGTGAGAGCTCCCTAACTTGGTGCACAAAGAATACCACCCTGCCTAGATAAACAAGCTTCTTACTCTCAAATTTGCATCCACTAAGTCTGCACCCTATGGCTTAATTCGATTTATTTTCCCACCTATTTTAGTCATCTTCAGAAATTAATGACTCTGTCTCTTGAAACTAATAGGTGGAAGAGTTGGAGAAGTTTAACCTTACAAGTGTTGCTTGTATTCTCCTTTGAAATCCTGTTTTAAATCCAGACTCCTCCTTAAACTACAACTCTAAGAAGTTCGATCTCCAATATATAAACTCTCAAATGATCATGGTCCTGCTTTTTCAGTGGTTTTAATACAAAACTATGGTTCTCACCCCATGCAAATCGACTTTCATTATGGAAAATATTCCTCACCGTGGTGTGCACCATGTGATAGCCATTATTACCTTCAATTGGTTGCGTATCTTCATATGGAAAGATCCAGATGGCTTGAGACAAGCAGATATGTGACTGTAAGTCACCTCCACTATCTTGCTGATTATTGGCCGAAATTTCTGGTAGCACTGCTGTGCGACTAGCCAAACAGTCATTGCGTTATGTTTGATGACCATGATCTCCTCCGTTCAGAAAACCACGTACTTTGATATACGATTAACTGACTTAGGGTTGAAAGGAAGGACGAGATTAACGGTTAACTGTATTACTGCCGGTTGACACAGAGGCATTAACATATAACATGACTTGACTTCAACTAAACTGACCACATACAACACGTATCATGAGATATGAAATATTTAAAAAAAATATTGGAAACGTATTTACACTACAACACGTGGTTTGACAAAAGTAGATGAGATTTTTCATTTATTTTTAAAAACAGAGTATGCTTCCAGAATTTCCAATAGCTTCGAAATAAAAGGAAAAAAGGAAGAAACAAGAATATAACAGACTGCCCGAAAATACTAAAACAGATGCTTCCAGAAATTCCAGTAGTGACCAATTTTTTTGAAATTTTCAAAGTCTAATCCTAAAAACAAAAATTTAAAATGGACTCATGACTTATCAAAGAACTCTGTTAACAGAACCAATGCTAAGATGTCACACCTTAGTGGTTGTATGATTTGTAGATAAAGATCTTGCTTCTTCTATGTATTGCGCTTCTACCCAACGACTGATCCCCTTTACGTAGTTTAATATATCATGCATGAGTTCTAATTCTACTTAGTAATCCTTGTGTTAAGACCAAATCTAAACAGTTTCAGTGGCTGATAGATACTGTAGAATTAAATTCCGACTCCAATACTATATATGATCGAGACTTGTTCGCTATAGCAGATCCTATATGGTCTCCTGACCATTAAGTAAGTGTAATGCTTAACCAGTCATACAACGAGAATATGTATATGTATATATCAACAGAATATAGGGCCACATATTCTGTCACTGAAATCATGTCCTTTTGGTATTTTTATCTTTGACTCATTGTTCGAGTAGGATTTGAAGCAGAAATTTAGGTGCCCATTTCAATGTATCAAACGTTCTTTGGAGATACCATCCTTTAAGAGTCGGGAAAGAAAAATAAATTACTCCACAGTTCAGCCACACATACTTTAATGCTCCTTTTTCAAATTAGATCAAGCACTCATCACATCACTGTAAATAGGCCAATAATTCTGAATACAAGGATTTACAGGAAAGACAACACGGAAGAGTTTATTTGGCTTTCTATAGAGTTCAACGAATCTGTAAGGGTAGACCTTCGAATCTTATATTCCACGTACAGAGTCCAGATCACTCGTTCTTCAAGGATCAGAGTGATTTTTTTCTAAGGGCCGCACAATATATTTCCTTTGTTGAAATTAAAACCACAACTGAGAATCAAACGAATTTTCCTTCAATTACAGGAACACAGAGTAAGTGCCAGAAAAATTATGTTGAAAGGAGCGAGTGATAGTAGTCCTATAGGAACAATGATACTCCAAAATAAAATTAAAACATGAAGAGAAACCCTTGATCACAATAAAACTGGTAGTTTCTTCCAAAATCAATCTTGTGGAAACCTTAGTTTGACAGAAAATTTTGCCGACTCCAATCTAGACTGTGGGGACAAGTCTAGATTGCGCATCAATAAAGGAAAGGGCTATTGGAAATTAATCTCAACCACCGCGTTAAATGAATTGGCAACAACCATACCTTAGTTAGTGTTTTTCAGGTTGCAGATTGCATGTGGAGAGAAGGATAGTTTTGAGCAGAGTACATAACCCATTCCACAATAGAGTTAAATATTCAAAGTCAAAATGAATTTAATGCATGGTTATTAAACGTGCATGGGAAAACATTTAATCCGCAATTTTTGTTTAGTTCACGCAACTTCTGTAATGTTCAGAAAATGATGTCTGCCCATACTTTGTATTAAATTTCGTCTGTCATGAATTAAATGTCTTAATATATATGTTTAGATTTTACATGTAAGTCGAGATTATTGAGAAAGTAAGGAGAGAGAGTGTTGTGTAATGTGGCGATGTAAGTCTAGAAAGACAAGTGGAGAAAATTGTGGAGAAAATTTTGGTGGGTGCGTGAAAACAATTTTTACTGTGTGTTACTCTGCAACCCTGGTGAATGTAAATCCAAGTAAGAAGTCTTGTTTTACTTGTGAAGGAGCTGTAGCTTCCATATGTTGATGTATTTCATGTTTTGAAGTTTTAATATAAAGTTTGGTTAGTTGCGATATAGTTCTCGAATTTTCACGTATGTGTTTTACCGCAACACTTTTTTTTACTCTGTTTCACCATGAGTAAAATTATTTGATTATATTTTGTTGGAAATATGATGCAGAGTGTTGTCCTTGATGGAAACCCACTGAATGAAGATGAAGACATGAGATTGTTCCTTGATGGCAATCCACCTAATGAAGTTATTCTTGACTTGATGGACTTGGTAAATGATGTAAATCTGATGTTTGTTGACAATATGATGCTGGGTGTTGTCCTTGATGACAACCCACTGGATAGAGTGTTGTCCTTGAATGGAAACCCACCTGATGAAGTTGTGCTTGATAGAATATGTCTTGATGAACCTGTTTAAAGATGTAAATCTGATGTATCTACAGAGAGTACAGAAGGTAATGAAGAAAGGAATTCAATATGTGCTAGATCTATGATGAAAAGAGTATGTCTCAAGGCATACGCGGTTTTGTCTAGGATAAGTCGCGTATGCACGCGGGTAATAACGTGCCAAGTCGCGTATGGGAAAAAGCGCTCATAAAGTGCAAAACCAGGGGTAACCACCATGGTATTGACCCATTGTATTGGGTAATGATTCGTCTAAATGACCTCGTCCAGGAATACCATCGGAAGTAATGTGGTTTTGGCTCATGGTATTGAAAAAGGGTAAACCTATATAAAGAGAAGAAATTCATTGTGCAAATCATGAGTGTGGGTGCAAGATGTCTGAGCTTGAATGAATACTTCTCTCTGAAGTATATCTGAATGGAAAAGGGTTATAGTTGAATGATAGATCTGAATGGATGATGCACCAATGAAGAAAATGATGAAGAAAGGTATCTAGATCTGAAATGTATCTGTACTTGCTAGATTTGTTTATGGACTGATTAGATCTGAGATGAGGCGAACATCTGTCTGAATTAAAGGGTAAAATCTGTGTGATGTATCTGTTCTGAAGAAATTGCAATGACCTAAATGTCTGAAGAACCATACGCTAGTTCGCCGCAGAAGAAGCGCGTATATACGCGGCTTCGCTGAAGAGAAGAATTTATACGATAGCTGAAGATCAGGAGCAGAGGTTCAGGGGGAACATTAGTTTGACTGTATTATTGACTCTGTATCAGCTTAGTTTCTCAATTTTAAATAATGATGATATGATACATGGTTTCTTATGTTGAAGATTATGGATGAGTCCTATTTTCTTTTTGATGAAGAGTATTCGTTGCTGAGATGAAAGTCTTATAATTCAAAGATGAGAACAGATCATACAGAGATTGTTGCTGATGACTGGCTGATGAAGGTTTTCAGGTTGCACAAGTTAAGGAGGATCACTGGTTCAGGGAGAGCAGCAGGTTGAATATTAATGATTGCATTGTTGGCACTATGACTGCTTATTCTTTGGTTATTGTGATACTCATGCTTAAATGATGATGACTTGGTACATGATTTATTACGATGAGATTTTGAGCCCTGTTTTCTGAAAAGTATCTTTTGTGATCACACATGGATGAATTGGAAGTCTTATGATTCAGAAATAAGAATAGATCATGCAGAGTTTGTTACAATGGTTGAGACCTTTTTCCCTACATTTATTACATCATGTTAAATATTAAAGATCATGGTGATATTGGACCACATGAATGATTGACACATATTTGAAGATGTTGTTCTGGTATGATAATTTCTCTTGGAAATAATGTATTGATGCTGCAAAGAATCTGAAGGCTTGGTTTCTAATGTGCTTATGCTACAACCGTTGGATGACGCTTGAAGACACAACTACACTGTTCTATCTATCTGTATTCCAGGGAAGAATTCAAATATCTCAAAAAGAAGCTGAACACTGTCTTTGCCTCACAAAGAATCAGATCTGGTTAAAATATAGAAGATGATATTGGATACGCGGATTTCCTGAAACACAGTCACGTATATACGCGAGTTCATGCACATAAAAACACGTATGTCTGGTTGCTGACAAATTTCTGTTTGGGGTCAGCTTTCTTCAGCACAGCTGCAGTGCTGTTTGGTATCTCTGATACTATTTGGTATCTCTGGTGGTGTCCCAGTTCTCATAATTATATTTCTAATGTTTTGATAAATATGCCTTGATGATTTGTTGGTGAAAGTATTCAGGATGCACAAACTAAGGGGGAGCCTTAGTCATATGGAAAGGATGCTTGGATGCACAGATTCAGGGGGAGAATTAGCTTTGCTGAGTATAATGCATTGTTGGCATTATAATGATTCTGAAATATGATCTCTCTCTTGAGGTCTTTCTGGTATTGGTCATAAAAAGTCATACTTGTAATTTGATAAAAAGGTCTTGTTGAGACCCATGATGTAAAGTTGTAATATTCAGTCATGTAAGGACTTGTCAAAATTTGTAAACCCACTTGGTTGGGTAAAATTTGAGTCAAATTTTGGCCCATGGTTGGTGGGCGGGGATTGAAATGTGTAAACCCACTTGGTTGGGTACTTGAGTCTCATATGTAAATCACTTGGTTGGATATTTGATGTAAGTATGAGTCTTTGGTGTTAGGAAGTTCATGCAGTCATCAATGATTGAAAAATATGTTTGAAGATTCAGCATGAACTCAGGGGGAGCTTGGTCACTTCAGTATACATCAGATTTGCAGAACACTTCTTCTACATGAGGATAAAAGGGGGAGAGTGTGTTGGTTTTGATCCGCCCTTTGCCCTTGATGTCAAAGGGGTAGAGTGACATGGTGTTTGAAATGGAGAGAAATGGTGTTTTGAAATGGAGAGAAAGAATGGTGTCAAATAATGGGGAGAGTGACATGGTGTCAATGTATTCTTGATGTACCTATTTTTTGTGGTGATCAAACACCATCGTGGTTTCCATCAAGTCCAAAGGGGGAGATTTTTGGCAATATGATGTAGAGTGTTGTCCTTGATGGCAACCCACTGAATGAAGATGAAGACATAATATTGTTGACATATGTTGTCCTTGATGGCAATCCACCTGATGAAGTTATTCTTGACTTGATGGGCTTGGTAAATGATGCTAGTACGTGTTGGAAACTAATATGATCTTTGAGTGTTGTCCTTGACAACCTTTGGATAGCTTGCATAGTTGACTAGGAAGGCCACACGATGAAGTTGTGCTTGATAGAATATGTCTTGATGAACCTGTTTAAAGATGTAAATCTGATGTATCTACAAAGATTACAGAAGGTAATGAAGAAAGGAATTCAATATGTGCTAGATCCATGATGAAAAGAGTATGTCTCTGCAAGGCATACGCGTTTCTAGGAGGCGCGTGTGGAGCAACGCTCAAAAAGTGAAAAACCGGGGGTAACCACCATGGTATTAACCCATTGTATTGGGTAATGATTCGTCTAAATGACCCCATCCAGGAATACCATCGAAGTAATGTGGTTTTGGCTCATGGTATTGAAAAAGGGTAAACCTATATAAAAGAGAAGAAATTCATTGTGCAAATCATGAGTGTGGGTGCAAGATGTACGAGCTTGAATGAATACTTCTCTCTGGAGGATATCTGAATGAAAAGGGTTATAGTTGAATGAAAGATCTGAATGTATGATGCACCAATGAAGGAGTGATGAAGAAAGGGATCTAGATCTGTATTGTACTTGTATTTGCTAGATCTGTTTATGGAATGATTAGATCTGTGATGAGGCGAACATACGCTACCGAAGTAAAGGGTAGAATCTGTGTGATGTGTATGTTCTGAAGAATTTCAATGACCTAAATGTTTGAAGAACCATACGCTAGTTCGCCGCAGAAGAAGCGCGTATATACGCGGCTTCGCTGAAGAGAAAGCGCGTATGCGCAGTGAAATTAGCTCTGTAATAAGTACAGAAGTATACGCGGGTTTGTATGGTAGAAGGCGCGTATATACGCGGCATCAGTGAAAGGAAAGCGCGTATGAAAAGCTAGGGTTTGCTGAAGTCTGAAGTATAAAATGTCTGATCTGTTCTGCTGTGTTACTGCTATCTGTCTGGGTTATCTGAATTGACAAGTATCTGTTGGTGATGTATGTTTGAGCGTAAAAGTATGGAGTGGGTCCAGTCTGAAAATATGATGAAACATGGCCTGCAAGTTGTGTTCTAAAGGAAGCTTTGGATCCAGTGTGAAAATTGATGAAATGTGGTCCATAGAGGTGCTGAGGGTTGTAGCCTTCAGTCAGGGGGTTGTAGCTCCGTTTCAGGTGGGGCTGGTAAACGAGATCAGGGGGTCGTAGCTCCCTTCCAGGAGAGGCTGGTAAACGAGTCAGGGGGTTGGAGCTCCCTTCCAGGAGAGGCTGGTAAACGAGTCGGGGGTTAGTGCTCCCTTCGGGAGAGGCCCGAGTAGCGAGCGCGGTGGGTGCACACGTCTTGGTAGGGTCTGTGGCTTTATGTATGTTATAAAGATATTTCTCTATAATAAGATATTGAAGGCTGAGCAACTGCAGCGGTGGTTTTCTCCCGACTTGGATTTCCACCTAAAATTCTGGTGTTCATGTGTGATGTATATGCATTGATTATTATGTTTCTTCTTGCACATTATTCTTGTTTACGAACATCTAATGAATGAATGATGGAATGATATAAGTAAAAAAATAATGGGTCAATTGAATCTACTGTGTATAGGCGAGTTTTATGAAGTATGTCACGTGTATACGCTCGGTTACTCTTCAGCAAATGAGCGTATGGGTTTTAAGGAATGAAAAAAAGTAAAAAGTTTTAGTTTTCCCTAAATACTGATTCACCCCCCCCTCTTAGTATTTTTCCCAACATATTTTCTCCTCTCTATAGTTGCGATTTTAATCTCCACCACTCTATATTGAAAATAGGATTCATATGATTTGATTTCCGCAACTATATGGTATGGATTAAGTGAATTCCACAACTCGGTGTAAAATTTAGTAAATGTGCTATCTTGGTTAAAAGTAAATTTGTATCTGTGTAGACTGTGTGTTGAGGGAAATTTCTTATTCCCCTTTCTGTCTTTCAAAATTTTCTAAAATGGTATCGGAGACGGGGTTTGAAATCTCGGTAAAGTAATGTTTTTCTTGAAGTTTAAAGTTTTCTAAAATTTTTTTGTGGAACGTATTCTCCGGTGGTAGAAAGTTTTGATGCGGTAAGAAACGTTTTACAATTGAAAGTTGTTTACATAGTAAAAGCGGCAACAAGCACAAGCTTGACTAATCCACAAATACCCAAGCAATGAAAAAATTGTGATTATTGGGCCATTACAATGAGAGCCACATTTTGCTTCATAAGATATATGGGAGAGTTTGGTGGAACGGGGTTTCCAAGGAGACTAGCCAATGTGACATTGGGCACATTTCACACATTTTGACAACAGCAAAAAGAGACGTGTTGAGAGATAACAAGAAGAAGGACAAAAAATCCCTCTTATATCTCTTTCAAGCAGTGCATGAGAGTATATTCCCAAGGATTGCAGCAGCAACAAGGTCTAAGGAGCTGTGGGATATTCTCAAGACAGTCTATCAAGGCATGTAGAAGGTGAAGACAACAAAGCTACAAATGTTGAGGAGAGACTTTGAAACTCTTTGTATGAAATAGTCTGATAACATAGACTCATTCTTCACACATGTGATTGGGCTGGTTACCCAGATAAGGTCTCATGGAGAGACACTTGAGGAAAGAAGAATAGTGGATAAAATATTGAGAAGTCTACCCTCAAGATTTGATGCCACGGTAGTGGCAATAGAAGAGACCAAGGATCTCTCAATATTTTCAGTGGATGAGCTTTTTGCATCTCTGATGTCTCATGAACATAGACTGAACAGAACAGTGAACTCTTCATTGGAGTGTGCATTCAAGACACAGATGTCTTTTGGCCAAAGTAGAGGTCGAGGAAGATTAAAATACCGAGGTAGAGGAAGAAGCCCACACAGAGGTGGAAGAAGTAGCCTTGTAAGAACAAGTGGAAGGGGCAGCAACCAGAATCAAAGCAAAGGCTCAATCCAAAGTCAAGCACATGGACAAAGGTATGACAAATCCCAAGTCTAGTGTCATTATTGTAAAAAATATGGGCATTATGCCAATGAATGTAGAAATAAACAAAATGACATGAATAATAGACAAAATGCAAATTTTGCAAAAGAAGATAAGAACCAGAGTAATGTGCTTCTAACATGTAATGTAGCACAAGAAAAACAAGATGATGTATGGTTTTTAGACTCAGGTTGGAGTAACCACATGACTAGAAATATAGCAATGTTTGTCAATCTTGATGAGAATGTGAAGTCTGTCATGGGAAAAGGAAGAGTGTCAATATTGACAAGGAAGGGAGAAAATAAATTTGTGCCAGATGTATATTATGTACCTTGCCTGAAATGTAACCTTCTAAGCATTGGATAGCTCGTGAACAAGGGCTACAATGTGTTTTTTAAGAATGATGTGTGTACTATCATGGACATACCTCCAAGTAAAAGAGTCATTGCTAAAGTGCATATGACAAAGAATAGGATGTTTCCTCTCAAACTCAGAACATACTTGAAGGAAGGAGGTGTGGTAGCAACAGTCAAATAAGAGGTCTTTCAAGAAGAAGTGAAAGACGAAAACTGGTTATGGCACTTGAGATTTGGACATCTCAATTTTGGAAGTTTGAACCTCTTGCATAGAAAAGGCATGGTAAAGGGATTACCACTCATACACTACAAGAAAAAGGGACATTGGTGAGGGGCGAAAAATGTCACAATAAGCTCATTGGTGAGGGTCAAAAGGGCCTTCGTCACCAAAACCTGAACGTCACCAAAGGTGGCGTCGCCGAAAGTATAGGTGTTGTGGTGACATTCAAGGTCCGTCACCAATAATTATTTATAATGACGGATAGTGATTGTCACCATTTCATATGAGAAATGGTGATGGACAATAGCCCCCGTCACCAAAAAATTGAACGTCACCAAAGGTGGCGTCGCCGAAAGTATGTGTTGTGGTGACATTCAAGGTCCATCACGAATATTGATTATAATGACGGATTGTGACCATCACCATTTCTTATGAATAACAACATTTTTTTGCGATGGACCTTTCATGGCCATCACTATTAGTGCATATATATGGTGACGTTCATTGACCGTCACCATTTCATATTTAGTGAGGGTCAAAAAATGTCATCATTAGCTCATTGGTGACATCAAGGTCCGTCACGAATAATGACTATAATGAAAAACAATGACCCTCACATTTTCATATCAACAACGATGATTTATGATGACAAACCTTTCATGGTCGTCACTATTGATTCATATAAATGTTGGCGTTTGTTGACCGTCACCATTTCATATTTTGGTGAGGGTCAAAAAGTGTCACCATAAGCTCATTGGTGATGGTCAAAAGAGCCTATGTCACCAAAAACTAATCGTCGTCATTCCATATGAATATCAGGGCACGATGGAATCGAACCACCAACCTCCTACTTGTAAAGAAGGTGCTCTTCCATTGAGCTAGCACCCTTTAAAGGATTATACTTTTAAAAATTATATCTTGAAACTTTATAGATTGTAAATTCTACAACTTTCAATAAATTAAATTCTACAACTTTCAATAAATTAAAGTATCAACAACCTTTTACTAAACAAGCAAAACAACATCGAATCTATAGGTCCCTACCTAATGGTTATGGAAGTTATGAAAAGTGGGTGGAGGGGAAAATAGTTACATACAAGAGACTCAATATGTTTATTTGAATACACAATTATAATTGAAACTTAGAAGACATTTATAGGCTACAAATGACCTATAACTCGCAAATGCACCAAATATTGTAACGGAAATGTCATAAGTGGATAGCATATGGAAGAAGAGCATTGATGAATACAGATTCAATATGTTACAGGTTGAATGAAAGAAAAATCTCAATTTTGTTGTTGTTGGGTGACTTTTTATAATTGGGACCTTTGTCTTTCCTTTATCACGTAAATATTCAAATTAAAAATTAGAAATTTCAGATATCTAAATGATATATAAACTTATGTGCAATTTTAACACACACACACACATATATATATATATCCCATTCACACAAAGTGACATGTGATTTTCAAGATCACAAGTCCGCACTCAAAACATGACAACAACCAACAAATAAAAAAAAATGAAACTTATCATAGTATCTCTTTTCAGCAGTGAACACCAAACAATAATACAGTAATTAGTTCACTTTAAGACTACAATGCATTAGAAAAAAACAATGTGTTCAATTATCTGCGATACAAAATGGACTTAATTCTAATGAAGCAAAAGAGTTGATACTAAATCACAAATAAAAATGACCAACAACAATGTAAATTTTGTTTTTTCGAGATCTTTCCAACAGTTCAAACAGAAAATGTCCCCCATCAGTGTTTGTAATAGAATTTATGACCTGGAGAATTTAAGATTCCAGTTTTAACCCCTGGATTATAAAATACTAAATCGTGTACTATTTGCAATGCAGTGGTTTATGAGAGTTGTGTGAATCCAACAGAGTTGAATTGTAATGACCCCATAATGTAGAATGTGAACATGCTTTGCAAAAAAATTTAGATCTAAGCCCAAGGAAAAGGCCCCACTATTGAATGGTCATGAGTCCAAATGGCAGGCAGGCTAGGTTTTGGTGTTATGCTTAACTGTTATAAAACCAAAGTATAATAAATAATATAATAACCTCCAAAAAGATTGCTTGAGGATCAACACGGGAGCTAAATCCAAGAGTGGAAGATTAAAGGGAGTCCTTGGGAAGGTAATATGGGTTACTTAATGTCCATAAAGTGACCAAAATTACATCAAAAAGACTACTCAATTCATAAGTGGCAATACAAAGTGGGATTTCAAAGGCCACCCCTATAAAATCAAGAATTTGTCCTACTTAAAAATATCTAAGCATGACTATCACAATGCTAAGAAGAAGAAATACAAAGCTCTGGAGCCAAGTACAGGATAATCCCCAATGCATCGAATGCCCACTGTCAAATAGAGGGTATTCCTCTAAAGTCGAAAGGGAAGCTATCCTACCATCTCAGGCTCCAGACAGAAAGTTGGGTAAAAGAGATGAATATGGTATGGGGGATGTCTCTTTGTGTGAAAAATATGGCCCTCTACATGGAGCTAGTAGAAAGGAGTTGCCTACAAATCTAGCATGATTTATCTTGAAACCCCATATGACAACATCACATGGGATTTCTTATCAAGGGTTGGGTGCCTCTTATAACCCAATATATCATTGTTGCCTTGTGTCGCTTGCAAAGGTTCTATATTTTAACCATGTTATATTAAAAGCTCTTTCACCTACTCTGTTTATCATATGTTCCAAGTCCAAACTCAAAATTTTATATGGAAGACACATGATCCTCATGCATGGGAGACATAACATATACTTTTTCTTGGAGAGGTCCTTTCCTTTTCATTCTTACATTCTTCCTCATGCTGAGAGAACACATGCCTCTATAGCTAGAATTCCATATAACCAACCCAAGAAGCCAGTGATCTTGAAAGATGTGTGATTGTGCTAAGCTAGAGGGGTTGTGGCAGAAGTAGAAGGAAGGTATTGTGTTTGAAGGGAGATTTGTAGAGTAAGCAACACTGAATATCATTACTCACTTGTTTAAATCAATGTTAATTGGAAATGAGCTAAGGTATCTTTGAAATCACATTATCCACTTGTTTGATTCATCACTGCAATGAGCTAAGGTATATGAATTTCAGGGATTCCCAAAGAGAAACCAGTAGCTCAAATTGTTTATGCCAACACTGTGGAACTAGAGGGGATGTATTCAACGAAGATCATGACCTTGTGTTGTGTTTCTCTAAGTGGAAGAGGTTTGTCATTGTTTGAACGTTGGGTGAGATACCTAAATAAGCTTTCAATGAGGGAAATAATTGTTGGTGTCTAGTTGTGACTATGTTTTTTAGTATTGTGGGTTGGGATGGATGATGATGCAGGGATAACCCTGAAATTCCCAGAATCTCTACAATACCATGCATATAAAAATGCAATTCCAAATCCATGCCAAGTAATTCCATTCATTGGGAAATTTCATAAACTTTTGCGGAAGCTCAAAAATTAATCTTTGAATAGATTACTCTCACCTTGAAGAAATTCCATAATTATTAACTTCATTGGATGGAATTACCAATCCAACTGTTAACTAACACCCATCTGTCTCATTTTTAAAACTTCAGACTTTATAATCAAACCCATATATTGATACCCAATCTGATCTTCTTTTTAAAATGTCTCATACTAATTCAAGTGGTCAAACAAAGTTTCAATTATATAAGCGCTCTTTACCATTTAACTTACCCAGTTCATGGAAATGGCAATCCATATAAAACTTAGATTTTGATTAGAAATCGAATCCAACATTTCATACCTGTCCATCCAACGATGGATGCTCATTGTGTTCAAACTTTAGCGATCTGCAAATGTAGCATTTCAAGAAAACTACAACTTCTGAACGCGTTCAATGCCTAACACACTATAGATGCAAATCTTACACTTAGGCCTTTGTATCAACGTCGCTTCAGTTCCTTATTGACGACGTTTGCACCAATTTCAACGCAGAGTCCACCTTGCGTGTACTCTAATTCAACACCGAATTCTCTTATGTGTGCGCTCCTTTTCAAACAAATTTGAACTACGTTTCCTTCAGGATTAATCTCAAATGAAATTGTGTCACAAACAGAAGTTAAGCAGATTATACCAATAAATCAGTCACTGTGATATGACTTGTGCCTTCATAAAAAAAACCCATCAATTTTTATTGAAACAGCTCATCGATTCTCAATAGAATTTTCACACAGATGAGATGCATGTAATCTATCAACAAAGACCATGGATCAAATGCGTTTCAATTTAATCCAGCGGACATAACTCTGCGTACTATGTGTTTAGTAAACCAACGAATCTTACGTTGATCCGCTCGAGTCGTTGGTTCATTCCACCTTTTTTTAACGCCTTCCTCTGCATTAATAATTGGAATCGATGTCAGATATCCAACGCTTGCATAAATAGATCTAGATTTTAACTCAACGGATTCAGTACGATTTCTTCTGCGTCCCCAGTTGCAATTTCAACGACTTGCCAGACTATACTTCGGTAATTTTCCAGATCTACAATTCATCGACTTTGCCAGGCTCAACTCAGAAGAAGTTGACTTGCGTTTCTTCTGTTCAATTTCAGATTTCAATTTACAGAAATCGAACCATTAAAATATTGTCTCCTCCGTCTGGACTCTTGTAAATCGATTGCACAGACATCGACTCATCAAACAGGTCAATTTACATTCAAAAATTCAATGCCATTCTAGCACTCCTTCATCGAATTTCTTTAATTCCTATTGAAATTTTTGCGCATGATAATAGCACATTCAACATTCAATGATTCTCATTAGCGCATTCAACATTCAACTCAATGATTCTGGATTGGGTTTTTTTTAATATGAAAGTTGACATGGATTTATAAAATCAAGCCTTTCCCGATTCCACACAACGATTCTGGATATAGATTTATATTAATAGCAAATGGGATTCTAAGAGATTAAAACCCATTCACTTAGAACTCATTTCCACTATACACAGAGAATGTAAGTTCAATATGTTTTTAAAGCATTTAAATTTATCCAATTCATATGCGCATAATTAAACCTTCAATTACAGAATCTAACATGTGATTTCTCAATCAACCAATATATATAATCTGAAATGATACCTTCATGTAAACAAAACAAAATCACTTACAAACTCTTGTTTTGGCTAGATATTCAAGATCCATGGCCCTTCCAACTGTCCATAAACTCACAAGAAACCCCCTGTCTCCTACCTCTCTATTCTCTCCTCACACTCACTCTCTTATCTTCAATGCCTTTGAGGCTTGATAATTTATACAATTTTTAAAATGATCTAATTTAAATTCAATCCCTTCAACTTCTCAACAAAATCCTAAAATCACTCTTGAATCCCTAAGGATCCTCTCTCACCCATAATTAATGAAACTAATTTCTAAATTAATATTTAGAAAAATCTCTCATCCCTTTACATCCTCAACTGAACGGATTCTCTCATATTCTCAAACATTTGAGAATTATTTACAATATTTAATTAAAAATACACAAAACCCACTCAAATCATTCATAAAAATCTAGCTCCCATAAAAACTTAAAAACCCCTAAGTTTTAATAAAATACAAAGTATTTATCTTTGCCTAATGCTCCTGTATCATACTCCCAAGGTTGGAAATGATCATGATCTCCTGATCATGTGTTTAATTCTTTGTCCTCCTAGATCCCATACTTTGTTCTGCAAGTCATCATTTGCTGTTGCTTGCTGCTTTTCTCCAGGTTTCCATATCTTGTTCTGCATCCTGCCTCCAGCTATGCTTTCATACTCTGCTTTTGTCTTTCCCTTGCTGAAATTCCTCTTCTTTCTTGCTGTTGTCTGCTGCTTCTGAGACTCCTTCATCATCAGTCTTCTGATGCTTTCAATCTCTATGTCCAGCCTACTGCTGCTGTCTCCAATTTCTGTTAATTCAGCTGCCGTAGCTGCTTCTGCTGTTACTGCTTTTCATGCTGTCAACATTGATGTTGCTGCTGTCAATGTTGCCTCAGTTGCCTCAGGTTTTACTCCTGCAGATGTCACCCTACATGTTGCTACCTCCCAAACTTCCTGTCCCTCTACAACATTCTTTTTCTCATCACCTGCAAATTTATCTTCAGAAAATAAATTATCATTTAATTCTCTTCCTGTAGTAACATATCCATTTATCTCTGTCTGTATACTAGTAAGCAAAATCAATTTTAACAAACTAGTATCTGCTCCTTTCTCAACTTCAAGAAAATTTTCTTCAGTGCCTGCAACTTTTTTCTCTGGTTCAAATGTCTCCAGCAAACATTTCAGCCATTTCTTCTCAAGAATTTCATCAACATGATGCAAATTAGTTCCAGCATAACCTTCGTCTTCCCCTTCGACAATCTTCAGTAATTGTCCATCATCATCTTGATTGATTCTGACAATCAAATCAAGTTCTTCAAACACTGTAGCCTCATCCTCTATCACTGTAGCAGTTCCAAAATTTTGTCCACCAGTCTTCTCTTGGCTATACATACAAGCCAAAATTTTCTTGTCACCCATGGTAACAAGCCTCTGCATATGAGACATGATCGTCTCACCTTCTTTCTGCAATAGTTCTTCTTCTTCCAAGACAATTCCAAATGATGGACTGTCTTCTGCATCACCTATAAACACAATCAAATGGTCAGCTTCAAAATCACAAGACCCAATGGTATCACTTGTTGATTCAATCACCAAGTTTTCTCTTTGCAGTTCCAAGTCTTCTTTAGGACTCAAAAAATCTCCATTGGCTTTCTCTTCAGTTTTCTCTGGCAACACTTTAGTATGTTGCTCTGAGTTCCTTTCCAACTCCTTTGTCAGCACATTAGTATGCTGATTTTCATTTACCATGAGACTGTCAGCTAGTCTCTCCTTCTTTCCATCCTCTGCTTCATGACTGTCATTCATGAAAACTTTCTTATCTTGCTTCTTCAGCAAATTATCCTGTGTGTAAGTTCTCTGCCTCTCCAATTCTCTTCTCTGAAGATCTAATTTCCTATACAATTCAACAATTTCATTAGGAGTGGAACTTGGAAACTTCACAAAATTTTCTATACCTTCACCGGTTCTTGTCCATCATCAGCTGGTCCTTCTCTCTCTGCAACAATATTCTGATTAGACTCCTTTGTCTTCATTTCCTCTTGAGATCTTGCTATCTCAGCATTGATCTGAACAGACTTCAGATTCAATTCTCTCTCCTGCTATTTAACAAACTTTAAAGCTTGCTCATCTCCCTGTACTGAACCTAAAAACATACAAAACTCACTAGTTTTAAAACCACAAGAACTTTCAGTCTTGACTGCTTCCTCCAACACTTTCCTTTGAACAGATCTGCGTGTGGAATCTTCAAATTCCATCTCTAGCTCAAGAACTCTAAGTTCCTCCTTCAATAACGCAATCTCACTTTGCCTCAACCTCATCTGCAATGGTTTCCATTTTACTCTCTTTCCCTTCAGTGGAAAGATCCATCCTCCTTTCTGGTTTTCCTGCTCTTGCAACCATTCCTGTAGTACCCGCAATTGTACCTTCATTATTGCAATTTCTCTTTCTATGACTTTATCAGTCATCTCACCTATGTGGCATTCCTCTGAACCTCTTCTTTGATCCTCCATGATCATCTTCTCCATGAGTTTCTCACTCACCATGAGTTGCACTAGCCTCTGCAACAACAAGCTCTCCTGCTGCCACTTACCTCACCAATCTGCTCCACTGGACCTGGTCTTTTGGTAAGTACTGGTTCACTGCCTCTGGAACCTCTTGAGCATTCTCTTCTGCTCTCTCTAGGCTATCTCTTCAACTCACCTTCTCTTCAGAACACTGCAAATTGTCCTCCCTATCCAGCCTTTATCTGAATGTCAGGTTCACTGCCATCATCTTCTCTGCAACCATAAACCTTAATCACAAATTTCAAATCAGAAATTATCTCACCTTTAAGATCCTGCATGATCTTGTCCTCCATTCATTTCTGCAATATTGTTCACTGCAATTGTGTACCTTTGCATATCAGATTTAGAATATGATCTTCCTTTCAGTCTTCATCACACATTCAAATAAAACACACTTCAGTTCAACAGAACCTTCCTGCACTCATTCAGAAAAAAAAATATCTTCAACAGAGCCTTCCTGCTCTGATACCACTTGATGCAGGGCTAACCCTGCAATTCCCAGAATCTTTACAATACCATGCATATAAAAATTCAATTCCAAATCCATGCCAAGTAATTCCATTCATTGGGAAATTTCATAAACTTCTGCGGAAGCTCAAAAATTAATCTTTGAATAGATGACTCTCACCTTGAAGAAATTCCATAATTATTAACTTCATTGGATGGAATTACCAATCCAACTGTTAACTAACACCCATTTGTCTCATTTTTAAAACTTCAGACTTTATAATCAAACCCATATATTGATACCCAATCTGATCTTCTTTTTAAAATGTCTCATACTAATTCAAGTGGTCAAACAAAGTTTCAATTATATAAGCGCTCTTTACCATTTAACTTACCCAGTTCATGGAAATGGCAATCCATTATAACTTAGATTTTGATTAGAAATCGAATCCAACATTTCATACCTGTCCATCCAACGATGGATGCTCATTGTGTTCAAACTTTAGTGATCTGCAAATTTAGCATTTCAAGAAAACTACAACTTCTGAATGTGTTCAATGCTTAACACACTATAGATGCAAATCTTACACTTAGGCCTTCGTATCACCGCCACTTTAGTTCCTTATTGATAACGTTTGCACCAATTTCAACGCAGAGTCTACCCTGCGTGTACTCTAATTCAACACCAAATTCTCTTATGTGTGCGCTCCTTTTCAAACAAATTTGAACTACGTTCCCTTCAGGATTAATCTCAAATGACATTGTGTCACAAACAGAAGTTAAGCAGATTATACCAATAAATCAGTCGCTGTGATATGACTTGCGCCTTCATAAAAAAAACCCATCGATTTTTATTGAAACAGCTCATCGATTCTCAATAGAATTTTCACAGAGATGAGACGCATGTAATCTATCAACAAAGACCATGGATCAAATTCGTTTCAATTTAATCCAGCAGACATAACTCTGCGTACTCCGTGTTTAGTAAACCAACGAATCTTACGTTGATCCGCTCGAGTCGCTGGTTCATTCCACCTTTTTTTAACGCCTTCCTCTACATTAATAATTGGAATCGATGTCAGATATCCAGCGCTTGCATAAACAGATCTGGATTTTAACTCAATGGATTTAGTACGATTTCTTCTGCGTCCCCAGTTGCAATTTCAACGACTTGCCAGACTATACTTCGGTAATTTTCCAGCGCTACAATTCATCGACTTTGCCAGGCTCAACTCATAAGAAGTTGACTTGCATTTCTTCTGTTCAATTTCATATGTCAATTTATAGAAATTGAACCATTAAAATATTGTCTCCTCCGTCTGGACTCTTGTAAATCGATTGCACAGACATCGACTCATCAAACAGGTCAATGTACATTCAACAATTCAATGCCATTCTAGCGCTCCTTCATCGAATTTATTTAATGCCTATTGAACTTTTTGCGCATGATAATAGCACATTCAAAATTCAATGATTCTCATTAGCGCATTCAACATTCAACTCAATGATTCTGGATTGGGTTTTTTTTAATATGAAAGTTGACATGGATTTATAAAATCGAACCTTTCCCGATTCCACACAACCATTCTGGATATAGATTTATATTAATAGAAAATGGGATTCTAAAAGATTAAAATCCATTCACTCAGAACTCATTTCCACTATACGCAGAGAATGTAAGTTCAATATGTTTTTAAAGCATAAATTTATCCAATTCATATGCGCATAATTCAACCTTCAATTACAGAATCTAACATGTGATTTCTCAATCAACCAATATATATAATCTGAAATGATACCTTCATGTAAACAAAACAAAATCACTTACAAACTCTTGTTTTGGCCAGATATTCAAGATCCATGGCCCTTCCAACTGTCCATAAACTCACAGGAAACCCCCTGTCTCCTACCTCTCTATTCTCTCCTCACACTCACTCTCTGATATTCAATGCCTTTGAGGCTTGATAATTTATACAATTTTTAAAATGATCTAATTTAAATTCAATCCCTTCAACTTCTCAACAAAATCCTAAAATCACTCTTGAATCCCTAAGGATCCTCTCTCACCCATAATTAATGAAACTAATTTCTAAATTAATATTTAGAAAAATCTCTCATCCCTTTACATCCTCAACTGACCATATTCTCTCATATTCTCAAAAATTTGATAATTATTTACAATATTTAATTAAAAATACATAAAACCCACTCAAATCATTCATAAAAATCTAGCTCCCCTAAAAACTTAAAAACCCCTAAGTTTTAATAAAATATAAAGTATTTATCTTTGCCTAATCCTCCTGCATCAGATGAGAAATAAATCCAACAGCCATCCTTCGTCCCTGTGGTCTCATAACCCAGTTGGGGGTGGAATTTACAGAATATTCCTGTGGTTGGGTAGTTGATCACTCATTTTTCACCAATTTTATGGATATATTAATGGCAAAGCTAAGGTATTATCGTCATTCTCATATCAGTTTGTTAGCAAATAATACCACCAGATCTCCACGGGGATATTTGTGGTTTTAGCATTATTTCCAAACACACCCATCCCTTTAGTTTTAAAATTTTTACGTACAACCATTATGAAGTAAAGTAATAAGTGGTGTCACTAGATGGTGTAAAAATAAAAAATTTGGAAACAATAGTAGGACCATATGACATTATATGGGTCAATGTTTCAATTCTATGTTATCCCTAAAGATTTGTGTTTGTTTTTGCTAAAAAACTGTATATCTCCTCACACAAACTTTCAAAAAAATCCTATGAATATTTAATGATTAGATGCCAATAGGTTCATGAAGATTCATATTAGAGATTTGAAGAATATTTGATCTTCCATAACCAAAATGAAAAAAAATGCAAAGGAGAAATAACAGCAATAAAATATATTATATCTAGACAGTATCAATGTAGAACTAACCTACTTCATAATTTACGTATTTAGTAACTCTAATTTCCTTCGTCGTCCATGGGGTCTTCGATACACAATGATTGAGTGCACTGTTAAAGCACTCCTAGATTTTAAGTCACTGGTTCAATTTCCCACCCTATTTTGGTGTTATTCTTGGACATGACTATGATGTAGCCTCACCAATGTCAAACTCACAAAATATAAAAAATCTTCATCAAAATCCAATTTTCACCTCTTCCAAGGAGTGTAGAAGGAAACATGACTTGTGTAACAAACATGGACTAGTCTAAGATTCCAACTATAAAATTACATCGACAGAAAATAGATAAAAACAAACTAGATGTCATTTCACATGCATGATGATGACGTTACATATAAAATGAAGGAATTGTAGTCTATAAATGGCACATCATCACAAAATTCCATCCACATCATCACTAATATTCAACAGAAAGATAAGAAAATTTGAGAGTAGCAAAGAAACCATAAGATTTTGTGTTCAAATCGACCTTATTCTCTATATGGACAAGTATAAAGCTGAACCAAAAAGCCTCTGAAAAAATGAATTCAATATAATATCCCTTGTATTATGTGATATTTATGTTAAAGAAGATGAAGAACTAATTAAAAAACTCAATTCAGTCCTTCAAATATAGCTAAGATCCCATAAGTCTATGAAACCCTTAGGTATGACAAGCAATAAAAAAAAATTGAGGCCCAGTAAGATACAGATGATGTTGCTATGACAATTTTTAGTCACAAGTCCACAACTTCTGCATATATTATTTTTCTGGACTATAATATTTGTCTTCGTGGATATCCTATATGAAGCATACTTTAGAGCCTCCTTTCAATTCTCCACCAAAAATCCCCTTTTCCTGGCTGTGGAATTTTGTTGGTACTTACTACTATTACACTAGTGTTTTGAGGAGGTTCTACCTTCACACAATCTAGATTCAGCATTAAGCCTTGGAAGGTCCAATATTATAGACTTATCCTTTCTCTTCCTTCCCTCATCTATATCTTTACAAAGGATATTATGCATAGGGAAAACCCTATGTTGATATGGGTATTCATTAACCTTATCACTTCTTTCCACCGTTTGATTCCTGAAAACTGGAGAAGTGATTATGAGCTTGAAAGGAAGCCTAAAGAAAAAGATTTTTATAGAAAGGATAGGTTCTCAAGTGGTGCATTTCATTCGCAAGGGAGAATGGAATCTAATGCATATATAATGGCACTAACCCCAAGATGCATTAACAGGGATAATAAAGACAATATATTAGATACTTTGGATGGTAACTTGAAAAATAAAGTAGCGAAGGATCTCAAGGTTTTTTCTCCACACCTCTTTCAAAATAATGATTGTATAAGGAAAGATAGAATTCGTTATGAAGAAGTGGAGAAAGTCTCACCAATTGATGATAAGGATTGTTCAAATTTTTGCTTTGAATCACATTATCAGTGGAAATGAACAGGTCAAGAAAAGACAAGTTAAAAGGCATTAAGAGGTGTAGTCACGGAGAAGCAAGAGAGAATTGTCAATATTTATCAGTTTTAGTTTCTTTGAAATATGGTATTCATGGTGGGATTAGTAAAATATATTTCACAGTTTCATAAAAGACAAGACTTCAAGCAGGAAGTGGTAAATCAAAAGTCAAGTTTCGAGACAATAATAATCTATCGAACACATGGTAAAATCAGGAGAAAAGGGTAAGTACAGTTGACTGAAAACAAAATATAGTGAATGCATTACAATTCCATGATGAACATATTTTAACATATGTCAGTCTGCCCTATAAGATCAATCCTAGGGTTTGACAAACATTATGTGTGTATGTAGAAGCTAGAAAAGAACATGTTGCTTCCAAGGAAAATTTCAAGATGAAAAATAACCATTAAAATACTTTTATGTCAAATTCTCAGAGCTAGACTTGGCTTGTGACATAGAAAATATGTTGTATTCATACTTTCTCTAAAACTTTCACGCAAGACTGAACAATTTAGACAATCAATAAAATATCAAAATAAAAAAAATTCTAAAGATTTGCAACCAACCTTTACATATTTCTCATCCCTCTTAAAGATGTACTCTCCTTATTTTCCTCATCCACATTATCATCCATTGCCGCAGGTCTCTTTTTATTTATTTTCTTCCTTTCCCATGATTCCAAATTCACATGACCTTCATGCAATTTTTATTGCTTGGATTTTCTCATTTCTGAAAAAAATAAAAAAAATGTATAAAAATACAGCTAAATGAATATAGTGATAGTCTTTCCATAAATTGCCTCTCTACTACTAGTTGCTAAAAAAATCCAAAGTCATAGTATAAGATGCACTTTATGCTTTACGCTACCAATCTTACTGTCATTTAATAAGGTCATATAAATGATAAATATGATAGGATAACAATAACAAGCTAATGCAACTTTCCAAAGACAATGTTATTTTAAGAGAAACTTCACCTACATAGGACAAATTCCCGACCTAAAAATGATGTTACTGAACTTTAATTTCAACACACTATACATTGAAAATGTCTACAGTCCAACACACTATACGTTGAAAATGTCAACGGTCCTTAAATAAGGGTACTATGTCCATCCCTCTTAATAATAGAAACATTTACCATAGATTAAAAGATGTTAAAGGAAAATTTTATTTGAGACCCTGATAATATTAAAATTTATCTTAATTTAACTGTCGATAAAGATACAAGCAAAGGGAAGGCATGGGTAAAGGTTTGTGGTGTCTATTATAGATGTCTACCTATAATGTCCATTAAATTGGAAGGCTATGGCCATCTAACTTAGAAATTTGATTGAAACAGGTTCCCCTTTACAATGAGACAAATTCTTTGATTTTATTCATGAGTCTGATTACCCAGCAAGTGAACAAATGAGACTCCTAGTGAAGGTATGGATAAATTACATCAGCTTAAAATATAGCATGAAGTTATAGCTTTCAATCTCTCACCAGTCCTTGCACAAAATTTGGCTCCCAATCTCATTAATTATGCCCTCGTTGGAAAGTTCTCTTGTCGCTAGCCAACCCAACCCTTATATATTGATGGAACTTGATCTCATTGGGATAAGGATTTATCTCTTCCTTCCTCTGTAGAAGAGAATTTCATATTACTTTTTTTTCTCACAAAGATGATTGTGACCAAAATTTTGAAAGGGAGCCTTGATTTCTACTCAAGGAACCTACTAGATCTGGAATCAAAAGTGAGCAAGATGGATGATGAAACTGCCTACATAAGATCAATGCTAGATGGGCTCACTCTCAAAGTTAACTAGAAGGTATCCAAAACCAATCCTACTTGTCCATTTTGTCTTAGTTATCTGAGTCATACAAATATAAAAGAAGTTTTCCCTAATGAAAAACATGTCTCCCACTCTGAGGGGGTCAAATAAAATGTATTTTACCTGTTTGTAGGTGTCAATTGGTATTTTTTGGAGGATCTACAAGATAGTGAATTTAGAACACTGTAACACCCCTGTGCCTACTCCAAGGCATAAATTTGGATCATAGTTTCGAATTTTGTAGCTTAACACGGTGTTGATTAATTTGGACCAGCAAGAAATACTTGTAAAGGTTATACAACTGTTCCGCAACACAGATTTTATGAAATATAAATATATTTTCAGTTCGGATTTAAAAAAATAGAATTTTGTTACCAATGTCTAATTTCTGACATGAAATTAGAGCATGTTTGTAGAAACCTTCCAATAACCCCTGTTTGGACAATAGGACTTCTACTTGGGATGGGAAGTTGTAGGAAGGTTTTAATAGTGGGATGCCCAAGATTCATGCTTGAGAAAAGTACTACGGACCTATGATAGTTTGTCTTTAGGTATTTGATCTATTTTTTATAATAGTATTATCCAAGAGTAATAATTTGACTACATTCAATCTCATATACAAAAACAGATTATAAGGTCCCTCCAACTTCATACCATGAAAGTGAAAATATATATGTTATTAGAGGATAATGACCTCAAGAATTTTGTAAAGACAAAGTTTGAATGACATACCAATCTATAAAATTGGTAAAAAATAAAAGGAAGATAGCCAAAACAAAGCAAGTCATCGTGGACTCCATGAAGGATCCATCACATCATTAGTAAGACCATCAATAAGGAGATGTTTGATGCTATCTCCAATATATATCAGGGTGAGAACATCAATTGAAATATGCTTCTAAGGAACAAGCTTAGAGCCACACAAATGAACAAAATAGATACACAGTCAGATAAAACTAAATAAACTCCATGATCAATGTGCAACAACACGAAAAGAGCTCAAGAATGAAGATTTAGTAAAATAGCCTTGAATGGATTTTCATATTCTTGGAAAGCTTTTTTCTAAGGTGCCTATATATCTAACGACCCACTTGGTAGCAAGGTGTTGAGGAAAATTTTCCCATGGTGGAAGTAGTAGATCCCTCATAGTTATTAAGCCTTGGAGAAAAAAAGGAAATGCCAATCAACAGAGATTTGGATAAAGTTGAAGCAAGATGTGATGGTATCCTTAGCCTACGCAAGGGAGGATGAGCAAGGTGAATCATTGGATCAAATTGAAGAGGGAAGGGAAATCGACCCTTCTAAACTCATGAATAATTAGAATCAATTAGACTTGGATTCCAATCAAAAGAGATTTGGACAAAGTTGAAGCAAGATTTGATGGTATCTCAAGCCCCCTCAAGGTAGGATAAGAAAGGTGAATCATTGGATTAAATTAAAGATGGGAGGGAAATGGACCCTTCTAAACTCCTAAAAGTTGAGAATAAATCAGACTCGGTTAAAAATATGCTTAAAACAGATGACAAAGTTTGAGTTGAAGTAAAAAAAGGAGAGGAAAAGAAAAACAACAATCAAGTGAAATTGCTTGAACAAGACACATATTCAATCCCCATACCATGGGGTATGAAATCCTGGTCTGGTTAATTATTTTTCTATCTTGTGATATCTAATAGTTAACTGATCCTAGGTCGTTCGTCCTTCGTAGTGTATAATTACATATATAATGAAACTGAACAACTCACCTGATCTAATATTTCAAAAACAAATGGAATTACCTTAATGAATTGGATAGCTTTATCGAATCCCAACTTTCAATCAGTAAAGAATTGAATAGAGAAGAAAGAGCTCGACCATTTTATCGAACTTATAGATGGGTGTGTTACTGCATGCATGGCATCCATGTGTCCCTACCCCCTCACTTATTTATATATAGGGGTAAGCGCTTTACCCAATAATGATTGGAACAGGACTTGAATAATTCAATGCCATTGACCTTGGCTTATCAATTGTCTCAAAGCTTGACTGATCTATAGTTTCTTCTCCACCAAATAGAGATCCATTTGGATATGACTCATTTTTCTGCTTCCATACTAGCCTTAGAGCAACTGTAATCGCATGAAGACGCTTGGTATCTTAATGCAATGATCGGGAGCACCTCCTATACTCCTATGGATAGCTTATCTACCACTGCTCCTCATCTTCGCATTACAAAGATGTTCCCTTGATGAAAAAAAGAAAAAATTACCTGAGCAGCTTCATTGGTGCCAGTTCTGGTCCACAAGGCAATATTTTCTTGTCTGGCTCTCACACTAGCCACAACACGACTAATTTCATCGCCTTTGTCAAATTATTCACCAATCATGGCCAACATCTGAAATCAGATAACAAAATCTATATGAGAAGAATTAAATATACATAAAAAATCCTATACACGCACATGTGTGTATGAAAGTTGGAAATTTACAGTGTTAAGCCATAGTTGATCCAATCCAGCCTTGCCGCCTTGGGTGTTAGTGGCAGTCCACTTTCCTCCATGGGCACATGTAAGGTCTTCCCACTTGGGTCTATACCCGCTTTACAGTAGCGGAAATCTGTCACTGAGGGCAACTTGCTTGGAAAATACACGTTTTTGTATAAACTGCACAGTGTGATCAGGGGGATACAGGACATGAGAAAATGGTGGAGAAAAAACCGATGAACCGCCTATTTTACATTTTCAAGATCTGAAAAACTTACCACTAGAAATATTCAACCGTCGAAGGGAACTGCCCCATGCTGCCGACTTAGATTTCTTTGAAGGGTTGTCAAACCAGAAAGTCCATGCATTCCCCAATACATGCTTCTTCACGCCATCGATAGGCCTCTCTATCAGTTTAACTTCACGGTTCTAGGTTATTCCCGCGCCATGCTTGTCGCACCTTGAAATAAAGCCCTGTAGTATTATAATTACTAATACAAAGCACCATTTGTTCAAAGAAAGACACTATTTATATACTTTGAATTGGGCTCTATACTCTCTTTAAAGGAGTGGAAATCCGCCGCTGAGGGTAGATTGCGTGGAAAAAACATGTTGTTGTATAAAATGCATAGCATGATCAGGGGGATACGCGACATGAGAAAGTGGTAGTGAAAACCCTGATGAACTGCATATTTTTCATTTTCAAGATCTGAAAAAACTTACCACCAGAATTATTCCACCTTCTTGAAGGTATAGATTGAACGAAGGGAGCTACCCTGTGCTACCGACTTGGATTTCCCCGAAGGTTTGTCAAATCAGAAAGTCCATGCACTCCCCAATACATTCTTCTTCCTGCCATCGATAGGCCTCTCTATCAGTTTAACTTCACCGTTCTGGGTTTTTCCCGCCTTGTAGTATTAGAATTAACAAAGTGTCGCTTTCCCGCCTTGTAATAAAATTAATAATTAGAATTACTAATTACCTCGAATTCGCCCCTTCCACAAATAAAACACACTGCGGTTATATCTCAACTTCGCCCCTTCCACAGATAAAACACTGCGTTTAAGCGCCAGAAACCCCAACCTTGGATTCGAAGTCTTTTTGAATTTGAATTTTAGGTTTTCACTACCGTATATTTATTTTTATTTCTACTCCTTTTTAGATTTTAATTTTTGAACTCTCACAAAGAAGTACATATCATTAACGATTAGGGTCATTCAAGTTGTTTTCATCATTTTTTTTGTATAGTTGATATAGGGTCATTCAAGTTGTTTTTATCATTTTTAATGTATGGTTGATAACTTTATATGTTATACAATTTTTTGATATGATTTTATAAAAGTGGTAGTAGTGAATTTACATTCCTTACTTTATACTAGGTATTATTATTGGCACAAAGAAAAGTGCACAAGAGTTTCCCAAATAAACATTTATATGATTAAAAATTGAGTAATATTTGTTTAAATTTATCCTAAATTTGCATTTAAATAATGAGAGGCACTTGGTAAAACCTAATATGAGAGAGATGTGTAAGGAACCATAACAATTATATGGCATGTGTTACAATATTTTAGTTAATTGAGTGTGTCCCAAGTTATTGGGAGGTTTTAATGATAACCTCCCTGTCGAGGTTCAAGTCTCATTGACATGACTATGTATGTATGGTTATCCTAAAATATGTTCTACTATCCACCTCTTCATTGAATTAAGCGGGAAGAGGGAAATCTACTCTATAAAAAAAAAATGTTACAATAGTTTTAAAAAATGCATTAATAAAAGTGCATTATATATGTTAATATCAATACAAATAGTCCAGGGGTTTAAATGAACTAATTGTCAACAATGTCAATAGACATTAAGCTAGTTCCATGAAAACAATTACATTTTTTGAATTTTTTTGGTGATGGAATGAATCTGAAAACTTAGAAACAAAGAAACTAACTTAATCATTCTGGGCAATGACCATGTACTTGAACACTGATAATGCTATTGGGACCTTAACGTCTCCAAGTTATCCCTTGACATGATCCACACATCTCTTCTTTCCATGATTTGTTGTTGATAAAAGAAAATTATTCTATTAGTTGAAAATAATCATTCAAAAAAAGAAAACACCCTTGCATCAATGTAAAGATAATCATGAAATAAAATTTCATGAAGAAAAATAAAACAAAAGGCCACTATGTTCTCATGAAGTGAGCTAGGTCTCCAAAAAAATCAAGGAAGCAAATTACACTATAACAACATAAAGTTAAATCAAGATGTATTATATATATAATTGTAAAATTATAATATATACTAGATAAAATCTCAAGAATTTCTATTGTATTTCATCATAATATGGAATATGCTCTAAGAGTCCTCATTTAGAATGAAGAGTGGAATATGATCTAAGAGTCCTCATTTAGAATGAAGAGGGCGCTCTTATTTATATATAAACTTACTTTGAAACTAAAATAGCAAATATTAAATGAAGTTAATTATGTTGATGACATTGTAGTAATTGTGTCAGCATTAATGTGTTATTAGTGCAACAAAAATGAACTAGATAAATCAAGGAACAATATGATGACACAAGTAACTTGGGGCATATGAGCACTAATATGAGCTATGATACTGTGAGTGTAAAACAATGAAGTTTTTGCAAGGAATTTTCTTGCTAAAGCCTTTCCATTAATTTCAAATTTGAATCTAAGCCTTTTTCCTCTGGCCCAATAACCAATTGATTTTGAAGGATTAGATAGTTGGAACAATCACCCTCATAAATATGGGACATTGGGTGGAAACTACAATAGTTCTTAATATTTTAATGGAAGGAATGGGATGGGTGTAACCCTTGGATTTTGAAGTTGGCCTATGGATTGACTGGGAGACTAAGATAAATGTTGGACTATATTATGGAAAAATATGGAAATTGGCAGAGACCCATGAAGGAAAAAGGGATAGAGAAATTTTTCCATTCACGCATAAAGGGATACACACATAAGGAACAAAGGCACACAAGTGCTTAAGTAGTGAAATTCACAAGCGGAATGAATGATGAAGCATTCTAGGTGATTAAACTGCGTTTTGAGTGCCCATATATGCCAAGAAATGTGTCAATCACAAAAGGGAATGACATTGGTGTGTTATCGGCTCCATAAAAATGAATGTTTCTTGTCAAACACTAGAAAAAAGAGTTATGGACTCTATTTGGGCATAGTGGGTTGTGATTTGTTGCGTGTTGGTTGAGAATGACAAGTAAGAGGTAGGGAAATTTCCAAGGGACTTTAGAGCTAAAAAGGGAATTCCCTTGTTTTCTTTTCTAACCAAGCTAAGAGGCATTTAGAGATCGCAGAGGCATATATTCAATTGGGAAAGGAGATTCATAACTTTGATTTATGTGCGAAAGAGAGTTGTTTTCACATAGTTAGATACTAGTGAGTTATTAGTTTTCCCCTTGTGGTATCATGTCCTAGCTAAGGTGTTCCTAGTTGTAGAAAGTTGATGTGTAGTTGAGCTTATGGTTGGGTGGAAAAGACTCATTCCCAGATCAGTTTCCAACTTGAAAAAATTCATATCTAAATAATGTTTGAGATTGATATATCTTGAGGGAATAAATTGATGTTTGAAGTGGACAAATTAAACTACATAATCCTCTTTCCTAATCATGTGAAAATGATTTCTTAGATTTTGGTGGATAGTAACCTCAGGTAAGTTTGCATGTGTACATTTTAATCCTATCTACTTATATACTAAGGAATGATAAATTATGGTGGGCAGTAACTTTGGAAAGTATGATCATTTTCATGTGACTCCTACCTATTTTGGTGCAAAGACTTGCTTAAGAGAAATGTCTACATAAACTTTAGGGTTAGTGAATGTTGGCAAGAAACCCTTTTATATGAGTGAATGTGGATATGCATATGGTCACTTATATTCATGAACTTTCCATAAATGAAGAAGAAGAGAATTTTGGGCAATATTTTTACCCAAACAATGATCATTTGGAGGTTGATGTTCTTTGTAAATTTGATTGATTTCCCTTAATAGAGATACTCCTCTCTAATGTTTAATGCAAATTCCTAGATTTGATGCAGGAATTGAAAAACCTTCACTATCAACAAAATGCCCAAAGTTGTCAAATTTAAACTCCTTGATTTTTACACATGTATATTTGACTGATTTAATCCTTTGTAAAGTTTAATGCAAATTATTAGATTTGTTGCGGGAAGTGCAAAACCTTAAATATCCACCGAATGTCCAAAGTTTTCAAAGGTAAACTCCTTGATTTTTACCTATTATCATTATGTGTGGAACTCATCGATGGCATCGACAATCAATGAATGAACTAAGGGTTTCAAATGGTAAAAGTATTAAATTTCACTCGTAGTCGGTAATTTCATCGGGGATTGATGAGATTGGATCAAATTTTCCATAATGTAAAGTCTTGAATTTCATCGATGGCCAATAAGGCCATCAGTCACCAGGGACATTGGACACAATTTTTCAAATGGTAACATATTAAATTTCAACAATGGCTGATGAATCCATTTGTTCTCAACGAAAAGTTTGGGGTTGACGTCATAGACAGTTGGTAAAAAGTTTTGTGGTTGACCTCATAGTTAGTTGGTAAAATTTTTTGGGGTTCTACCTTAGGGGTTGAACTCATCAACAGTCAATGAAAAGTTGGAATTTTACCCCATTGGAAAGGAAATATGTTGGGTTGTATTATCAACAACTTGTCGAATTTTGTCGAAGAAACCTTTGAGACTTTGGAAATCTACATGTGGATTATGCTTACACATGAGTTTAATTTTCACTTGGGGTTTAATTATTATTTAAATAGGGTGAAATATGAATATTTACATGGAATTGAAGGATTAAAATTTTTATTTAAAATCCCAATTATGGAAATGCACGTAAAGTAAATTAATTGGAGCTAGTAAAAGACATGGTAAGTTAGATTGCCCTAATGCTCACTCAACACTCCACTTGGTGTGACATGTGGACTAAGATGCAATTTCATCTACCATGTGGTAGTTGTTCATTAGCATTGACATGACACTAAGGGTGAAAATATTTGGATGATTGTATATTAATGATTCAAACTCAAATTTTAATAAAGTTTGGAAAGATCTTAATGAGGAGAATGTGACAGTAACACCATAACAAATTTTAGAATTGAATTAGAAAAAATGAAAAATTGATAAATATACCCTCAAAAAGGTACAAAGGGGGTTGGCTATGTTACAGAGTGGTATTGGAACAAGGTTCAAACAATGGACGTGGATGGGCCAAGAAATATACCAAAGAGAGTTAAGATATAAAAATGATATAAGCTTGAGAATGATAATTAAATATGGAGAGTTAAGTAATTGATTATGGGAATTGCACCGATAAATGCATTAAGAGAATGCCTAATAGAGTGCATGCAAATTTACTTTAGCATGTCAGAGATTAAATGATGATTTAAAAATATTGAGGCATGTCATTTTTTATTGGCCCAATAAACAAATATAATTGTGAGTTTTCTATGTGTTTAGGAATGATTGAACATGACGATGATATCAATTAGCTTTGTGCATTCATAAGTAAGAAAACAGATAGTGTGATCTCAAGAGTAACAGTAAGCATAAACAATAACTAGACACATAACACAGAGCTTTCGCCAAAAATGTTCCTTCTATTAATCCTTTAGATCTGCCAATACATCATCTTTTCCTTCAGAAACCCTTACAAAACCCTTATTATCCCTTCCGTGCACACAGCCAACAGAGTCCGCACACAGCCAAGACTAGGTCTTTGCGGACACAGCCAGCAGGAGCCTTTTACCCAACCCTAACCCGACAAGACCCTTACAAACTATTTGCGAGCCAAAAGCATAAAAATATACGTCACCATTATGAAATATTTAGCTTAGAGATCTTCTATCTATTTATATGCGCCTAGCGCGCAGATACTACGTCTCAAACCATGGTTTGAGGCCCACAATTTACATTTTAAGTTCATTTACACAAAAATAGGGGACTTTGACCACACCCAAAGCTCTTTGACTCCCTTTTCGCCACGCGCACATACAATATTACCCAAAATGGAGCTTTGAGACCTGTGCCTCAAGGGACCCAACTCCAACAAGTGTGAAGAAATATCATCATATGACTTGCATAAAGGATATATATTGGGGTGATTCATAAACTATGATGGATATTTCTCGTGAAACAAATGTGTTGGTGTTCCAATCCCACTAGATATTGTTGATTAGAATGCATGGGAAACCTTTATAATAATCTTCCATGATGTTGAGTAACTATGTTTTGAAATTTTCTTTGAAGCTTAGATAGGACCATGAGCCTATCATGTTAAATTTTGCAAGGATGGTGGTGATGATATGCAATGTGTTGGGACAAGAGATAAATAAGTGTGAATAAATATCATCTTATGACTTGCATAAAGGATAGATGTTGGGGTTATTCATAAAATATCATGGATATTTCTCGTGAAAAAAATGCGTTGTTGTTCCAAACCCACCAAATATTGCTGGTTAGAATGCATGGGAAACCTTTATAATAATATTCCATGATGTTGTGTAACTAAGTTTTGAAATTTTCCTCCAAGCTTAGATAGGACCACGAGGCTATCATGTTCAAATTTTCAAAGGTGGTGGTGATTACTTGCACTGTGTTGGGAAAAGAGATAAATAAGTGTGAATAATTATCATCATATGACTTACATAAAGGATAGATGTTGGGGTGATTCATAAACTATAATGGATATTCTCATGAAAAAAATGTGTTGTTGTTCCAATCCCACCAGATATTTCTGATTAGAATGCATGGAAAACATTTATAATAATATTCCATGATGTTGTGTAACTAAGTTTTGAAATGTTATTCCAAGCTTAGTTAGGAGCACGAGCCTATCATGTTAAAATTTTCAAGGGTGGTGGAAATGACCTGCGCTGAGTTGGGACAAGATGATGCAGAGATTCTGCATGAATCAGAGTAGAGCACATAGAAGGGTGTGTATTTCCTTTATCATGAAAATCTTCATGAAAATATTCATTAAAACCACATTCCATTCAACTCAAAATATATATAAAGAAGAGAGAACCGAACATAAACAAAATACTGGTATATAATAACAACAAGAATTTCAGATTCAAGCCATCTTGGCCGAATATTACAATTATTGGCCTCTCGGCTCTCGCCTCCTTTACATAAACTCTCACACCATTTCTCTCTATATCTCTCTGACCTATTCCATTCTTTGTGTCTCTCTATCCTCCCACAAAGCTTCACATTTATACATAATTATGGATTAATTTGAATCCATGATTTCCTCCACAAATATCTCAAACAAATCCTAAAATATCTTTATCCCTTCTTTGACTCAACCAAGTTCCATTTAAGGAATTCCTAATCCCTAAAATATCTATCCAATCCAGCTCCACTCATATTCTCAATTAATTAAGAGAATATTTACAATAAATCTCACACTCATATTATTTCCTCTTAATTTATTTAAAATGTGCATAATTTATAAAATAATTAAAAAATGCATCACCCCCTAAATCACACAAATATATAATGAAAATTAAGCTCGATGCTCCTGCATCAGACTTCCCATGTAGAGAAGTTTCCATAGACTCCTGTCTATGAGGTCTGTCACTTTTTTGTAATAACGTGACAACCACAAGTCTCAATGACTTGTTCCCTCCAGGATTCCAAAATCTGTTTTGCCACTAGTCTTTTAAAGTATCAACTCCATTTTGTAAATTTGCACAGAATTTCCAGAATAGTATTTTCAGAATACTATTGAATGTAACTCTCACTTTTCCACGCGACATCATCTTTATTTTTAAAATTATAGACTCGTGTAGAAACGCTGATACCCATTCTCCTGGTCTCCAAACTTTGAAAGAATCTCGAACTAGTCTTACATCAATGTCACCAACATTACTCATTTTGTCAATCTCATTCCATCGGCCTCTCTAACAATTTCTTTTGCCAATTCCTCAGAGTAATTCCTCTTTGTCTGATGATTCCATCTCCAATTGTGCTGAACACTCAACTTTCTGAAATGAAGAATAATCAAGAACTTCTTCTTGATCCCAACTATAGTCATTGATTGTTCCTAGAGTAACAAATTTCTCATCTGGTGATGTACCTTCATTCATCAAAAAATTATTAGTTTTAAAAATACAAGACCTTTTGGCCTCTTTTGATGCTTCAGGCACCAATTGCCCATCATAGAATTTCTAGATTTCAGCATATCCTTTTCAACTTGAATTTCTTGAGCTAACTCAGTCATCATGACTTAGTTAACTGACCCAAGTTATTATGAGATGAAATTAGAATTTATTGTCCAATTTATTTAAGGGAAAACCAAATTAGACGCCTCAAATTCCTCACCCTTGGTACATTAAAATTCCTCACTAGTGTGGGTGCATTTTTTTCCTTTATGGTTTCCAATTTCATTGTTTCTTATTGCAAATTTCAACACTCCCTCTCAACAAGAAATGAATTCAATCTATCCTGATCCGATACCTTTGGAATTCTGCATGCAACACTTCTCTAGTTTTGTTTGCACCTACAAATCCTCATATTGAATAGCCTCTAAACAAATGAATCAGTATAATACATTTGTCATCAAAGTCTTATGACTGCAGCTAGATACTGTACATTTCTATTGGACTCTTTGCGCTATTTTTGACATCTGCATTCGTGCCCTTTGCACTTTTGCCAACTCTAATTTTTTCTCAAGTATCTGACATCTGTCACTGTGATTTTTTCCTTCCTAACATCTGACTGCATCAATCTAACTTATCCTTTCTACTACTATTGTACTTTGGACTCCTCATAGCTAGGTTCGATCCATGAGACACACCATCTGAATGGACTGTGTTCAAATTTCTTACCTTGGGATTATGTCTACACATCACCCCACCTTTCACTTGGAGGTATGGCTGCATGTTCTCCCTCTGCCCATCCGGCTTGAAAATTCCCCCTCATGGAAGTCTCTGCTTGAGTGAACGCTTCCACTCGGTCTCCTCTCTGCTTCGCCAATTGTGGCTGCTCCACAACCTTTTGAAACTGTGTCTAAGGTTGCATTTTGAGAGGTAATTTGTACTCCCTCTCAACAACCATGTCTCTAACCTCTTCTTTGCTCCTCAAAGCTTTGCATGCATCTCATACCTCAAGTGCATATAGGTTATTGACTTGCACACATTGTAATTTCCCCACAGCTACAAAAGTTTCTAAAAAAGAATTGATTTTAAATCGATGATATCTCTCTCATCCAAGCTTTGAATTGATTTTCCATTTGGGTAGTTTTTCGCAAGGAATGCAAATATTTTTTTTTTTGAAATTTTTACACCAAAATATTCAGATACTATGTAAACTCGCTGCCCAAAAAATTCTTGCTCTGATACCATGTAGAAAATCTAACCAATGATATTCAATGTGATCTTGTAATGTACTAAAACAAGATATTGAATCCTTCCTACACTTTTCGGAAAAAAAACAAGATCACACAATCACATATAATTAAGAGAAATTAATTATCAATCACACAACACAAGATGTATATGGGGAAAGCAACTTCTAAAAACTTCTCTATCTCTATTGTGTATTAAGTCAAGGAATCATGAAAATAAAATGATTAATTTCTCATGAGATTCTCCAACACTTTGCCAATTGTCTCTCGCTGATCTAGGAAAACTGGGTCTAGTACTTAGACAATTCTCGGCCTTCCTTTAGCCTGACTTGCTCATGAAATTCCTAACAAATTATATCCCTATTAATTAGGAAAAATAGTCTTCCTTGATTGTGAAATCCATCATGGCATCCCAATGAATTTATAATTGCAATGGGAAATTTTGTATAAATACAACTAATGTTTATGTTCCCTTTAACCTCTATCTCAACTGGGTCTTCCTCGGAACTGACATGAATGCATCTATTGATAGTAAATTATCATTTATCTGATTCATCACTCATTGTGAATTAAATCTAAATTAATTCATTATCCAACCTCTCACTAGCTCATCACTTAGTTATAACTATTTAAACTGATTTTAACTCGTTTAATTGAGTTAACTAATTCACACCTACACCCCACTAATGCATCAATTGCAACTCGACCCCAAAAATATTACAGTAATCCCTCTACATGCCTCATCTTAGACCCTCAACTCAAATTTATTGAGCTAACTCAGTCATCATGACTTAGTTAACTGACACAAGTTTTTATGAGGTGAAATTACAATTTATTGTCCAATTTATTTAAGGGAAAAATAAATTAGACGCCCCACATTCCTCACTCCTGATGCATCAAAATTCCTCACTAGTGTGGGTTCATTTTCTTTTTCCTTTATGGTTTAAAATTTTAATTTTTCCTGTTGCCAATTTCAACATTTCATAATTTGATACGGCCTTCACACAAAGACACCATTGAAATCACATGCCCATATTCTCATGAGAAACCTCTATTAAGCTCGATCTGCCATAATAGAACCAAAAATATTACATCCTACCTCCTATCTTGAACCAACCATTAAGGTATGCAACATTATTGTGAACCCTCACATGATGATCTTGCTCTTGGAGGATGATAATGGCCTCCCTTTAGCAACCCTTACTCGGCCCTCTTACTCGACCTACTTTAGGACTTTATCTCTCTTCACCCCCTTGATCAAATGAGCTCCTTCTCACTTGATGTTATTTCCTTCATCCTAAGGCCTCCTTAAATAATTTTTCCTAGACCTCTTAGGAACCCTCTAGAACTTATGGGTTTTATCCACTTAGACCTTAGGAAATATTAATTTTCCTTTTATATTTTAAACCCCATCTTGGGTCCAAAATCTCTTTTCTTGGTTTCTTTTCCCACAAAGCCTTTTGTGACCAAAATCACACAAACCCATCTCAATAGGCTTGTGGAGTACCTCCCAAGCTACACAATTCAACAACATAGTCTAGTTGTAGTAACCATAACTTGGTCAAGCTCTTGTAGTCAAGTGAGGGCTTGGTTGGGTTACCAAGTTGAAAATTAAGTAAGGGTATTTGTGAGGCCATGATAGCTAGGGAGGGTCAGGGCATGCACACTAGGAATGAAAACACATGCTAAAACATGTCAAACAATGTCAATTCATGATGAAGGTGTTAGGGAGTGTCGGGGCATATCAAGGGATAAATAGGTCAAAATGCATGGAAAGGAACGAATAAGAGTGTGTGCTATGGATTGTCAGTGAATTCAAGTGTGATAAGGATGAAGTGTGTTAGGAGAAGTTCATAATAGGATTTATAGGAGGCAAGACTATGGTTTTTATATGGCTCTTCACATAGAAATATTATATAAAGGGAGATCACTTTGTGCTAAGCACAACATTGTTTTTCCCTTAGATTTTTTTTATTTTTTTATTTTTTTTATATGAGATGTCTGACACTTTGGCTACATGCTCATGTTTTAAAATATTCTAGATAATTACATATTGTAAATTGTTGTGTATAAGTTTTGGGGCACTCGACTTGTGTCAGCTTATATCTTGTGTTCCTTGTGCATCTTGTGGTTCTTGCAAACTCTCAATTAATATTCTATTGTTTATATGAACTAAACATACATGTGAAATATTTCCTATGTAAGATATGTTGCTTATTTGTTTTATGGCCATGGCTAGATCATGTGATCCTTGCCTTGGTAACTAGTTAAGTGGCACATGTTGAACTTGGACATGAGTGGCATAAAATGATTTATAGGTAGTTCTTAGGTGAAAAAGGAAAAATAATTGTAGTAGGTGCAATTGGTCAAGTTGTTGTAGTTGAAGCAAGCCAATATTGTCACATGAATTGCAGTAGCCAAGGAATTGATTGGGTTACCAAGTCATGAAAAAATGTAAAGGCTAGATGTGAGTACATGAGTGTCAAGGCATTCTAGGGAATGCTAAGATGTGTTAGATAGTGCGAAGGCATGTCAAACTTGCTAAGATGTTCCAAGTGATAAGGCATGCCAAGATGTGCAAGGGTGTGTCAATGTGTGCCAGGGACTGTCAAGGAAAAAAACGGGAGAAACAAGTTAAACTACAAGGAAATGAACACTTAAGAGGGTTAATAAGTCATCTATTTACCTTTTCCAAGAGGGGCATTCTAGGCACACCAATAGTAGGTGCCAATAGGTGCCAAGTGCAAAGTCTTAGTGTATTCTAAGTGCCAAGTCTTCCTTTGTTGCTTCTCATCTACTTTCCAATAGTTGATCTCAAATAAATTTAATAAACCATGCCAAATCATACCAAGGAGCATCAACGCATTCCATACATGTTAAGAATTTCCAAGTGCCAGTATGTGTCACAGAGTGTTATGCGTGCTATGAAGTGGAAGGGTGTGTTGAAGAGTGCTAAGGTTTGCTAGAGAGTGCTAATGCATGTTGAGGAGTGTTAAGGAGTACTAAGACAAAACAATAAGTGATCACTAGGTCAAAATTCATGGAAGTTAATGAATATGAGGAACGTGTGTCACAGAGTAATGTTAATGACTGCTAGTTGTCATGTTAAGGTGGGAGTGACAAGGTATGCTAAGGATTTGTAAGGAATGATAGGGAATATCAAGGCATGCCAAGAAGTCTCAAAGTGTGCTTGGGAGTTCCAGGGTGTGCTGATTATATGTGCTAAATAGTGACAAGATATTCTAATACATGCCAGGTGCTACAGATGTATAGGGTGGCATGGTATGTCAATATGTGTCAATAAGTTTCAAGGAAACAAAAGGAAGAACCAATAACATGGTTAATAAGTTGGGACTTTATCTTTTTCAAAAGAGGCATGATAGCCACACTAATAATAGGTCGCAATACATGAAAAGTGGCATTGTGTTGCAAGTGCTAATGTATGTCAATGCATTAAACCATGGTGTTCCAGGGCATGCTAGGGACTACATGCACGCCAACACATGCTAGGAGAGTTCTATGTTGTGCTAGCGCATGCCACCATGTGTTTGGGCGTCAGTGTCATGAAAATATGTTCTAGGTAAAAAGATTTTCCAAGACATGTGAGGTTCTAAGAAATGTTATTGTGTGCTAAAGCATTAATTTAAGGTGTGCCCAGATTGTTGAAGAGTGTTAGGTGTTTCTCATTAATATAATTGGCAAAGCTTGATCATGTATTAAATAATATATTTCCTACACACACTAGTGGGACTTTACCTAAAGGGAGTTTTCTGTATAATAAAATTAATAGATATGAATCATATGTTGAATCATAGGAAAACTTTATTCGACTAGTCATTACTTGAGGGAATTAATGACACACACTAATTACTTCTTAAAAAAGTGACTGACTCTAACCACTATGGCCTTGGACATATTATAAAAAAGACTCCACAATAATGGTATTAAATCATTATCTTTTGACAAAAAAATATATTAACAAGCACGTAACGTCATCAAAAACTCATTGGAATGATTAATGATGAAGAACATTTTTTGACCGTTACCAAAAGTAACAAAAAGAGCATCGGTGAGGGTCATTAAAAGTTTGTCACTAGAAGTGTCACCAAAGAGAGAATTAGTGATGGGCCTTTAACAACCCTCACCAAAAATGTCATTTAAAATGGATTTGGTGACGAGTCTTAAAGGACCATCACTATATACACTTACAATGACGCATTTTTAAGGACCGTCACCATATGTGACATTGGTGATGGACCTTAAAGGTCCGTCACAAGCATGACCCTCACCAATGTCCTTTTTTCTTGTAGTGATAGAAAAACCGGACAACCTATGTGAAGGATGCATCTTGGGAAAACAACATAGAGAAGCATTCCTAGCAGGGAAGAGTATAAGGGAAAATGCACCCTTATAGAATGTCCACTCAGATTTGTGTAGACCAATGCAAATGCCATATTTAGCTAGAAACCATTATGTTTTGACATCCATAGATGATTAGACCAGAAATACGTGGGTGTATTTTTTGAAATAGCAGAGTGAAGTGTTTGAACAGTTCTACCACTTCAAAGCTCTTGTTGAGAAGCAGAGTGGGCACTACATCAAACTGCCGAGAACTGACAGAGGTGGAGAATACATATCCAAAGATTTCCTACATTTCTGTAGGGAGAATGACATACACAAGAAGTTTACCACAAGGTACACACCACATCAAAACAGTGTTGCAGTAAGGAAGAATAGGACCATCATGGACATGGTCAGAAGTATGTTGAAGGCAAAACATTTTCCAAATGAGTATTGGGCTGAAGCTGTCAATTGTGCAACGTATATTTTGAATAGATGCCCAACCAAACCTATTATGAACAGAGTTCCGAAAGAAGCATGGAGTGGAAAAAAGTAGTTTCTCACTCACATGAAAGTCTTTGGATGTGTGGCTTAGCAACATGTCCCAGATCAACTAAGGAAGAAGTTGGACAGCAAGGGGGAGAAGTGTGTCTTTGTTGGATACAGTGATGATTCCAAGGCTTATAAGCTCTATAATCCATCAACCAAGAAAGTTATAATCAGCAGAGATGTGCAGTTTATTGAAGAAGAAGCTTGGGATGGAAGCTTAGAGAAAATATTGAATGTGAAGACATGTGTGTCTCACGAAGAGCAAGAGGAATGCATAACAACAAAAAATTCCTCCACGGTGGTTCCTCCTCCACCTACTCAAGCGCATCAGAGCACACCACAAGCTGGAAATAGAACAACCTTGAGAAATCAAGGAAATGCTTCTCCAAGCACACCACAGGGATCCGAAACTCCCTCGAGTTCAAGTGGAACTCCAAGCACACCAAGAAGACCAAGATTCAGAAATTTGAGTGAAATTTATGAGCAAGGAGAGGTAAATGATAATGCTGGTCTGAACTCTTTATTTGCTTTGTTTTGCCTTGTTGATGACCCAATCCATTTCGAAGAGGCAGTAAAAGAAGAGAAATGGGTTGCAACAATGAATGAAGAGATAGTAGAAATAGAAAATAATGACACATGGGAGTTAGTGGACCTTCCGCATGGTAAAGAAGTCATTGGAGTGAAGTAGGTTTATAAGACCAAGAGAAATGCTGAAGGCAAGATTGAAAGGCATAAAGCAAGGCTCATTGTCAAAGGTTACAAGCAGCAAGATGGAAGAGACTATGCGGAAACATTTGCACCAGTCGCGAGGATGGAGATAGTGTGTACAATGTTGTCAATTACAGTGCAACATAAATGGAAAGTCTATCATATGGACGTAAAGTCAACTTTCTTGGACGCAGTTATGAAAGAGAAGGTGTATATTGCGCAACCTCATGGCTATGAAATAGAAGGCGAAGAACAAAAGGTGTGTAGGTTGCGGAAAGCTCTCTATGGGCTGAGGAAAGAACCACGTGCATGGTACAATAGGATAGATGCTTACTTGATGGACAATGGGTTCAACAAATGTGACGATGGACCTACTCTCTACATCAAAAAAAGAGATGGTAAGATTCTTATTCTCGTTTTGTATGTAGATGATTTAATTTTATAGGTAGTGACGATTATCTCATCACTGATTTCAAAGTAGTCATGAAAAGTGAGTTTGAAATGACTGACTTGGGGTTGTTGAGATACTTCTTGGGCATAGAAGTAAATCAAAATGAAAATGGAATTTTTATTTCTCAAGCAAGGTATGTAGAAATTTTTTTGGAGATGTTTAATATGCATAACAAAAAGCCATCACCAACTCCAACTGTCATGGGGTTGAAGTTGAGCAAGGAAGATTGCAACAAAAATGTCAATTCGAAATTATACAAGAGCATAGTGGGCAGCTTAATGTATTTGACCGCAACTAGGCCTGATATATTGTATGCAGTGAGTTTGGTGTCAAGGTTCATGGAGACACCCAAGGAGACACATTGGCAAGCAGCGAAAATTATTTTAAATTATGTAAATGGGACAAGGGAGTATGGCATTTTCTACTCAGCAACTAATGATTTTAGGTTGGTTGGTTACATTGACAGTGATTGGGTTGGAAGTGTTGATGACAGAAAGAGCACGTCAGGATATGTTTTTCATTTGGGTTTGGGAGCCATTTCATGGGCTTCCAAGAAGTAGCCGATAGTATCATTGTCAGCAACAAAAGTTGAGTATGCTACCACAACAGCAACAGTGTGTCAAGCAGTTTGGATGAGAAGGATGTTGCAGGATTTATGTCATGAACAAGATGGAGCAACCACTATTTTTTGTGATAAAAGTTCAGCAATTTCACTATCAAATAATTCTGTCTTTCACAAAAGGACAAAGAATATTGATGCCAAATATAATTTCATAAGAGAATTGGTTAACAGCAGTGAGATTGTGTTGCAACATTGTAGGTCAGAAGAACAATTTGCAGATATCTTCACAAAGCCATTGGAACGTGAAAATTTTGTTTATCTCAGAGATTGTATGGGAATGGTCAATAGCGACAGTTGCGATTAAGGGTGAGTGTTGGAAATTAATCTCAACCACTGCGTTAAATGAACTGGAAAAAACCATACCTCAGTTAGTGTTTTGCAGGTTGCGGATTGTGTGTGCAGAGAAGGAAAATTCTGAGTAGAGTACATAACCCATTCTGCAACAAAGTTAAATAATCGAAGTCAAAAAGAATTTAATGCATGGTTATTAAATGTGCATGGGAAAACATTTAATCCGCAAGTTTAGTTTAGTTCACACAACTTCTGTAATGTTCAGAAAATGATGTCCACCCATTCTTTGTATTAAATTTGGTCTGTCATGAATTAAATGTCTTAATATATATGTTTAGATTTTACATGTAATTCGAGAGTAGTGAGCAAGTAAGAAGAGAGAGTGTTGTGTAATGTGGTGATGTAAGTCTGGAAAGACAAGTGGAGAAAGTCGTGGAGAAAATTTTGGCGGGTGCGTGAAAACAATTTTTACGATGTGTTACTCCGCAACCTTGTTGAATGTAAATCCAAGTAAGAAGTCTTGTTTTACTTGTGAAAGAGCCACAACCTCCATATGTTGATGTATTTCATGTGTTGAAGTTTTAATATAAAGTTTGGTTAGTTGCGATATAGTTCTGGAATTTTCACGTATGTGTTTTACCGTCACACTTTGTTTTACTCTGTTTCACCGTGAGTAAAATTAGTTGATTATATTTGCTCCTCTCTATAGTTGCGATTTTAATCTCTACCAATTTGTATTGAAAAGAGGATTCATATGATTTGATTTCCGCAACTGTATGGTATGGATTAAGTGAATTCCACAACTCTGTGTAAACTTCAGTAAATGTGCTATCTTGGTTAAAGTATTTTCCGCAACTCTGTGTGTTGAGGGAAAAGCATTATTCCCCTGTGTCTTTCAAATTTTCTAACAAGGGCTTCAGCCTTTGTTTTTTTGAAATATAACACATAAAAAACTTTCAAAATATATAAAAATGAAAACCATTTGAAACTGTACCATTCGAATTTATAAAACAAATATTAATTAGTCTTAAATAAAATTAATTATAATTAAAATAAACCCAATCAGAATCTTGCAAAACATGGTAGGTATTATCGCGAACGTGGGTTGCTGATCGAATTTGGTGTGAACATACAACATATATTCCCGCTGATGGATGATGAAAGGTCTCATTCAAAAATTTGAAAAATTATCGCGAACGTTCTGTTCATTTATGCGAAATCTCAGCTTTCTCTTTCATAGAATCAAATTTTATATTAAAATTATAACGTTCAATAAACTTTTACGATAAAATAATTGTTTTAAGAGACCATTTATTTCTAAGGGAGGCCATAGTTTTGCGAAGAATATGACAATAAAATAGCAATTGGTAACTGGATCTTGTGATAAAATAATAGGAGAGATTAACCGGAGGATGATATTAATATTGCATAGTAGGTTTGGCCATAGGAAATCAAAATGGAATGTGTAAATTGAAAGATAATAAAGGCAACTAAGCTGTGGAGGGGTTTCTGGGGTATTCGAATTGGGAAGAAACAGTGACAGTGACAACCACCATGCGACTCCAAGTTACATAGTTATGTAATTACGTCGCTATTTTATTGTTAAGGTGGTTTACGTAAAGTTATCCTCGGTTTTTGTGCTTCCATTTATGGTTTTTTCCATATTATAAATTTTTAATGTTGTCTATTTAATTTTTTAATGTAGCCTACAAAGATCTATGTTAATTTGTCCAATAAGAACACGCAACTGTGTGTTTAGACACCACCTCTGTGAATGCTATATAATCTTAAAGTTTATATCCAATAAAATCAACCTCCGGCTCGAGGGCTGCTGATGTCAGTCTTATGGTTTCTAAAAGGAGTTGATTATAGTATGGAAGTCCTCTAAAATTGATGATAATTGATATCTTCATCACTGTAATCGACTCTTACGTTGGAAATTACTCCTAACCACCTTCTTGAATAAACCAGTTAAATGTTTTTTTGCAGGGAAGAACAAGGCAAATTCACAAGCTTATCACTTCACAAAATTTCCGTAATTCTTAGAAATTAAGTCCAGCCATCACTCTGTGCTAAATCCTTTCCCATCGTATCACCTACATTCTTGACTGCACTGCGCACCTCGCAATGTTTAGCCTTTCCTCTTAATGCATTGCCAAACCATAAAACTCCACCGATGCGATATCAGTGGGACCCATCTAACCTATACGCATTATTGCAACAAACCTTTTGTTTTCCACTTTTCTTTTACCTTTGCCACTTCGCATCGCTCACTGCTAAGCGCGTCGCACATCGAGCTTCGCAGGATTTAGAGCCTACCTTTTTCCCATGGTCCCAAACCTTGTTGCGATGTGATGCGCGGTAAAAATTTAAATGTTGTAATGTTGGTGGGACCCCATAACATATTGCAGTTCACGGCCTGTACCCCTTTGTACATTTTTCTTTTCACACTTCGCAAAAAACTCTTACCACATTCATTTGCTATCGTATAAACCCCTGCCGATGCGATGCGATCACATATCATGTTGCCCAAGCTCACAAGGATAGCACCCAAGTAAGTATTGACATCGCCGAAATACAATTTGTGATATTGACATGGATGCGATATCGTTCAAAGCTTAAACTTGAAGGGTTTCAAGTCCAATGTACAAAGTTTTGTGCGCTGTTTGTATGAAGAAAATCTTTTCACAACAGAAGGACGAGTTTTTAGTTACCCGTCCATTTCGAGCATTGAATTGGCATTTAATTTTAAAGCTTCACCTCTCTATACTTAACAAATATGTTTTTGATATGTTTGTAGATGTAGAAACAGAAGAATGAAATATAATTCTCTCTAGATTTTTTTTATCTCTGCGCATGGCTCTGTAAATTCTTTGCAAAACTGTGCTATCATTGTTTAATTTTAATTTCTGCATATCTCTGTGTAAAATGTGTATTGAGGGAAAATATTTTTCCCATCTTATTTTGAGCTTCTTGTATTGTAATTTTCCAACATGGTATCAGAGCATCCCATATTTCTCGACATGGTATTAGAGTGGGTTTAGACTCTCAGTAAAAGAAAGTGTTCTTACTGAAGAGCTGAAAAGTTTGTTTTAAGAAGCGGATTCTCGAGACTGAGAAGGTTTTTGTTTACACAGTAAAAATGGCAGAAGCAAGAACAAGCTTGAATAATCCATAAATACCACAATTTAATGGAAAAAATTACGACCATTGGGATATTACAATGAGGCTCTGTTTTCATTACAAGATATTTGGAAGCTGGTGGAGTATGGATTCCAAGAACCAGCAGATACAACATCATAGAATTCTTTGACACAAGCAGAAAGAGATTTATTGAGGGACAAGAAGAAGAAGGACTCCAAAGCCCTCCTCTATATTTTTCAGGCAATGCATGAAAGTATTTTCCCAAGGGTTGCAGCAGCAACGAAGTCCAAGCAAGCATTGGATATGCTCCATACAACCTACCAAGGCATGGAAAAGGTGAAGACAACAAAACTTCAAATTTTGAGAAGAGATTTTGAAACATTATGTATGAAAGAGTTTGAGAATATAGACTAATTTTTTACACATGTGATTGGGTTGGTTACCCAAATCAGGTCTCATGGTGAGACACTTGAGGAAAGGAGAATAGTTGAGAAAGTTTTAAGAAGTCTACCATAAAAGTTTGATGCCATAGTTGTGGCCATAGAAGAGAAAAATGATCTCTCATAGTTTTCAGTGGATGAGCTTCATGCATCACTGATGTCTCATGAGCACAGATTGAGCAGAGCAACAAACTCCTCATTGGAGCACGCATTCAAGACACAAGTGTCTTTTGGTCAAGGTAGAGATCGGGGAAGATCAAACTACCGAGAAAGAGGAAGAGGCCCACACAGAGGTGGAAGAAGCAACCCTTCAAGCTTAAGTGGAAGGGGCAACAATCAAAATCCAAGTCAAGGCTTAAGCTAGAATCAAGCACAAGGTAAAAGATATGATAAATATCAAGTTCAATGTCATTATTGTAAGAAGTATGGTCATTATGAAAATGAATGTAGAAAGAAGCAATTTGACACAAGTACCAAACTAAGTGTAAATTTCAAAAAGGAAAATTAGAACCATGATAGCTTGTTTTTAGCTTGTAATATAACACAAGAAAAATAAGGAGATGTATGGTTCTTAGATTTAGGGTGTAGCAACCACATGACTAGAAACATAGAAATTTTTTCCAATCTAGATGAAAGTGTGAAATTTGAAGTGACATTGGGAACTGATAGCAAGGCCTCTATCATGGTAAAAGGAAGAGTAGACATACTAACAAAGAAGGGAGAGAATAAGTTCATGCCGGATGTTTATTTCATCCCTGAATTGAAACATAACCTCCTAAGCATTGGATAGCTCATACAAAAGGGCTACAATGTATATTTTAAAGATGATGTGTGCACAATATTGAATAAGCCTCTAAGCAGATAGCTCATTTCAAAAGTTCATATGAAAAACAATAGAATGTTTCCTCTCAAGATAAGATCATACTTGAAGGAAGAAGGTGTTATAGCAACTGCCACACAAGAAAAATTTCAATAAGAAGTCAAAGATGGGAATTGGTAATGGCATTCGAGATTTGGTCATATCAACTTCAGAGGTTTGAATCTGTTGCATAGGAAAGCTATGGTGAAAGGATTTCCACTGATAGGAAAAACAGAAAACCTATGTGAAGGTTGCATCTTGGGGAAACAACACAGAGAATCATTTACAACAGAAAAGTCAATACGGGAAAAAGAAAATTTGGAGATTGTCCACTCAGATTTATGTGGACCAATGCAAACACCATCATTTGGTGGAAACCACTATATTTTGACATTCATAGATGACTACACAAGGAAGACATGGGTATATTTGCTAAAACAGAAAAGTGAAGCGTTTGACCGCTTCCATCACTACAAATCACTTGTTGAGAAGCAAAGTGGACACTACATAAAAGTGTTGAGGACTCATATATGTGGAGAATATATCTCAAATGACTTCCTACATTTTTGCAAGGTGCACGAAATTCATAAGCAATTTACAACAAGGTATACACCTCAGCAAAATGGTGTTGCAGAAAGAAAGAATAGGACTATCATGGAAATGGAAAGGCGTATGTTTAAGGCAAAGAATTTTCCAAATGAGTATTGGGCTGAAGCTGTCACTTGTGCAGTGTATATCATTAATAGATGTCCAACCAAAAGTGTCATGAATATAGTTCCTGAAGAAGCATGGAGTGGAAGAAAGAAATTTGTCACACACATGAGAGTGTTCGGATGTGTGGCATATGCACATGTCCCGGATGAGTTGAGGAAGAAGTTGGACAACAAGGGGGAGAAATGTATGTTTTTTGGATACAATGATGAATACAAGGCATACAAGCTCTAAAATCCATTAACCAAGAAGGTAATAATCAGCAGATATGTTCAGTTCATAGAAGAGGAAGCATGGAATGGAAGTTTAGAGAAGACAACCAATGTGAGAGATGTATGTCACATGAAGACAAAAAGGAATTGGTTGCAGCAAGTAATTCCTCAATGGTGGCTCCTCCTCCACCAACAAAAGCTCAACAAAGCACACCACACACAAGTAATAGGAAGACATTGGGAAATCAAATAAGTGCTTCTCTAAGCACACCATAAAGATCCACAACTTCACCTACTTCAATCTCAACACCAAGCTCATCTTCAGCAAGTATAAGAAGACCAAAATTCAAAAATTTAAGTGAAATTTATGAGCAAGAAGAAGTTGATAATAGTGTTGGTCTGAATTCTTTATTTGCATTATTTTATCATGTAGATGACCTAATACACTTTGAATATGCAGTCAAAGAAGAGAAATGGGTTGAAGTAAGGAATGAATAAATAGAATCAATAGAAAGGAATGACACATGGGATTTAGTGGACCTTCCGTAAGGAAAATAAGTCATTGGAGTGAAATGGGTATATAAGACCAAGAGCAACATTGAAGGCAAGATAGAAAGGCATAAATCAAGGCTAGTTGTCAAAGGCTACAAGAAGCAGCATGGAAGAGACTATGAGGAAACCTTTGCGCCAGTCGCAAGGATGGAGATGGTGCGAACAATGTTTTCAATAGCATCACAACAAAAATGGAAAGTGTATCAAATGGACGTGAAGTAAAAATTATTGAAAGGAGTGCTAAAAGAAGAGGTGTATTTTGAAAAACCTTCTGGCTATGATGTAGAAGGCCAAGAACACAAGGTGTGTAAGTTTCAGAAAGCTCTTTGTGGGTTGAAGCAAGCACCGCGTGCATGGTTCATCAGGATAGATGCTTACTTGATGGACAATGGGTTCAAAAAATGTGATGGTGAACCTACTCGCTACATCAAAGAAAATGACGGTAAGATTCTTATTGTTGTTTTGTATGTAGATGATTTTATTTTTACTAGCAGTGATGATTTTCTCATCGCTGATTTCAAATCAGTCATAAAAAGTGACTTTGAAATGACTGAATTAGGATTGTTAAGATGTTTTTTGGGCATAGAAGTGAAGAAAATAGAAAATGGAATTTTTATCTCTCAAGCAAAATATGTTGTAGAAATTTTAGAGAGGTTTAATATGCAGAAAAACCAGTCATCAACAACTCCAACTGTCATGAGGTTGAAGTTGAGCAAGGAAGATTGCAACAGCAATGTCAATCTGACATTATACAAAAGCATGGTGGGAAGCCTAATGTAATTGACTGCAACTAGGCCTGATATAATGTATGTAGTTAGTTTGGTGTCTAGGTTCATGGAGACACCCAAGCAGACACATTGGCAAGCAACCAAAAGAATTTTAAAGTATGTCAATGGGATGAAGGAGTATGGTGTTCTATACTCTGCAAATGATGATTTTAGGCTGATTGGTTACACTGACAGTGATTGGGCTGGAAGTGTTGATGACATAAATAGAACATCAGGATATGTTTTTTCATTTGGGTTTGGGAGCCATTTAATGGGTTTCCAAGAAGCAACCGATAGTTTCATTATAAAAAAAAAAAGTCGAGTATGTTGTCGCAACAACAGCAGCGTGTCAAGCACTTTGGATGAGAAGGATGTTGCGGGATTTATGTCTTGAACAAGACATAACAACCACAATTTTCTGCGATAACAATTCAACAATTGCACTATCAAAGAACTCTTTTTTTCATAAGAGGACAAAGCACATTGATTCTAAATATCATTTCATGAGAGAATTAGTTAACAATGGTGAAATTACATTACAACATTGCAGGTTAGAGGAACAATTTGCAAACATCTTCACAAAGCCGCTGGCACAAAAAAAATTTGTTTATCTTAAAGAATGTTTGGGAATGGTCAATGGTGGTAGTTTTGATTAAGGGGGAGTGTTGGAAATAACTCCCAACCACTGCCTTGAATAAAATGGTAGCATCTATACAACAGTTAAATGTTTTTTGCAGGGAAGGGCAATGCAAATCCACAAGCTTCTCACATCACACAATTTTCGTAATGCTCATAAATTAAGTCCGGACATCACTTCACGTTAAACCCTTTCCCGCCATATCACCTACCTTCCTGACCGCACTGTGCACCTCACAATGTTTAGTCTTTCCTCTTAACGCATTGTAAAACCATAAAACTCTACCGATGCGATATCGGTGGTACCCATCTAACCTATATGCATTACCGCAACAAACCTTTGGATTTCTGCTTTTCATTTACCTTTGCCTCTTTGCATCACCCACTACAAAGCATGTTGCACATCGTGCTTCACAAGATTTAGAGCTTATCTTTTTCCCATGGTCCCAAAACTTGCTGCAATGCGATGAGTGATAAAACTTTAAATGTTGCGATGTGAGATGTTGGTGGGACCTCATAACATATCACAGTTCGTGACTGATGCAGGAGCATCTGACCCTTTTCTTAATTAAAGAAGAATCCAAGTGGAGCGATGAAGACGTGGACAGTCAAGCTGGAAAACGGGAGGAAAATCTGCTCAAAAACAGATTTAATGAGGATTTGACGAATATATTATCTGCGTGCATGCATTATGGAGCTTTCGTTGGAGAAAAATATGGATCGGATCTTTCCGATCTAACATTTCTTGTGTATATATATGTAACCGAGATAGAAAGGCGATATATAGAAATACAGAGAGTGATATATAGACGTTTTGAGAGTGAGGAAAATGTAGTCGATTGTGAGCTTGGTTTTAAGGCTGAAATGCCTTAGCCTGGAATGTAATTTGTTCTGTATATATATGAAACGTGTTCTAGTATTGTATGCGCCTGCGTGTGAGTATTTTATAAATGTGTTAATCGACCATCGATCACTTCAGGATCGATGGCAATCTAAATATCGTTTAATTGTTATATATGGGTCGATTATAGGCGTGTGTTGTATTAATTGGATTAATATTGAATTGCCACAGTCGAAGGTCTGGAACAGCGAGATGCCGGAATCAGCATTTGCATGAATTGTTTGAAATTAAACTCAAGAGGAGTGGAGTTAAGTTAATTACAATGGAAATGGATGCGAAGTATATAAATTTTTTTTAGAAGTGAATCGGATCCGATTGAGTCGCATCAAGAATTTTGAAGAACCGACAAATGGAAGCCGCATTTCCGATTGTGATTATTAACCGTTTCGATTTTCCGATCTCCGATTGAATCGGATCGGAACAGTGGCTAATGGTATTGCATCGGATCGGAACTATAGCTTTTTTATTGGATCGGAGGAACTGTCAAACTATTAACCCGTTTGGCATTTAGATAATCCAAATTGTGAATTCCGATTATATCGAATCGGAGAATGTGGATCTGCCGATATCTACAAAGGCGGGTGAATATATTTTTAAATCCATATGTGTGGATTGGATTTTACATATATTTCTATTAATTTGTATTATGAGTGGCGTGGGGTATTAAGACTTCACACATATATTGTTTTTATATTGTTTATCTCCTATGTATGGATGTTCGATTTTAATGAAGATCCACGGTTGTAATTTAAAAATTTATATTAGAATGCTTCCGAAGAGACTTGTGGGCCATAACCCACAGGCGCAGGATTGAAATATTTTACATGAAAAGGGATTTTGGCAATACCCCAAGATCTCTTTTCATCAAGTGGTATCAGAGCGAGGTTAAGGATTTCCTGCGAGAAGAAGAATGCAAGCAGAAGGGGAAAGAGGTACAGTTGAGTTAAAGCTGGAGAGTTTATGGTCTTACCGTCGTGCGGATGGCGGCAGCGAAAGGTGAGAATATTTGCAGCAACCTAGAGCAAGGTGTGCTCAATTGGTTCCAGAGGAGAGAACCAGAAGGATGCCAAAAGACCGAGTGCGTAGGGCTTGGTGAGGTATCGTGTAACAGAAGGATGCCAAAAGACCGAGTGTGGAGGGCTTGGTGAGGTATCGTGTAACAGAAGGAGACTGTTACTGCAGAGGTTGGTTGCAGCTCACAGAAGATCATGAAGGTAGTTCCACTGAAGAAATGCAGTGGGTAGAATTGCTAAGGACCAAGAAAAGTATATGACGAGGAGGTCATAAATTTTTTTACCTCGAGAGTCTGATGCAGGAGCATCTGACCCTTTTCTTAATTAAAGAAGAATCCAAGTGGAGCGATGAAGACGTGGACAGTCAAGCTGGAAAACGGGAGGAAAATCTGCTCAAAAACAGATTTAATGAGGATTTGACGAATATATTATCTGCTTGCATGCATTATGGAGCTTTCGTTGGAAAAAAATATGGATCGGATCTTTCCGATCTAACATTTCTTGTGTATATATATGTAACCGAGATAGAAAGGCGATATATAGAAATACAGAGAGTGATATATAGACGTTTTGAGAGTGAGGAAAATGTAGTCGATTGTGAGCTTGGTTTTAAGGCTGAAATGCCTTAGCCTGGAATGTAATTTGTTCTGTATATATATGAAACGTGTTCTAGTATTGTATACGCCTGCGTGTGAGTATTTTATAAATGTGTTAATCGACCATCGATCACTTCAGGATCGATGGAAATCTAAATATCGTTTCATTGTTATATATGGGTCGATTATAGGCGTGTGTTGTATTAATTGGATTAATATTGAATTGCCATAGTCGAAGGTCTGGAACAGTGAGATGCCGGAATCAGCATTTGCGTGAATTGTTTGAAATTAAACTCAAGAGGAGTGGAGTTAAGTTAATTACAATGGAAATGGATGCGAAGTATATAAAATTTGTTTAGAAGTGAATCGGATCCGATTGAGTCGCATCAAGAATTTTGAAGAACCGACAAATGGAAGCCGCATTTCCGATTGTGATTATTAACCGTTTCGATTTTTCGATCTCCGATTGAATCAGATCGGAACGGTGGCTAATGGTATTGCATCAGATCAGAACTATAGCGTTTGTATTGGATCGGAGGAACTGTCGAACTCTTAACCCGTTTGGCATTTAGATAATCCAAATTGCGAATTCCGATTATATCGAATCGGAGAATGTGGATCTGCCGATATCTACAAAGGCGGGTGAATATATTTTTAAATCCATATGTGTGGATTGGATTTTACATATATTTCTATTAATTTGTATTATGAGTGGCGTGGGGTATTAAGACTTCACACATATATTGTTTTTATATTGTTTATCTCCTATGTATGGATGTTCGATTTTAATGAAGATCCACGGTTGTAATTTAAAAATTTATATTAGAATGCTTCCGAAGAGACTTGTGGGCCATAACCCATAGGCGCAGGATCGAAATATTTTACATGAAAAGGGATTTTGGCAATACCCCAAGATCTCTTTTCATCAAGTGGTATCAGAGCCAGGTTAAGGATTTCCTGCGAGAAGAAGAATGCAAGCAGAAGGGGAAAGAGGTACAGTTGAGTTAAAGCTGGAGATTTTATGGTCTTACCGTCGTACGAATGGCGGCAGCGAAAGGTGAGAAGATTTGCAGCAACCTAGGGCAAGGTGTGCTCAATTGGTTCCAGAGGAGAGAACCAGAAGGATGCCAAAAGACCGAGTGCGTAGGGCTTGGTGAGGTATCGTGTAACAGAAGGATGCCAAAAGACCGAGTGTGGAGGGCTTGGTGAGGTATCGTGTAACAGAAGGAGACTGTTACTGCAGAGGTTGGTTGCAGCTCACAGAAGATCATGAAGGCAGTTCCACTGAAGAAATGCAGTGGGTAGAATTGCTAAGGACCAAGCAAAGTATATGACCAGGAGGTCATAAATTTTTTTACCTCGGGAGTCTGATGCAGGAGCATCTGACCCTTTTCTTAATTAAAGAAGAATCCAAGTGGAGCGATGAAGACGTGGACAGTAAAGCTGGAAAACGGGAGGAAAATATGCTCAAAAACAGATTTAATGAGGATTTGACGAATATATTATCTGCGTGCATGCATTATGGAGCTTTTGTTGGAGAAAAATATGGATCAGATCTTTCCGATCTAACATTTCTTGTGTATATATATGTAACCGAGATAGAAAGGTGATATATAGAAATACAAAGAGTGATATATAGACGTTTTGAGAGTGAGGAAAATGTAGTCGATTGTGAGCTTGGTTTTAAGGCTGAAATGCCTTAGCCTGGAATGTAATTTGTTCTGTATATATATGAAACGTGTTCTAGTATTGTATACGCCTGCGTGTGAGTATTTTATAAATGTGTTAATCGACCATCGATCACTTCAGGATCGATGGCAATCTAAATATCATTTCATTGTTATATATGGGTCGATTATAGGCGTGTGTTGTATTAATTGGATTAATATTGAATTGCCACAGTCGAAGGTCTGGAACAGCGAGATGCCGGAATCAGCATTTGCGTGAATTGTTTGAAATTAAACTCAAGAGGAGTGGAGTTAAGTTAATTACAATGGAAACGGATGCGAAGTATATAAAATTTGTTTAGAAGTGAATCGGATCTGAGAGAACCAGAAGGATGCCAAAAGACCGAGTGCGTAGGGCTTGGTGAGGTATCGTGTAACAGAAGGATGCCAAAAGACCGAGTGTGGAGGGCTTGGTGAGGTATCGTGTAACAGAAGGAGACTGTTACTGCAGAGGTTGGTTGCAGCTCACAGAATATCATGAAGGCAGTTCCACTAAAGAAATGCAGTGGGTAGAATTGCTAAGGACCAAGAAAAGTATATGACCAGGAGGTCATAAATTTTTTTACCTCGGGAGTCTGATGCAGGAGCATCTGACCCTTTTCTTAATTAAAGAAGAATCCAAGTGGAGCGATGAAGACGTGGACAGTCAAAATTTGGGAAAACGGGAGAAAATCACTCAAAAACAGATTTAATAGGATTTGTGAATATATTGCTCTGCGTGCATGCATTATGGAGCTTCGTTGGAGAAAAATATGGATCAGGATCTTTTGATCTAACATTTTCTTGTGTATATATATGTGTTAGAGATAGAAAGCGATATATAGAAATACGAGAGAGTGATATATAGGCGTTTTGAGAGTGAGGAAAATGTAGTCGATTGTGAGCTTGGTTTTAAGGCTGAAATGCCTTAGCCTGGAATGTAATTTGTTCTGTATATATATGAAACGTGTTCTAGTATTGTATACGCCTGCGTGTGAGTATTTTATAAATGTGTTAATCGACCATCAATCACTTCAGGATCGATGGAAATCTAAATATCGTTTCATTGTTATATATGGGTCGATTATAGGCGTATGTTGTATTAATTGGATTAATATTGAATTGCCACAGTCGAAGGTCTGGAATAGCGAGATGCCAGAATCAGCATTTGCATGAATTGTTTGAAATTAAACTCAAGAGGAGTGGAGTTAAGTTAATTACAATGGAAACGGATGCGAAGCATATAAAATTTGTTTAGAAGTGAATCAGATCCGATTGAGTCGCATCAAGAATTTTGAAGAACCGACAAATGGAAGCCGCATTTCTGATTGTGATTATTAACCGTTTCGATTTTCCGATCTCCGATTGAATCGGATCGGAATGGTGGCTAATGGTATTGCATCGGATCAGAACTATAGCGTTTGTATCGGATCAGAGTAACTGTCGAACTCTTAACCCGTTTGGCATTTAGATAATCCAAATTGCGAATTCCGATTATATCGAATCGGAGAATGTGGATCTGCCGATATCTACAAAGGCGGGTGAATATATTTTTAAATCCATATGTGTGGATTGGATTTTACATATATTTCTATTAATTTGTATTATGAGTGGCGTGGGGTATTAAGAATTCACACATATATTGTTTTTATATTGTTTATCTCCTATGTATGGATGTTCGATTTTAATGAAGATCCACGGTTGTAATTTAAAAAGTTATATTAGAATGCTTCCGAAGAGACTTGTGGGCCATAACCCACAGGCGCAGGATCGAAATATTTTACATGAAAAGGGATTTTGGCAATACCCCAAGATCTCTTTTCATCAGCGACCCTTACCCCTTTGTGCATTTCGCTTTTCGCAATTCGCAACAAACTCTTGCCACATTAATTTACCACCGTATAAACCCCCGTCGATGCGATGCGATCACATATCGCATTGCGCAAGCTAAGGAGGATAACGCCCAGGTAAGTATTGACATCGTCGAAATATGATTTGTGATATCGAAATGGATGCGATATAATTCAAAGCTGAAACTTGAAGGGTTTCAAGTTCGGCGTACAAAGTTATGTGCATTGTTTTTATGAAGAACAAGATTTTCACGGTAGAAGGACGATTTTGTAGTTAACTGTCCGTTCCGAGCATTGAATTGGAATTTAATTTTCAAGCTCTGCCTCTCTGTACTTAAAAAATATGTTTTTCATATGTTTGTAGATGTATAAATAGAAGAATGAAATAGAATTCTCTGTGGTTTTTTTTATCTATGTGCATGGCTCTGTAAATTCTTTTCAAAACTGTGTTGTCATTATTTAATTTTAATTTCCACATATCTTTGTGTAGACTATGTATTGAGGGAAAATATTTTTCCCCTATTCTTTTAAGCTTCTCGTATTGTATTTTTCCAACATGGCATCAAAGCATCCCATATTTTTCAACATATTATAGGTAAGATGTCATGTCCAACTAAACTTGGGATAAACAACACCTTTTTCCAGGCATTGAACAAGTCCTTGGAATTTTGAATAAGATTTGTTAAAAGGACTGATGTAAATAAAAAAATTATGTTATATGGTCTAAAGGACTTTCGAAGGCGTCTAATAGAGCGCATTAATGAAATTTCAGTTTTGGAGTGGCAGAGAGAACTAGAAAATACACGTTCTTGTGCTTTTAATATATAAATTAAGAAAATATTTATAAATTATATAAATATGCTAGATAAATCTTTATCATAATGAAATTTTGAAGTATTTGTTATATTATTCTACATAAGTTACATGTAATAAAGTTATATGAAGGGTTTTTTTTACTGACACATATTCGTCTTAAAATTTGAGAAAACATTTGCATTTTAAATATATTTGAGAAAACATTTACATTTTAAAGAAATTAAAATTTATTTTTTCTTAGTAATTTTTAAATCTGAAATTAAAATAAATTATTTATATTTAGAGAAATTTTCAGCTAAAATTAAAATTAAAATGAATTATTTATATTTATATAAATTTGACAATTTCTATATATAATAATAAATTTTCTTTTAAAATTTTAATAATACATATAATTTTATATGTATGTGATTGTCATTCATTTGGCATGTTTTATATTTTTTTAATAAATGAATAATTTGTATATATATTAAGAAGTTTGAATATAATGGTTAAAAATATAAATTATTATAAAATAGATTTTAATATATAGTTAGTTTTTTTAATTTTATTAATAAAAATAGCATGTGAAGTATCGGTTCGTGTAACACCCTTTTCCCACATCTACCCAAGTAACCGGTTAACTGGTGTGAACATGCGATGAGAGGTTAATAATAGGAGATTCAACCTCTTAGATGACCTTAAGGAAGTGGACTCGATGGAAACAAGACAAAGACACCTTACACAACATCAAAAACATCCTCAGAAGGTAATCCAACCTTCCAGGCCCCTGAACCCTGAGGGGGACTTATTTTTTGACCAATTTGAGCCTTAGCTACAGGCATGCCAAGGAAAGGTAGTGGCGTAAAGCCTATAGCTGTGGGCATGCCAAGGCAAGGTAGTAGCCATGGCCCGGTTTGGTTAGTTTTAGCATGCAACTCTGAGATTTGTGCCACCTTTTTTTCCCTAGAGACCAGGTCACTGCCCCGAACTTCATGAAACTTCAGGAGATGATAAATAACATTAAAAAAAAGATATGAAAGAAATCAATTCATTAGGAACTCATTCGGACCCATCCTAGCCATGACATACATTTCGTCAAACATGTCACAAACATTATGTCTACAGGTATAAACAATAGATTTAAACATAGGGGTCCCATACTTATCTGAGAATCGCTAAGAAGCATTGCTCCCTTACATTATAAGTTGCAATACAATCTATTTGACCAAAGATACATAGTGTATTCATTTACAGGTAAAAACATGGAGAGAGACATAAATCATCACTAAAAAATTACATGTTTATAACAATCATAATACCAAGAGAAATACAATAGATACAACAACAATAGAATCCACATAATAATCAATAAAATATACATCAATTACAAAAGGAATGAATTTCTCGTTAATGAATGCATGAACCAACCAAGGATGAGACTACCACATTCCACTTGACCCTAGATTGGTTGAGCCAAATCTCTCTTTGGCTAATCACCCCCATGCCATATTCCAAGCATTAATGTGGGAATCATAACCAATTGAAAATGAACCAAACAAGCATGGATGCTACCAAGGTTCTCTGCCTACACCATGAGGAATTTGAGCACCTCCTAGTCGCTCATGCTTTACCATAACCCACAGTTCGATCGAGGGGTCACTAGGCCCTACACCGAGACCATCTCTCCAGGCTTTACCGTACATCCCATCCCGAGACTACTAGGCCCAATAGAGAGAAATCCACCTCTTGGATTTACTGTATATCCTTCCATTCATTGACAAGGATTCCTAGGACCACCGAGGCACACATATGGCTCTACTACAACCCACAGTCTGACTCAAGGGTTACTAGGCCAATGGCTTTATCGTGATACACAGTCCAGTTTAGGGACTACTAGGCCATGTGTTTTTCATTTTAGAGATCCACCCCACTTAGCTTCGAATCCAATCCGGCCATCCAGCTCAATTGAAATATGAGAAACCCATCTCATCAAAGCTATATGGAAATGACAAGGCTAGGCTGGAAAAACCCATGCCAAGAAAAAAAGAAACCACATGAAATGACAAGCATGCTAGATCGAGAAAGAAAATCACATATGAAAATCGATATTTGCAAAGAATCCTGTTGTAGCTTCTCGATCTTTCTCTTCCTTGATTTCTTTTCCTTTATTGATTCAATGCCAAATTGCTCCAAGAAAACTCTAAGTGTCCAAGAGAGAGAGAGAGAGGGAGAGAGAGAGAGCGAGAATAATAGGATAGCTCCAAAATTGCACTGACAAAAGGTAGAAAATTTTTGCCAACTAATCCTTAGAAGCCTTTTTATCAATGAGGCCTCTATTTTCTTAATTTTCCATTATTTTCCTTCATTTTCCTCTTCACATGAAACCTATGACCTTTCAACTCCATTTTCTCCAAATTTCCATTATTTTCATAAATAAATGTGCCAAAAATGCCATCTTGCCTTTCCAAAGCCTTTGCCTTTGCGAATTTCCTTAACCATATTAACCGAAATGAATACCCACTAGGATGTTTTTCATACCATTCAGCTTGGAATACACTTCCCATCAACTATGGTTGTTATTTTAACTTTATTACATGGATTTTTCACCAAGGCTATTATAGTTACGAACTCGTCATCGATTCTCATCCGCACAAACTAGTGTGCTGGAACAGGTACTTCCTGAACAAACCTAAACAAATCTAGTACTAAATATCTTATGACTGGGTTCTTTTGTGTAAACGGGTTTTTCAGACCCCGAAAATGGGAAACGGGTGCATGAGGGGTCCTTGACAAATTTTATTTCTTTGTCTAGAAATTATTTTCTTCTCACATTCCACATAATGTCTTGTCGTTGTGTTGAATAAGTTCATGGAAGTTCAAAATTTAAGTATCAAACAAATGATAGATAAATGAGTTGGGTATCAAATATCCATATGATATATTAGATGGAAGATAATCTCCTGATGCCAAAGAGTACCTTAAAAATAACTTAATAAGTTTAATGAAACCTTAAATAACTAGTTCGAATGACATTTTTACAGTTGAAGTTGGGTTTTAAAGGTTTCCACATTAATGCAGCCAAATTGTTGTATTGTACTTTTATCTGAATATGGTAGAATCATAAGTGAAGGGTTATTTTTTATTTTCAATGTAAACCCTATTCTCAACCTTCATGGTTTACTAGGATATAATTAGTAGGTCCACTTAATATATAGGTTAAAGTGTTGTTCATGAAAGGATTGGTAGAAGGATGACATTATGTTATCTAGAAACATTCTCTAAGAAGGGTTGATAATAATGAATTTCCTGGAGGTCGATTTGATCTATATGTATTTTTTGACTAATAGGAATCAAATCATCTTTTCTAGCATGAATATGTTGTCCATGTCATTAACTTTATTATAGACCTTAAAAACACTTTCAACTTAATAACGAAATGCATGTGTATTTTAAAATGATTTTAGTCTACCAGACAATGTCATAGATGAGTATATGATTGTTATATTTCAACTTAGGGTAAAACCATGAAGGTGGGTTACACTTTTATGAGAATCGGGGGTGGAAAAGTCATTTTCCCAACAGTTCGGCTAAACATTCATAAAAGTTCAGCTGAACTGTCTTAGATTTCGGTCAAACTTTCGAAATTAGTTCGGCCGAAATCATTCTGCTGTTTACATTGACGACATATTGATGGCGTGGGAAAACATATTTTTAGTCGGAGATGAGAAAACTGGCAACTAAAGTTTGGTTGAACTAATAGTTTGACTGGACTATTAGTTCGACTGAACTCTTAAAATAATCTGGCTGAACTTTAGTTTATAAATACACCAGCCTTGAATCATGAATATGTTTCGGGCTTATTGTTGTCATATTATTGTTGTGGGCTTATTGTTGTTGTCGTATTACTGTTGTTTTCTATTTCAGGGTCACAAGCATCGGTGAGAAATTTGTTGGATTTCTGTTTTGTTTTTTTTGTGAATTTTTTTTCATTGTTGTTCTTCCTTTCTCCTATTTTAATTTTATAGTTGTTTTTGTTTTGCTTTGTAGGTAATTTGTAATCCGTGATGTCCTCGACCTCTTGCTTGTATTCTCGTTGCGGGCTCGAAGCCTTCTTCTCATTACGACCTCGACATCTTCTTCTTATTTCGGCCTCGACGTCCCCGAATTTCCAGGTTCCTACATCTCTGAATTGGAAAATTATTGTTTAAATGTAATTTTCTGAAGTCCAAGTTTGAGCCACTACATGACTCCTCTGTGATGACTTTGTTGGACTGGTGAAGTTTCCCGATGCACAATTTTTTTTCTAAATTTCATCCAATCAAAATAGCTGTATTATATACATAATAGATTAATGCTAGGCTTGCTTGTGCTCAGTCCGCTATATGCAACCTTAGAAACCTTAGGAGTAGTTCTTGTGCAACTTGGGGAAGGGAATCTCAATCACCCAAAATATTTTTCTAGTAGAAAGCTTTCAAAAGCATATCGCAACTATACAGCTCGGTTATACTAGATAATATGAAACCTCCTTTATATGGTCTGGTCACCTGGACCATTAGTTTGAGTCTTTTATAAAGCAATTTTTTTTATTCTCTTAGCAAGAAAACAATATTAGCAAGAAATAAGGGAATCGAGGATTGAAATCATCTGAGATGGGCACTAATAAAAATAATATAACCACTGCTATCTTCCAACCAATTCAATCGGAAACCTAAAAATGGAGGCTATCTTAAACCTCACAAACTCAACACATGCAAGCTCTAGATACCCTTAGAGGCATGGAAAATGTTTCACGGTCGATTCTCTCTCTCTCTTCAACTCTCTTTGAAAAAATTATTCTATTATATTTCATCCCACCTATGCCCTTGAAATTCCTCAACCCACGTAGTTTCATTTTAATCACTTCAATCTACTCAGTTACATGTGTTCACTTAGATTTTCTACTCGGGCGGCCTTTTGAAGTTAAGGATGGAAATGGCTAGAAAAGGATGTCGGGACATAGCTTACCTTTGTTACTGATGAATATAATAAAGACAAATGCTTTGGGGTAAAGATTAAGGATCCCTCTATCACTGTTAAAACTATGTTTAAAGGTAGCTTCACAGAAAAGTTTCCCTCTGCTACTGCTAAGCCTATGCCCAATGATAGTCATGAATATATGTATAGCGAAATATTAGGGGAAATTCCTAAGGTTCCTAAAACACAAGAAGGACTGTCGTTATTTCTGTAGGCCCTCTCCATACATAAAGACTTCACGTGAATCAACAGATGGGGCACCCTCCTTTATATAATACAACTCAGTTATACTAGATAAGATGAAACCTCCTTTATATGGTCTGGTCACCTAGACCATTAGTTTGAGTCTTTTATAAAGAAATTTGTTTTATTCTCTTAGCAAGCAATAAATATTAGCAAGAAATAAGGCCAGGCCTTGATAAGCCTACTTACCTTATTGGGTTTACCAACCATCAAGGGTTGCCTAGAAAGGACTGACATTTCACCAGTGACCTGCAACCATATTCTATCTGTTTTATATTTAAAGGCTTCAATTTCACACTTCTACATTTCATAAACTGTGCTCTTCCACAGAGCTTTAGGTTTAACCAAGTGCTCTTATGTGGGTTTTGGTCAAGTCTCAATAAGGAATATAGAATGAATGTTTCAGACCAGATGTTACCTGGATGTTTCAGATTCACTATATCACTCGAACATCCTAGTAAACAAAATAATATCATCATAATAAAAATACTTGTAGCAGCATGAGAGGGTTTTTTGGTGCCATATATTGTTAGTATATCCTTATTCTCCATCTTTCCTCTTAGTTTTTTCCTATTCAATCTTATCCTCATATCTGTTTGGAGATTAATGTCCTAAAAGAAAACATAAGCGAAATTAATAGGTTTCAATGTTGAATTAGTGTGACGGTATTTACATAAGTAAGTTAACCAGATTTCTATATAATGAGCATGGTTACAGTGTTACTACAGGTCAGCTTAGCTCACTACAACCTTATCAAGAAGAGTAATCATCATTTTCAAGCACAATACTTGTACAGACTATCTGAGAGGCAGTCTCTAGATGTCTAGATGCATCTGCTCTTCAAGTTTTCTCCAAGCAACATATAGTAGCTTTGTCATCCTCCATAGTATAAGCCACATGGTACATTCATTGTTAGTTCTGTCCCTCCAACATTTGACATGGCTTTATTTTATTAATGTACCTAAAATTACACCTTCCATGATGCTTCTAATCTTGTAAAATGTTAAAAGTGGAGTGTTTTATGATGTAATGGACATAAATAATCTAGATTGACATGGCTATATTTTATTAATGTACCTAAATTTACACCTTCCACGATGCTTCTAATATTGTAAAATGTTAAAAGTGGAGTGTTTTATGATGTAATGGATTTTAATAATCTAGATTGACATGGTTGTATTTATTAATGTACCTAAATTTACACCTTCCATGATGCTTCTAATCTTGTAAAATGTTAAAAGTGGAGTGTTTTACGATGTAATGGATCTTAATAATCTAGATTGACATGGTTGTATTTTGTTAATGTACCTAAGTTTACACCTTCCATGATGCTTCTAATATTCTAAAATGTTAAATGTGAAGTGTTTTATGATGTAATGGATATAAATAATCTAGATTGACATGGCTACAATGATATGATTATAGTGTTGGTTGATGTTCAATTTGTAAAATTCTTGTACATATTAAGGATGAATGATAGTAAAAGCCAAAAATGACATTATTATAAATTATTAAACAATTTTATAGGTGCTAAATCATACTTCTTAATAAGGACATAACTAATTTGTAAGTTGAAAATATTTTCTTAATGTTCTTATCCTATTTATAGATGTCAAAGTAAAGGTTTCTAGATGCGATTTCTCCCATAAAATTCAAGGAAAACTAAATGGAAACTAAATTCTAAGGAAAACCTTGTACGTGTCATTTCTCCCACAAACTCATAAAGGTGTGAATTTTGACATAACTTCATCAACCACTACCACTAGTTGTTTTAATAAGTGCATAAAATAATTTTGTAAACCATGGACATGTCATTTCTCCCACAAAGTCATCAAGGTGTGACTTTTGACATAACTTTATCAACCACTACCACTAGTTGTTTAAGTAAGTGCAAACCACAACCACTTTAAGGAAAAACGTGTACATGTGTCATTTATATCATAGATGTGTCATTTCGATGTCATTTATTTATCATTTCTATGTCATTTCTCCCATAAACTGTAAGGCAATGTCATTTATCCCATATACTATAAGGTAAACTTTAACGCAAAATGTGTACATGTCATTTCTATCTTAAACTCTAGGCAAGGAAAACTTTAAGGCATCTCATTTCTAGATCTAATTTATCCCATAAACTTTAAGGAAAACCATGGAAATTCCATTTTTCCAACAAACTAAAGGCTTTTTCCCATAAATTCAAGGCAAACTTTATGGCCTAAAAACTGAACTTAAAGTTGTTGAACTTCCATATAATTTTTTTCTGTTTTTTGACTATTAACTTCTACAAGTTCTAAAGGAAGGGTCCATAAAGGGCCAGGTAGCCTCTGGAGCTCATATTTTTTGAAAGGTGACATATCTAGTAAATTCCCCTACAGTCAATCTCTAGAACAGATCTAAATAAAAGTTCTTCATTTTAATATCCATAAATCACTACCAGATCTAAATATAAGTTCTTCATTTTAATATCCATAAACCACTACCACTTTAAGGAAAAACGTGTACATATGTCATTTCTACCATAAACTCCTAGGAAAAATTTAAAGCATGTGTCATTGGATTTCTCCCATTAAATTTAAAGCATGTGTCATTTCTCAAGGCTTTCTCCCATTAATGCAAGGCAAAATTTAAGGGCTAAAAACTGAACCTAAAGTAGTTGAACTTCCATAGGATACGATCCCCCAAACTGAAGGCTTTCTCCCATTAATTCAAGGAAAACTTTAAGGCCTAAAAACTGAACCTAAAGTGGTTGAACTTCCATAGGATTTTAGTTTGTTTGAACTTCCATAGGATTTTAGTCTATCTGTTGAGTGTTAAATTCTACAGTTATAAAGGCAGAGTTTGTAAAGGGCCAAGTAGCCTCCGGATCTCATCTTTTCTTAAAGGTGACATATCCAGTAAATGCCCCTACAATCAATCTCTAGAACAGATCTAACAAGAAGTTCTTCATTTTAATATCAACAAAACACTACCAGATCTAAATAGAAGTTCTTCATTTTAATATCCATAAACCACTACCACTTTAAGGAAAATCGTGTACATGTGTCATTTCTCCCATACAATCTTAGGCAAACTTTAAAGCATGTGTCATTGGATTTCTCCCATTAAATTTAGAGCATGTGTCATTTCTCAAGGCTTTCTCCCATTAATTCAAGGCAATCTTTAAGGGCTAAAAACTAAACCTAAAGTAGCTAAACTTCCATAGGATAAGATCCCCCAAACTCAAGGCTTTCTCCCATTAATTCAAGGTAAAATTTAAGGCCTAAAAACTGAACCTAAAATGGCTGAAATTCCATAGGATTTTAGTTTGTTTGAACTTCCATAGGATTTTAGTCTGTCTATTGAGTGTTAAATTCTATAAGTTCTAAAGGCAGAGTCTGTAAAGGGTCAGGCAACCTTTGGATCTCATATTTTATGAAAGGTGACATATCCAGTAAATGACCCTATAGTCAATCTCTGGAACAGATCTAAATAGAAGTTCTTCATTTTAATATCCATAAACCACTACCACTTTAAGGAAAAATGTGTACATGTGTCATTTCTCCCATAAATTCTTAGGCAAAATTTAAAGCATGTGTCATTTCTCAAGGCTTTCTCCCATTAAATTTAAAGCATGTGTCATTTCTCAAGGCTTTCTCCCATTAATTCAAGGAAAAATTTAAGGCCTAAAACTGAATCTAAAGTAGCTGAAATTCCATAGGATAGGATCCCCCAAACTCAAGGCTTTCTCCCATTAATTCAAGGCAGACTTTAAGGCCTAGAACCTAAACCTAAAGTGGCTGAACTTCCATAGGATTTTAGTTAGTTTTAACTTCCATAGGATTTTAGTTTGTCTTTTGAGTGTTAAATTCTACAAGTTCTAAAGGCAGAGTCTGTAAAGGTCCAGGTAGCCTCTGGATCTCATCTTTTCTGAAAGGTGACATATACAATAAATGACCCTACATTCAATCTTTGGAACATATCTAAATATAAGTTCTTCATTTTAATATCCATAAACCACTACCACTTTAAGGCAAACCATGTACATGTGTCATTTCTCCCATAAACTTTTAGGAAAAATTTAAAGCATGTTTCATTTCTCAAGGCTTTCTCCCATTAACTTTAAAGCATGTGTCATTTCTCAAGGCTTTCTCCCATTAATTCAAGGAAAAATTTAATTCCTAAGAAATGAACCTAAAGTAGCTGAACTTCCATAGGATAGGATCCCCCAAACTCAAGGCTTTCTCCCATTAATTCAAGGAAAAATTTAAGGCCTAAAAACTAGACCTAAAGTGGCTGAATTTCCATAGGATTTTAGTTATTTTGAACTTCCATAGGATTTTAGTCTGTCTGTTGAGTGTTAAATTCTATAAGTTCTAAAGGCAGAGTCTGTAAAGGGTCAGGTAGCCTCTGGATCTCATCTTTTCTAAAAGGTGACATATACAGTAAATGACCCAACAATCAATCTCTGGAACAGATCTAAATAGAATTTCTTCATTTTAATATCCATAAAACACTACCACTTTAAGGCAAAATGTGTACATGTGTCATTTCTCCCATAAAATCTTAGGCAAACTTTAAAGCATGTGTCATTTCTCAAGGCTTTCTCCCATTAATTCAATGAAAAATTTAAGACCTAAAAACTAAACCTAAAGTAGCTGAACTTCCATAGGATAGGATCCCCCAAACTCAAGGCTTTCTCCCATTAATTCAAGGAAAAATTTAAGGCCTAAAAACTGAACATAAAGTGGTTGAACTTCCATAGAATTTTAGTTAGTTTTAACTTCCATAGGATTTTAGTCTGCCTATTGGGTGTTAACTTCTACAAGTTCTAAAGGAAAAGTATGTAAAGGGCCAGGTAGCCTCTAGATCTCATATTTTCTAAAAGGTGACATATACAGTAAATGACCCTACAGTCAATCTCTGGAACAGATCTAAATATAAGTTCTTCATTTTAATATCCATAAACCACTACCATTTTAAGGAAAACCATGTACATGTGTCATTTCTCCCATAAAATCTTAGGCAAAATTTAAAGCATGTGTCATTTCTCAAGGCTTTCTACCATTAACTTTAAAGAATGTGTCATTTCTCAAGGCTTTCTCCCATTAATTCAAGGCAAACTTTAAGTCCTAAAAACTGAACCTAAAGTAGCTGAACTTCCATAGGATAGGATCCCCTAAACTCAAGGATTTCTCCCATTAATTCAAGGCAAGCTTTAAGGCCTAAAAAGTGAACCTAAAGTAGTTTAACTTCGATAGGATATGATCCCCCAAACTCAAGGCTTTCTTCGATTAATTCAAGGAAAAATTTAAGGCCTAAAAATTGAACCTAAAGTGGCTTAAATTCCATAGGATTTTAGTTTGTTTGTTGAGTGTTAACTTCTACAAGTTCTAAAGGAGTCTGTAAAGGGCCAGGTAGCCTTTGGATCTTATCCTTTCTTAAAGGTGACATATCCACTAAACTCTTGGAACCATGTACACATTATTCCTCCCTTAAACTCTAGGCAATCCAATCTTTAAGGCATGTCATTTCTAGATGTGATTTCTCCCATAAAATTTAAGGAAAAATTTAAGGAAAACCATGCACGAACCATGTACATGTCATTTATCCCTTAAACTCCAGGCAAGGAAATATTTAAGGCATGTTATTTCTAGATGTGATTTCTGCCATAAAATTTAAGGCAAATTTTAAGGAAAACCATGCACGAACCATGTACATGTCATAAATCTCCCTTAAACTCTAGGCAATGCAACCTTTAAGGCATCTTATTTCTAGATGTGAATTCTACCTTAAACTTTAAGTCAAACTTTAAGGGTAAACCATGCACATGTCATTTATCTCATGCACATGTGTCATTTCTCCCATCCATTTGCAATGTGTTAATTTAATATATATTATTGAAATTGTTTTTTTCAAGGATAAAAAAACCCACTAAATACAATTGAATAATGAACATTATGCATAAATGTTTCTTACTATCCCAATCTAGTTAAAGCAATGATTACATATGTGCTTTGCAATATTGCGACTAGCAAGGCCCTCCAAAGGAAAATGAATATATTAGGAAGAAAAACAAACAATGAGGCATATTATATTGCATTGATAGAAGACTTGGGAACAACTAAGGAGTATGGATCAAATGGAATTGTAGTTTTCATGAATTTAGAACTTGTGTGCAAGTAATGTGAAGTAATGTGAAGTAATGTTGTGATCTATAATGTTTTGTTTTTAAAACCCAAGTTTTGGATGGTTGAACTACATTTGGCATGTGAAGTAAAGTTGTGATCTATAATGTTTCATTTTTAAAACTCAAGTTTTGGATGGTTGAACTACATTTGGCATGTGAAGTAATGTGAAGTAATGTTGTGATCCATAATGTTTTGTTTTTAAATCTTAAGTTTTGGATGGTTGAACTACATTTGGCATGTGAAGTAATGTTATGTTATAATTTTTTTTGTTTTTAAAACACAAGTTTTGAATGGTTGAACTACATTTGGCATGTGATTACACAATATAATGTTTTGTTTTTATTGGATAGTTGAACTACATTTGGCATGTGAAGTAATGTTGTGATATAATTCTTTTATTTTTTAAAACTCAAGTTTTGGATGGTTGAACTACATTTGGCATGTTTAGTAATGTTGTGATATAATGTTTTGTTTTTAAAACTCAAGTTTTGGATGGTCGAACTACATTTTCCATGTGAAGTAATGTTGTGTTATAATTTGTTTTTTTTTTTAAACTTAAGTTTTGGATGGTTGAACTACATTTGTTATGTGATTGCACGATATACTGTTTTATTTTTATTGGATAGTTGAACTATGTTTGGCATGTGAAGTAATGTTTTGATATAATGTTTTGTTTTTCAAACTCAAGTTGTCATTTTCCAAACAAAAAATAGTTCACATGAATATATGTACAAAGAAATTATTTAAGTACATGTTTGAATATATATGTTAAAATGATTGAAGTACAATACATATCGACACACACACACACACACACACACACACACACACACATATATATCATAAGATTATAGGTCTGGTTAGATGTGTCAAACAATCATAAAATTTTAAAATTGAATTCTATAACATATATATCCAGTACGTGCAACATTTTTCATCAATGCACATAGAAAATCTACTTTCAGTTAATTTCATTCTAGAACATATACATCTAGTACGTGCAACATTTTTCATCAATGCACATAGAAAAGCTACTTTCAGTTAATTGCATTCTAGAACATATATATCCAGTATGTGCAACATTTTTCATCAATGCAAATAGAAAATCTACTTTCAGTTAATTTCATTCTAGAACATATATATCCAAAATGTGAAACATTTTTCATCAATGCACATAGAAAAGATACTTTCAGTTAATTGAATTTTAGAACATATATGTCCAGTACGTGAAATTTTTTTCATCAATGCACATAGAAAAGATACTTTCAGTTAATTGCATTCTAGAACATTTATATCCAGTACGAGCAACATTTTTCATCAATGCAAATAGAAAAGCTACTTTCAGTTAATTGCATTCTAGAACATATATATCCAGTACGCGCAACAATTTTCATCAATGCACATAGAAAATCTACTTTCAGTTAATTGCATTCTAGAACATAAATATCTAGCACGTGCAATATTTTTTATCAATGCACATAGAAAAGCTACTTTCAGTGAATTGCATTATAGAACATATATATCTAGTACGTGCAACATTTTTCATCAATTCACATAGAAAAGCTACTTTTAGTTGATAGTAAACTGGAAATTACAAAACACGTACCACACATTTTGCATTCAAGAATGAATATTCTAATTTACTTTTAATAGACACGCACATCTAAAAAAAATTGTGCAACTTCAAATTTGCATTATATCAACTATGCTAGATACACAAATATGTACATTTTGCAATAATGACATTATGACAAATTGTACTAGACAATGTATGAAATCGTTTAGACCAGATAATCTAGACATGTGTATGTGTATACGTATATAAATTACTAGTGCGCATGTACCAAAACAATGTACATGTGAAAACACTTGCACATATAACATAACAAGGCAGTTCAATTTTTAGTTGAGTTCTGGAAGTTCTAAAACATGAATCCAAAGAGAAGAAATTGTTGGGCAGTTCAATAAAAAAAATTCCAATAGAATGCCATCTTCAATGATCCGTTCATGATCAGATTTTGACATTTTCCATTTCTTAATTTTCATTTTTTTTTTTTGATTGAATCTCTATCAAGTTTATGCGTGCTACACACACCAAGTGACTATATTGACAACTTATGACATCAGGTTCATAGTCTTGAAAGTAAACAAAATCCCCACTTTGATTAGTTTGTCTGAAAAAATAACCTTTCAGTATAATAGAACCTCTGTCATATGGAAACCTGTGATCATTATAGTTTTCTAATAATTTAATCTTTCGTTCAGTGCAACACATCAAATAATACTTCACATTTTCATCATTGATAGTAGGTGCAATTACAACAAAAACATCTCTTGCACAATAAAAAAAACTCATGTATTTAAATTTAGATCATAATTAACATGAAAAATTAACTTTAAAATAATTTTATTATCTATTTCTAGATCTCTATCATTTGAAAGCATTTCAAATTTTACCTTCTCTAACAAGATCAGAAACTCGATCACCATCAGATGATATTGTAGTCTCCTCTGATTTCATTTATTCAAACATTGCAACAGACATTTTCCCCTTTGTATTTAGCTTTGTATGTTTCCAATATTTTACATACATTTTGTTTTCACAAACATCATTGGATTTTGTGTTTTCCATGCAAACATGAAAAAAACAAGAATATTTTCTTTTATCCAATGCAAACACATTTGTGGACAACTTTGTTTTAAATGAATTCAATTTTCGAGTCCCTTTTATTGTTTCAATGTCATTTCCAATCGATCTGTCTATATCTTCGACCCCAATATGAAAAAAAAAACCTATATGGAAAATGCAAAGAATAATGTAAATATGATATCAAAATACCATCAAAGATAATCATTGTGATAAATGTACACTGTTTAAAATTGGATATCCAATAAAAATTAAATTGAATTTACCTTTGCACTTCCCTTGATCGGTTAGTCTCATGGCTTAGTGCAACGATGCACCATTGAACAAATTCTTTAGCGTCCACAAGTTAGTTTGCAAAGGGGTCCATTTGATATCTTCGAAGTGATTTTTTTATGCATGCCCTTGCACCGTCATGTTCTCCTTTTCCATGACCAGTCTCAAAGAAATTCCAACAATGTTTAATGCTGGTTTTCATATGAAGAAAACACAACCAAAAGAATGATTGTGAAGATTTGAATTGACTTGCGCATCCATCTGACCATATCCAATGTTCATTGAATTTTATTCCACAACTTTTCAAGAAGTCATAAATCTTTCCAAAACAGTGTTGTACAAAATATGTATCATGTGTACGATGATCACTGATATAAAAGTGATATTCTCTAATAACATGTTGATTTTCATTGGTGCTTTCTATATGATCAACATTTTGTTCAACATGTCTATATAGAATATGGACGAGCATGGAGATTTGGTCAAAATGATAGTATTCACCCTGAATTTCTTTTTGTGGAACGAATGTGTAGTTTTCTACAAAATCAATTACTAACAAAATGGTCCCCAGTGGAAAAAATTCATTCGATTTTTTGAATTGCAAGTCCTACCATCGAGCTCTATGGGAATGCTTGGTGTATTTATAAATTTCTGCCTCAAACTTTCTCAAAAAATCTATCACAAAAATTTCTTCTTTTTGTAAATCAATTCTTTTAGCACTTGTAGTAGTATTTGAACCTTGAATCGATGTATGGATATATTCATATCTCTTCCATTTCACTTTCATTTTGGAAAATGATTGATCATTTATATCAGTACGATATTTGTTTTGAAATTTAGTCAAATTTCAACAATCATCGCATTTTTTACCACAAACACATTTCTTTTCGTAAAATAATTCATGGGTTTCTCTTCCACATAGAATTTGAGATACAAAATCACGTATAGTGGAAGGAGGAGGTGAATATTTCCAAAATATTCTACCAAAATTAAGAAACGTGTCACAATATAACTGAAATTCCACATGATAACGACAACAACAAGTGTTGCGTACAGTGATAGGTTTTACATACCATGGTTTTTGTTGCACAAAGGTACTGATTGAGACATCAATTTCATGATTATCTTCTTTGAACTTGTTGAACAACTCTTTTTGAGTGGTGTCCAAGAAATGTTTTGAATGTGTTTTGTACTGATTTTGTGTTATTCTTCTTCGCATCACATCCCTTGCATTTGGTGAAACACGTGAAATTTTCATCCAATATTCATATATTGTTCTTTTAAAATTTTCTCCAACTATATCTTTGTATGGTTTCCTAGAAATAGCTCTCCAACAAGTAACTTCATCATTTACATCTTTTTGCAACCAAAATTTCCGACGTTTTTGCAAAGTTTTTCATGAGGTTCCTAATGCTCGTGCCATAGATTTTACCAAGCGATTCTCTTTAGTACTTGATGAAACCACTGCCATATGAATTTCTCTACGGGCAACTAAAAAAATTTTCTGTCCAAATCTTCTAATTGAATTTATAGCACTATTTATATTTTGTATCACATTTACCTTCATTTTTTTTTATTATCTTTTGTTGATTTTCGAATACTCAATAAAGTCATAGCTTCTTTTAGTTTCCTTAATGATAGGAGACCTTTCAACGATTGGGATTGAACTGCCACATTTTCCTTTATGAAGTACATATCAAAAATGCGATTAACACGATATCGTATAACATAGTCAACTCTTTTATCTCCATATGTGTGTGTGTCAAAATTTTCTAACATCTCATCATCGACATTGATTTCATCTATACATATTTGAATTATATATATATATATATATACACCTGGTGACTCAATTTCTTCACTTGAATTTCTTTCAACATTTTCACCATCTTCAATCATTGGTTCAATATCTCTTTCAAAATTTTGCATCTCATCATCAATGTTTTGAGGAATATCTCTCTCTGTTTACATTGAAAAATATTTTTCAAATTTGTTCATGAAATAAAAATTAAGCTTCACATTTTAAACTAGAATTTTTTTAAATATTTACATATACATACCTGCTTCAAATTCTAGTTGAGGTTGATTTTCCCTTTCAATATTTGAGAGTGCTTCTCTCTTTTTTTTTGCGAGATTCTCTCCCCTGTTCTCTACGTTCCTCAGGGTCTCTTGTTCGATGATATTTTCTCCTGTGATTCCTTCTATTTCCCATGATAATTGAGCATGAAGTTCAAAAAAGTTCCTTCAAAATTTTAGACAATAACTCAATTAAAAAAAACATCACAAAATATTTAATTAAAAAAAATCATTTTAAAATTTTTGCAAAAAATACATACTTCAATCCAAAATACTTACTTTAAAAAATCCTAGAAAAAAATGTCTTATAAAAATGAAATGAAGCTCAAAATATTTCCTTCCAAGTCCTGCAAAAAAAATTCATTTAAAAAGTTAGACAAAAACTCATTTTAAAAAATCATTATAAAAGGTTTACTTCAACCAAAAACATGTACTCTAAAAAATGTCAATTCAAAAAATACCTTAAAAAAATGTCCATTGAAAATTAAGCCCAACTTCTTAAAAAATTCCACTTTAAAAAATACCTCCAAAAAATGTCCTTTGAAAATTAACCCCAAAAAGCCTATAAAAAAATCACTTTAAAAAATACCTCCAAAAAATGTCCTTCGAATATTAAGCCTAAAAAGAGTCCTTTCGAATTTAAGTCCAAAAAAATCTTTTGGAAATTAAGCACAGAAACCTCTAAAAAAAAATACATCCAAAAAAATGTCCTTTGAAAATCAAGCCCAAAACCTCTAAAAAAAATGAAAATTAAGCCCAAAACTTCTAAAAACAAAATACCGTAAAAAAAAACAATGAAAATTAAGCCCAAAACCTCTAAAAACAAAATATCTTCAAAAACAATGAAGCCCAAAAAACATCTAAAAAATGTATCACATACCTCCAAGAATTATCCTTTGAATGTTATGCCAAAAAGAATCCTTAAACCCAAAAAAATCCTTTGCAAAATCAGACCAAATGAAGAAATGTGCGGAATAATTTAGAAATGTTAACATGCATATTGTTAGGTTTCAACCTAAATAATTGTTTAAATGTAAATTGGAAGATTTCAAAATCCATATATATTATAATTTATAAATTATAATATACCACAGAAAAACCTACATTGTTTCAAAAAATGATGCACCCATCCGCAAACCCATTTTTGTGGAAATATAGAAAGTAACACTACAATATTACAAATTGAATTGAGTAAATTTATTAATTTCAAATTGAGTCAATATTATATTTTACAATTATTAATTTTTGTTTAACTCTTCATTTTATATACATTATATCTCCTCCATACTTAGTTGTAGAATGCAAGCATAATAAACATAAAAGAAATCAATTTTATTGTATTAATAGACTTCATTATATATATATATATATATCTATATATATATATATATATATATATATATATATATATATATATATATATATATAATAGAGTTCATGTAATTGTTGTATTATATGTAAAATTAATATATATTTTTATTTTAATTTGGATATATATTTTTTTATAGATGGAAAGAGATTAAATTCTAATTTATTTTTCAAATTTTATATTCTATTTATTTTTACTTTCAAATATTTGAATTTTTTATTCATGTTAAATTTAATAATTTATGTCTAAATTTTATAAAAGTTCATAAATAAAATTACTAGGCATTCTTATTTTGGAATAGAGCTTTTATAATTTTAATTTAATTATTAATAATTATTAGGTGGATGGTAGAGATTTAACCTTCACCAAATATATTGAAATAGTTTTATTAGTATTCACAAATCACTTTTAATTGAATTCATTATTATTATTTTCTTTATTTTCAATCTAGGTTCAACCTAGGCTGGGGCTAGCCCCAAAGTTGGATGAAGAATAATCTTCCCACCAGTGGGATACTTCACTAGGGTCGAGCTTGGACATCTCTTGCAATAGTTTAATTCCCCCAAAGGTAGCTCCCATCCTCAACCCCTCCCCATGGGATTTTAAGCTCTGACCTAGTGGGGGTTAAACCAAATGGTCTACACCTCATCGATAAATTTAAAAAAATGTCATGAACAAGTTTCATATGAAATGAGATGGTTTTTTGGACATATGGTATTGATAATGCTATGGTATTTTAAAAATTCCTACAATCTTATATGTTTTTTGAAATGTATACCAGCCTATATCCATATTAAATCCAGATCTACCAAGAGCCAAGATGGATGAAGTCCTCATTTAAGATTGATTTGAGTTAATACTCTTGTATTCCATAATGATTTTTCTTAAGCATTTAAATAGACTTCATAGTAACAAATATGACAGAAAAATGCCATGAGGTAAGCTAGTTCTCTTGCATTTCATAATGGATTTCCTCAAGCCTATAAATGCCATGGGATATGCAATACCGTGGGCTTGTAAACCACTATAATTTTATAGATTAATTTAATTTTATAATTTTATAGTTAAAATTATTAAATATATTTTATTTTATTTTTGTATTTTAATTATATAGAGATTTGTGCCTCTTATTTTTTAATTTATTTTAGTTTTTCAAATTTCTTTTTTTTTACCAAGTCAAAAATGTTTATGTTGACATTACAACATCGTTTCCGTACTAGGTTTGAGAGTGATTTTAGTGCAATATGTTTATCTCATATATTAATTATTTTATAATGATAATAATAATTTAGTTAATTTTTTTGATTTTTTTAATCTTACCAATGAGATATATCATGAATAAATATTTTGATGCTTATCATGGATTGATGGTTATAGGATTTTTCTAACCATTTAATTCATATGGCTTCTCTAAGGTCTTATTATGGAATAGGACTTATAGAATTTTAATTTAATTGTAAATAATTATTCGATGGATAGTAGGGATTTAACCTACACAAAATATTTACCACTCTAATAATAATAATAATAATTTTTACTTTTTAAATGTTACTAATGAAATATATCATGAAATAAATATTTTTATTCTTATCATGAATTATGGCTAGAAGAATTTTCCAACCATTTAATATATATGGTTTCTCTAGTTATGGAAAATTTGATTTAATTATATTTTGGAATAGGGTTTTCAGAATTTTAATTTAATTATTAGTAAATGGATTAGTCATAAAAGCACATAATTTATAATACATCTCACATTATCAAAATTTCAAAAAAAAAATCATAAAAATTAATTAAATTATAACCTTATTTTAAATTAGTCTTATTAATTATAATAAAAATTTAATATATGTGTTAAACATACATGTAACAAAGAGGATTTTATACAATACCATGGATTACTAATACCACTTCTCCATTAAATATCAACTCATGGTCATATGACATTTTTTAATTAATCATTTTAATTTAAAGAGGAAAATGACCTAACTACTTTTGAGATAAATTTTAACCTTTGATTTGTGATACTACTAAGAATATTCTAAAATATACCTATGCGATTAAATTACTACAATACACTTAATAATTGTTTATAATTAAATTAAAATCGTTGAAGTCTCATTCCAAAATATACACAACTATTATTTTAATTACTAACCTATATCCATTTTAACTCTCGATCTACCAAGCACAAAGAGGGATCAAATATCTTGAGGTGAAAAGATCTTTTAGTGTGAAAAAAGATTTGATCGCTCTTGGCGCTTGGTAGATCTAGTGTTAATATGGATGTAGGTTGGTACTGTAACAAATCCTATTTACAAGTTAATAATATCCATGGTAAATCGGGGTTGAATAACCATGGTTAAGAGTCTTGTTATATTGAAAGTTAGTAATATTTTTTATGTGCTTATTAATTAAATTTAAATATAGTAACAAAATTGTTATTAGTCTCTGCCAAGGCACACTCTAGAAATGGATTTTATCATTGATAAATATTAGTTTACCATTGTGAAATGCAACTTATAATTTTTAACTTAGATTTTTTTTGTTTTTTTGGGATGTTATTAAAAAAACTATTTTTCAAACATTTGATTCGATTATAACTTAAAGGTATTATTCTATCCTTTGCATAATATAATACCATGTGAATAATTGCATCACATATTTTATGCCATATTTTATGGATATGGTTCCAATATTCATGCATGATTTTACATATTTGTGTATTCATTTTTTAATCCAAAAATAAATTCCTTGAAAATAGCTTATACTCACGTAAATAACATGTTGACCCCCAGTAACTTCCTACAATAATTTAACAAGTATTTGCATAAAAAATGGATAGAACTAAGATGTAAATAAATATACTTATGAAGAGTCACTTCTAGCCATTATTTATGATTCCCTCAACACTTCTCTAGGAGTAGAATTGTAAATGTGTAGAGTCATTAGTGGTTACTACCCATCAAAATTTATGCGAGTTGCCTTAACAATGAATTAATTTATCCATTTCACGTCTCAATTTATTAACTCCTTCTAAATCAAGGCTATAGTATTCAATTTTCCCGTTGACCACTGTTAATTTAACTTTGAATAATGTAGGTTATAATTGTTTATGCAATTTTTCACAAAGCATAATTTCTAACTTGAGTAGCAGGCACTAAGCTTCCATGTAGCACTTGTTTTAATTTATATGGTAAGATGGATATCAATTTATATATACTATTTGTATGTTATATATTAATGTGATATTTAATTATGATTTTCTTTTATCTAAAAAAATGTTTGTAATTTTATTAATAAAACAAAGTTACAATATAACAAATTGATTTTTATTTTTATTTTTATTATTTTGATTACATTTATTTTATTATTATTAATTGACTAAACATTGAAATGAACACTCATTTACCTCTTTGCCGAATTACATTTTACATTTATATATGTTTTAATTTGAACATTAATTAAAACATATGAAGCTAACGTTTTTTTCCTTGACATACATAATTTATTATATTACATTGTGCATACACATCTCCCCCACACTCGGTTGTGTTGCGCCTATCCACAGAATCATATGGAAGGCAAGGATTTAGCCTCCATGAAATATCTGTAGAATATTTTTAGTAATAGTTGTTAATTTTTGCAACTAGGGTAAAATGCCACCTTGGATATATTAGATGACCGAGATGATGATTGCATTGAATTATGCTTTTTGAGAGGAGAAAAATCGACCTAAAGATCACCTCATTTGGAAAATGAGTTAGTTTTTGAATTTATGAACCCTCTCATGTACATTGGATTACGTTAGCCTCACACATATGTACAATTAGACATGTGAGCCTTAAACTCCAGTGGACCCTCATGGAAGCCTATAAATACAAGAGTCCTCAACCTCATTTTCACATTATCAACAATCATTATCTTCTCCTCTTCTATTATTTTGATTGCATAGGTTGGACGAAGAAAGTTCATGCAAGGATCCAAAATTAAAGGTCACAGGCTCACACATGTCTAGGGTTTATGTTTTCCAACCAAACCCACAATACTGGGTATATTCTATTGTAGTCGCTCGCACACAGTGTTTCAGAGTATGAACTGGAAGACCCAGTCGCTCACATAACAACCTCAAGGGGGTGATTAGGGTTTTGAGGCAGTTATGGGACGTTTAGTCCCCAGTCGCTCGCTTGTAGTACCTAAGAGAGATTAGGAAGTCTTAGTCGCTTGCACAATTTCTTGAAGGTGCGACTGGGGTCCGAGACAAGTCCGGGTATATTTATCCTCAGTCGTTCACTTTCTGGTCTTTAGGGAGTGACTTGAAAATTCATAATCGCGTGCATACAGTGTCTCAGCGATCGGCTAGAAATTTATAGCTTCTCCCATAATATATTGATGAAACGGAATAGGGTTCTGAGCAGGGTTTAATAGTTGACCACTGTTGACCAAAAATATTCAAAGATTGGAAATTTTCTCTCTGCTATACAATGCTTTTGAAAGTCAATTTCTAATTTGTATTGGATAAAATCTCCACTGAAAGATTATGTATTCGACTCCTTGTACTCTCTGTTGAAACATTTTATGAAAATATAATAAGAAGAGTATTTTAAAGAGTTTTCCTCATTAGTGGGGTTTTTCATTTGTATTTGACCAATTTGGTGTCTCTTGTGGTTGTGCTATTGTATCCTTTGTCATTGCATATGTCGTTCTATATTTAGTTACTGTTTATGATTATAAACATTGTTAATAATTGGATGCATTTCTCAATAAAGAATTGAATTGGGTTAAAGTAATTGATACAACATAGAACAACCTGAAATATTAACATGGAATCAGAGCTAAAGTGATGGCCAATCCAAAAATGAGACAAGCATTGAAGCCATCTTCTTTGGAAAGTTGAAGGAGCTTATCTAGTCAAAATTAAGATCTCTTCCTCTACCTTCCAAGAGAATGAAAAGTTGGGCGACGCATAAAAATTTTCGGCATGGAAAGTCAGGTTGGAAATCATAGCTGAAAAAAATTATGTGTTGGAATAAATTCAGAGAAGAATGCCCGAGCCTCTAGAAAATTCTTCCCCTTCCCTCAAAAACAGGTACAAGAAAGGTAAATCCAAAGAAAAGAAAATTATAGTTGGTGGTTTACAAGATCATTTACTTGAATATGTTGGGAATTTAAGGAAGTCTAAAGACATGTATGAAATCAACAATTTGAATGAGATCATCACTTTGAAAGATAACTAAAATAAACCAAGATAAAAAAAGGGAGAAGCAGTAAAATCCTGTATCATGAGGATATATCACCTTAGAGATCAATTTCAAAGAGTTGTGGAAAATGTGTCAGATATGGAATTAGTGATTGTGACTCTTAGAGGTCTTCGTCCTATTTGGGAAACCTTTATTACTATGATAATAAACAACAATGTCCTTCCATCCTTTGATGAGATTGTTGGAAAGCTAACTCACGAAGAATCAAGGATGGTGTCATGAGATAGAATTCAGAAACATGAAGAGGAAGAGCCTGTTGCATATATCTCTCATGAAAAAAGAAGAAGAAAGGAAAAGGAGGTCCATCAATCTCAAGAAAGACTCCTCCTTTCCATTCAAACAAAAGGAAGGAATTATCGCATGTTGAATGATATAATTGTCACAAGAAGGGTAATTATGCACAATATTGTCCTGAGAAGAGCAAAGGACCACATTACAACACTATAAGTAACAACAACATCAAATACAATAGTCAAAGAAGAAAATATGATCACAGAAATACACGCAATAGGAGATATGTAAGAAGAAGAAGAGATACCTCAAGCGACCATGGAGAAGATCATCCTCCTAAAATAAGTTAAGATTTACCAGGTATGAAAGTAACATTGTAAATAAATTTGAATAAATTATTATTTCTGCCCTTACTAGTTCTTCTCCCCTGGGTTCATAGGATAGTTAGTTGGTTCATAATGGGGCCACTCATCATTTCTCTGGATATAAGGAAGTCCTCTCTAATCTAGTAGAGAGGGAGATTAAGTTAAATATTATTCTTGGAGACAACTCCACTCATCCCATGAAACGTTTTGGGTCTGTAAAGTTTCATTTCAATTCTGAGAAATCAATTCTACTACATGATGGTCTGTATGTGTTGGGACTAATGAATAATTTGGTATCTATATCCGCATTGGAAGATAAAGGGATGAGGGTTTCCTTCATTAAGGGAAAATTTCTAACTTTGTTTGTTGGTTCACCTATGAGAGATGCATTCACATTAGGATCAAGGTTTGAAGGACTCTATAGAGTCACTGGAAGGCCACTTCTAGCATTGGTTCATAATAAAAATCATCTGAGCGAGTTGTGGCATCGAATATTAGCATATACATTATGATGCTCTTCTGAAATTGAAGAAATTGGTCTCGGCCTTCTCTTCAAGATCTTTGAAATGAGGTATTATGATAGTCAAAAGGAGATCGTATGCTAATGTTACAACCCTCGGAAATTGACGTCCAGCTTACCACAACAGGGCCCACAAGCTTTTGGCGCTTCATCTCCTAGGGTTAGGTTCTTTGGTCCCGTAATTGAACTCTCCCCACCCAACCGACCCACACAACTACACTTCGCCTGATGGCTAGGCTCGGAGGCCAGCTGTGCGGGGAGGTCGATTCCTAGAATTTCCCTCCCTGCCCAACCAACCTTGGGGAGGCCAATTGTTTTTTCTTTAAATTATTATTATTATTGTTATTGTTATTATTATTATTATTTTGAGTTCATATATATTTTATAATTTGTTTTTATTTTTATAATTTTGTTTTAAATTTTATTTTATTTTAAATATTTTTTAAATTTGACTTCTTCTTTTTAAAAAAATTTTAAAATTTTTTTGTTTGTTTAATAATCTATGATTTTTTTGTTTTTTGTTTTTTTTTAAAATAATTTTAAGATGATTTTTTTTGTTTTGTTTGTTTTTTAAATTATTATTTTTATTTATTGATGATGATGATGATGGTTAACGTCCATTGAGACCAATCTTTGGTCTATCGGACGTAAAGAAAAGAGTTATTTAGTTTGATTTAAAATTTTATTCCTATGCTCAAAAAGCTTGGAGAGAAGCCTCTCGAGCTCACTATAATTTTGGCATCTTAAAAGGCTAGGAAGGTTAGTATTGCAACAAAGATTATGAAATTGAGCTCTAATGTGGTTGTACGTGGGGCACTCTAAGAGGAAGTGATTTTCATCCTCGATGTTCATATTCTCACAGAGATGGAAGATCCTTTCCATCCATGGTGTTTTAGGAACTGTCCAATGACCTGTTTCTTAATTATTTTAAAATAGATTTTAATTTTTTGTTTTTAAATATCTTTTTTTTTTATGTAATAAAAAAAATTTAATGTTTGTTTTTTTTGAATTAATATTTTCAATGTTTTTAATTATTAATTTCAATATTTTAAATTATTTTTTAATGTTTATATATATATATATATATATATATATATATATATATATATATATATATATATATATATATATATATATATATATATATATATATATATATATATATATATATGTTTATTTTCTTTTAAATTTTGATCTTTAATAAATTAATTTTGTTTTGTTTTTTACATTTTTTTTTATGTTTGATTTTTTTATTATTTTTTTAAATTATATTTTTTTGGGTCTTTTTTTTATGTTAAAAAATATATTTTTATTTATTTATTATTATCTTTTTAAATTTTTTTGTGTTGTTTTGTTTTTATTTTTATTTTTTCAATGTTTTCATATTCTTAATATATTTGATTGCTTATATATGTCAAAATAAAAAATATGTAAAGTAATAAGTCTAAGAAAACAATTTTTTTGTTGATGTTGTACTTCCTTAATGGTCGATAGGAAACAACATTTTTTTTTTTTACATAATCGTTAATATGTTTATTAGTTTCAATTTATTAAATTCAAAAGAAATATAATTTTAATATTAAATTATTATTATTATTATTATATATGAAAATAAAAATAAAATATATATATTTCTTAATAATGAAATATAGGTTTTAAAAAATAATTTGCAAATTTCAAAATCTTAAAATTATTTAAAAATAAAATATTTACACAAATTTCTAGAAAAACAAATGTATTAAGGGAGAGTATCAAAAACTCCAAAATCACATATAAATTAGTTTATTTTGTAAAGTTCGTCATTCATCATAAGTGTTTCGTATCTAGTGATTTCAATACATTATATAAAAAAACATTATATCTAATAAATTGTTATTAATATGATAAACTTAAAATAAAAATAAATTAATATAAATAATTTGTCTTAGGCTAACTTTTGAAAAGAGGTATACTTTTAGCCATTAAAATTACAACTACGATTGGAATAATAAATCTTTCATTTACTTGTTCATTTTCAAAAAAAAATTAGTGATATAATTTGTCCACAATTTGATGGTTTGAATATGTTAAAACTTAAGATTTTTAAAATCATGGTTGGAAAATTATCAAAATATTAAGGTTTTTCTGAGCTATGATATTTTAACTTTGATGCTATGGTTGAAAACAAATAAAATTCTAGGGTTTTTAGAGTCAAGATATTTTATCTTTAACGAGATGGACAAAAAATGTTGGAAATTATAAGGTTTTGAGACATGATATTTTTTATCTTTAACATCATGTCAAAATTATTGGAATTTTATGATTTTTCAAAGTCCTAATATTTTATCTTTAATTCCATTGTTAAAAAGTGTGAAAATTGTGACCCGAATTTTTTTTGGTTATTCCAGCATCAACACTTTTTATTTCGAGGGTGTTTTTTCAATCATTTTTTCAAGAAAAAAATTTGTTTTTAGCATAATTTAAAAAATGTTGAAATTTTACAGTAAAAAAAAATGCATTCAGGAATACACAATTTTTTTTTGGGTGTTTTTTTCATGAATTCTAAGTTTTTTTGGTCCAGAGTTCTCGTTTTGAGGTTATATTTTCCATTTCATCGGAAGTTTGTTTTGTAGGCATGTTTGATGTAATGAAAATTCACATCCTAAAGTTTAGGATGCTTAGCATAATATTCTCGAAGGAGGTGCACTATTGTTCTATTCACTACTTTTGTCTGGCCATCAATTTGTGGATGAAATGTTGTGCTCTTCCTTAACTTTGTGTCCATGAGTTCCCATAAACTTAACCAAAAGTTATTGATAAATCGAGAATCTCGATAAGAAATAATTGAAGTAAGTAACCCAAAATGAATCAATACATTTTAGAAGAACATATTTGAAGTTTGTTCAACTGTAACCTATTATTACATCGCATCAACACACATATTTCACTGAAACAATCCATTACAAAATCTAAATAATCATGAAATTTCTTATACATTGGTAGTCCCCCAAAAAATTCCATAGAAATAATTATCAAGAACGAGAAAGGATAGGAAATGGAGTGTACAAACCTAATTTCCTATTGCTTGGCTTGCTAGTAGCCCACATAGAACATCCTTTTACATATATTAATGCAATTTAATTCATGTGAGGCCAATAAAAATACCTCTGTAATTGGGAAACTGTTTTTTCCTACACCAAAGTGACCAACAATAAGAGAAATGTGGGCTTCGCTTATGACATTGACTCTTTCGCCCTATGGAACACATAACTTACCAAGATGATATTACAACTTGTTATGATCATGATACTCCAACTCTTCAACATGATTTCTTTGACTAAAAGTTTCATAAACATCTTTAAAATATTCATCTTGAGCATACTGATCAATATAAATTTCATGCATGATTGAGTTATGCTTAAGAATAACAAATGCATTAATAATAGGATTTGATAAAATATTTGTAACTTTATTGTATATACCTTTCTTATACCTGATTACCAAATGAAATTGTTGTAGGAATACCATCCATTTGAAATTTCGAGCTTGTTGTACCTTGGTTTTTGATTATAAATATTGCAAAGGTTGATGGTCAATATGAATAATAATTTCTTTACCCATCAAATAGGGCTTCCATTTCTTCAAACTTTGTACCAAAGCATACAACTCTTTAACATAAATTGGATAGTTAATTACTAAATTGGAAAAGGTTTCATAATGATAACAAATTGGCTTACCATGTTGTATCAAAACTGTCCCCATAGAATATCCAATTACATCGGTTTGAATTTCAAATGGTTTCTTAAGATATGGAAGTGCTAGAACTCGTGATATACTAATTTTATATTTCAAAATATCGAAGGATTTCTACTTACTGCCTCCCCACTGAAAGGCCTACTTCACACTTGTCAAAGCATGTAATGGTGTTGGAATTAATGACAAGTTAGTGATAAAATTTCTCCAATATTGGGTTACTCCCAAAAACCTCCTAAATTTTGTTACATTGTTGGATTTAGGAGAAATCACAATAACATAAAATTTGGAGGGATCAATCTTCAAGTTACCACCTCCTACAATATAAACCAAACAAACCAAAGCGGTTTTCCCAAATTCACATTTAGACATCTTGAAATACAACTTTTACTTTTTTAATACATCTAAATATTGATTTACATGATTGACATGCTCTTCACGAGTCTTACTAAAAATAAGAATATCATCTAAGTATACTATGACATAATCATCAAGGAATTATCGCAATACATCATTCATAACTCTCATGAATGTGGTAGGTGCATTTTAAAGCCCAAAAAACCTAACTAACCATTCTAACAAACCTTGTTTTGTCTTGAAATAAGTTTTCCACATAACACCTTCAAAAATCCTTATCTAATGATAACCACTTCTCAAATCTAACTTAGTAAAATAAACAATTTCCTTTAGTTTATCTAGAAAATAATCAATGCAAGGAAGAGGATAATGATTCTTTATCATGATCTTGTTCAAAGCTAGAAAATCCACACAATAGGAAACCAAAAATAGGAGACCCACAAGGAGATGTACTAGGCCTGATGACCCCTTTTTTAAGCTGCCATTGAATTTGCTTGTTAATTTCTGCATTATCTAAAACTCACATTCTATACATGCCAAGATTATGAAGTGGTGCATCCTACTGCAATTGAATCTCATGTTTAATTCCTGTTCTTGGAGGCAACCCCTTAGCTTCTCGACACATCTTGTCACAAGTATTAAGAACTTCAACCAATTCATGCTTGAGTTTAGAATCACATCCCATGAAAGCTTCAGATTCAACAATATATTTAGCTTTAATCATCAACAACATTTAAAAATTCTTACTAGGATTTACAAAAATTTTCATGTGAACAAACTAACAAGAGATAAGTTCATCTTCTTATGATTTTATCTAACAATATAATCAACTCCATATTTAAGTATGGAATCCCGAAAACAATCCTGCAAATATTAAGTGGTACAAAATCAAGCTATACCTCATCTATAGAATGAGCAATGATGGCGAATTTGAGTTTACATTTTCTTGTCAGTTGTAATTTGGCATCATCACATACCCAACCCAAAGGGTAAGGTTTTATATGAGGTGTAGTCTCTAAATTTATTTTATTAACATTTGTTTCAGAGATAATATTTAATTGAGACCTATTATCAAATAATGTATCAAACTTTTTATGTTTTTTTAATGAAACTCATATGGAAAAGCTCACTTCTTTATTTATCATTTCGAGATTCAATATGCTTATTAGAAGAACTGGTGCTTGAATTAGAAGCTATACCTTTCATTCCCATGGCTGTGATTTTGGTTTCATGACTTGAATAAGATCTTATATCTTGTTGAGTTGTAGCAGCAATCTTTTGTTTCCCCTTGTTATTGAACTTCTTTGGTTTTAATTCTGGATGTAATTTCCAAGAATGGTCTTCATCATGTCCATATTTTGAAATTTTTTTATAGGTAAGTTTCTCTCCCTTTTTCTTGATAGTAATTTTTTTTTTTCCTTTTCCTTTAAACTTCCCCTTTCCTTTGTCTCCAGATTTAAAAGGCTTCTTGTTGGACTCTAGAGGAAAATTATTTCTTCTTGATTCTAAATGAGTTTTCTGAACACATACTTCATATAGATTAGTGGGATTAAACATAAGTATAGTATGTATCAAATAAATATGTAATACAACTATATACTTAAGGAGAGTATCCTATGAAGTTAAATCAACATCCAAGATTAAAGCTCTTCTTCTAAATTCTTATGTGTAAATTTGGACACTTTGACCTTTAGTTTGTCTAAAAATTTTCCAATCCATAATTTATTTTTGAATGTAAGCTAATGGATAAAATTTCATTCTTAATGAAACTATAAAATCTTTCCAAGAAGATATTATTTTAACCATTTTCTTCAAATCTTGTTGAATTCTCGCCTCCCACCAGATAAGAGTTTCACCTTCCAAGCGATGAGAAGAAAGCTAGATATTTGTGACATCATCATAAATCTTTTGAATCCTACAATAGACTTCAATTTGGTGAACCCAATTATCCAAATTTTCAACATTTTCTTCCCCATTATACATAGGTAATTCAAACTTGACCTCAAGTTTAATCAAAGGAGAGTTAGCATGTCCTTTTGGAGATGGAGGATGAGTAGGTCTATGGGATGAAGGAGGTGAGGATGGAGGTGTAGACAAAGGTGAATGTTGAAGTGGAGGTGGAGGCTTGCTCCCATTACCACCATACATTTTGGTTGATTATAAATTTCTCCTTACAACCTTGATATTCTCTCATTTTACAACACTTTCACCATCTCAATCATATTATAGAAAGCCTTTATAAAATATCTCTCATCTCTCTCATCAACAATTATGGCCTCCTTGAGCCAATCTGAGGGTTTGGTTCTTTAATTACTCCTTCTCCTCTTCTCAATTTAGACCTTGTAAGCATTAAAAAAAAATTGTGAAGTTTGTCAAAACTTCACAAAAACCATGCTCTGATACCAAAATTGATCTGAAATTTAAATTGAAGGTTTCATGATTTTTTTTGAAAGATAGTTTATGTATTTTAGGAAATGAATCGTGATTGCAAAAACACACAAAATAAAAAAAATGTTTCATATTTTTAAGTGTTAAAATGCACAATAAGCACATCAAAACACAACAAATTGATGATGGAGTTCACCCCTCCTGGGCTATGTCTGTAGGTCAAATTTCCAATGGTTTCCTTTTTTTATGATATTCTCAAATGTTAAAATAAATCAACATAGAAGTCTCAAATTTAAAAATTAACATTTCCATTCAATCGAGAAAGACCCAAAACCCCTGTGTAGGCTATTCTTGGGATCAAAAGGGCTGAAAAATTTCTAAGATAGGCCTCCTTCTTCAAACTACCTCTAAATAGCTCTACAAAACTAGTTTTTCTACCAAATTAGAAACAAATTGTTCTATGACATATTGGCAAGGTGGAAAATTTGAAAACTAGAGGTCTCAAGTTTAATCCACTTTATTCGGCGGGTTTGGCGTTGTGTTTCAAATAATTTTTTTATTTTTTTTAAGGGTTTGAAGCCTCTCCACTTGTTTATTTGCTACCTGTCGGTCATGTGGCATTACATGAAACCAAGGGGCATGGTACATAGGTCATGCCCCTCCATGGCCCTGATCCCAGTCGTGTATTGGTTGATAAGACCTGGGCTTAGGGTGTAGACAGAGTGTCATGTTCCCACAACCCCTAACTCCCCTTCCCTGGTCGTGTTAACATAATAAAACCTAGGGTTGTGTCAGTCAAGTTCACCCCCTGGCCCAACCCTCCCCCTAATTTCCGAACCACTCGACCTTAAATGAAAATTTACTACCTGAATATAATAAGAACTACACTTGGTCTAATATTTAGGTGATTTTTTGGTATGTTGGAGGTTAGAAGTTTGATTCTATAGGAGGCTTGTCATTTCGTTACAAATTTTTTCGCGCCAAAAATAGGGGCACTTTGCAGCGTCTTAGAGGGACACATGGCACCCTCTAGTTGGCCCATGTGGTGACCTATGATTGGTCCACCACATCAACTGTACACCCAATCACCATGTGCCATGTGCCCTCATGCCACTTTTCCACCTTCCATCCATACATCCGAGTGAGATGATGACATTAGCATGACATCATCATACAGACTGCCACACGGTATCTGTACATTGCAAAAATAACCCTACAAGTTTACTTTTTTTTATTTTCCAGAAACTTCAGAACATGATAACTTCCTCATAAGATGTCGGATTGAGGAAATTCAAGCATCGTTGAAATTAAAATGACGAGATCTACGATTTGGGGCTAGTTTATGGATATTTTGAACATTTTATTTTTTGGCATATTTTTAATTCCATAGATCACTCCATCCTTCTCTCTCTCATGCCCCCCCTTCCTTTACTTATTTATCTGTCCCTCCCTAACTCATTCCATTCTTCATAATAATCTCTCTCTCTCTCTCTCTCTCTCTCTATGACATCATCTCTATCTCCGTTCCTTTATCCTTCTCTATATATCTCTCCCTCCCTCACTCCCTCCCCTCTAGCTCTATTTGTGCCTCCTCCCTCTCTCTCCTTCCCTAACAACCTATCACTCTCTCCCTCATCGTTCCCCCTTACTCTATTTATCCATACATCCCTCCCTTACTCCATTTTTCAAAAAAACCTCTCTCTCTATCTCTCTGTCTCTCTCAACATGTTTATATCTATCTCTATTTCCATTTCCCCTCTATCCCTCCCTCTCTCACTATCCCAACACCCCCCAAACCTACCTCAACTATTTCCCTCCAACTCATTCTTCTACATCCCCTTCTTTCTATTTATTTATCTCTTTATTTCTCCCCTTGTCTCCATTGTCCCCGCTATCCCTCCCTATCTCACAACCCCTACCCCCCTAAATCCACCTAAACAATTTCTCATGTGTTAAATTCATTGGTTGTAGCAATGCATGCATGTTCCTAGCACTAGAAACAAATACAAAGGTTTGGCACTAGGACTTTTCACATGTTGATTATATTAAAATTGTGTACACACTAGGAATTTGAATTTAATTTTTTCCTAGTGCTAATTGTACATGAATGGTGACTTGGTTTCTTCAAAAGGTTCAATATCGCAAACCTGGTGCTTTGTGCTGCAAATACATGAAAAAAAAAGAAAAAACATATATATCTCTATCTTTGATGTTATTTTTCTATAAGCTAGACAAATGAGTTGTCCATGAAACTAAAATATATACATAGAGTCAAATATATATATATATATATATATATATATATATATATATATATATATATATATATATATATATATATATATAACAATATTTTATCTGTACATTTGTTTGCTAACATGTACCAAAATCTTAAAATAAATCTCTCACCTATGTTTTTTATAACTTCTTGGGGCCCTAACCATTTGGGAAAAAAATAGCAATGGTGCAATATAAGACATTAAGACTTGCAATCTAAGAAAAATTTATAAATGTTTGATAATGGTAGGATCCTTATTTCACTATTTTTATCACATTTGCTTCCTAACATGTACCAAAATCTTAAAATACATCTCTCACCTATGTTTGTTATAACTTCTTAGGGCCTTAACCATTTGGGGAAAAAAATAACAATGGTGCAATATAAGACATTAAGACCTACAATCTAAGAAAATTCCATACATGTTTGATAATGATATGATCCTTTTATCTTTCACTAACAAAAGGCCTTGCAATTTCAAGGGTATAATAATTTTCACAATTTAAAAAAATATATAAAATTAATATTATAATCTTACGGAAAAATAGTTGTGCATAAGAAAAATCTACTTTCTACAATTCCACAAGTTTTTGTAGCAATATTCCATCATTTAGATACTGAAAGGTCCCACTAATGGAAACATATGCATTATATTTTTCATGAAAAGTTACCATATTAATGCTAGGAAAACTCAAAACTCACATAGCAGGTCACAATTTCCATGAATAAAAAATATATATTTGAAAAGCCAACTCTTTTTCATATATTTAATCCTTTTACACTATCTTCAAAATAAATGCAATAATACCTCTAATTACCCCTCTAATTTAACATGTTGTTATTTTTATAAGTTTACATTTCCATGAACACATCATGAGAGTCTATCATTAACTTGCACCCACTCTATAGTGTCCTTGTACCACATTAATAGGATTGTGTCAACACACAGTTTTCTCTCCCAAGCATTTGTACTCCATCACTTGACCTTCTATCTTGGCATATTTGAAATTTCTCATTAAATAATAACATATAAATAGAGGAGATTTAGGGAAAAATATTTCTTATCTTTAGCAAGAGAGGCTATAAATCCATGTAAGTATGTATGATAATATAAATCTTTGATTGTAAGAATATATCAGATAATTTTGGGTATAGAATTTAGAGGTTTAGTGGGTCCAAAAGCTTATATTTATATATAACCTTCAATTTCATAAAAATAACCTAAATATTTCATGACATGAATTACATCTTCTAACATGTAAGGGGTTGATTTGTAGAAGCTCAAACTATACAAAGGAATTATGAAGTGATTACAAATCCATGTGTAATCTCTTTTGAAATTATGTTCCCACAAATCCATGTGTAATCTCTTTTGAAATTATGTTCCCATAAAAATTGGCCAGAAATCATGGGTTGGTTTTTCATTTGGTTTCCATTGAAATATCATTATAGTAAAATTATTTGTTACAATGATCACATCCAATAAGTATAATAACAAGAAAATTCATGAGTGAATTTCTAGTGCATGATTTTTTATTTATTTATTTTTTTGCGTTGAAACAATTTTTGTCATTATTTTTAACAATATAAATGACTCTATGATACTTTCCTAAATTCCACTCCTTGGGAGATCAATATGATCCAAGATTCTTTAAACTATGTCACATCCCTCTCACCAAATATACTACTCATTAGTGTGATTATATATATAAATGGGTGTCTAAGGTAGGTTATTGAATATATTCCTTGTTGACATGATTTCAATACATCCTATTTTATCTAGCAATGTATAATAATATCATGATAATTCTTGGCTTTCAAAACTTTTATTACCCATTCATTAATGATATTTATATCATGTTTAGGAAACATGTAATTTAAGTGTCTAGGATAGATGGCTAAATTGATGCAATGGAATTATCATTTCCATATTTTATTGGTATAACTAATTAGCTATGAAATAGACTCCTCATGTAGCATAAATGTTGGTTTATCTGCCACTTTTTAAAAATATGACCTTCTGATATTATGAGAGATTATAAAATAAAGATCCTACTCTCCCAATTATATAGAAAATTCTAGATATTCATCACCTTCGAACATATTATATATGACCCCCCTCTCTGGAATTTTTCCTGCACACAACTTAGACTCATATCTCTATAGAAAGGCATAGAGAATTCTTCTTTCCCCCTCTTGGAAAATATATTGAGCCTTACTCTTTCCTTTGAGTTGAATTAAATGAGACATAATGAATTCCTTTAAACATGAAATATTAATATAATTTGGAGTTTATTTTTCTTTAATCATTTTCATTAATGGTGGCTATGAATAATTTCTAAGATAAGGGATTTTTTATAACTGATTGTGGCCTCATGTGAAAAGGATTTGGGTAATAGGTAGGTGTCCAACTACAAGAATTCACTTATATATTTGTAAAGCATATGGGTAAGATAATGCAAGCATACTTCTCAAGTATTTCAAATGTTTGACCTTAGTAACGTGAAATATAATATGACACTTAATATCTCTATTGAAGGATAGAGAATTCTTCAATCCCAGGTTTGGTCAATGTTTCCTTGTCCTGGAAAATATGTGGAGATTGAATTTTACCTTTGGGTGAAGCATTGTAACCATCAACATAAAAACATTAGCCATAAAAAATATTAGTAAATATGAAGATAAATGACCCTTGGTTTCTTCTTTAATCATTATTGTTAATCATAGCTATAAAAAATTTCTAGGAAAACGATTTTTTTAAAACTGACTTTGGCCTCATGTGAAGAGGATTTGGGTAATACATAGGTGTTTAACTGTAAGCATTCACTTATAACTTGATAAAACATATGGGTAATATAATGCAAGAATACTACTTAGGTATTTTTCACATTTGATCTTAGTAATTATGCAATATAAACATACCACATTGGATTGAAAGTTCAATTCGTAAAAGATCCATTGTCCAATTAGAAATCATGAACAATAAAGGAAAATTTGATTCACTGAGACAAGGCCATAAAAATGATTGAGAATACATGTGTGAACTTAGTTTAAGTGTATAGTTAGGAATAAAAAAAGTAATAGGTCGACTCCATGCACTTCAATAATAAGATAAAATGGAGGAAAGGTGGGAGGAGGAGGGGAGTCCAACTATATCTATATATTGGTTTAGAATTAAATTTTATAGAAACATCAAATATATCTAGATATAGGCTTCAAATTACATTATATAGAGGCATCAATGTTCCCTCATGTAGAGTGGACTCTTAAAAGGTAGTAAAAGCCAAAACCCTTGTTTTTTAAATCAAAGGTTTACTATCCTATACACAAATTGAAAATAAAAATGTTGAATGGGAGGAAAAACATAAATCTACATGGGTGCAAAGAGGTGATGGATTTTCACTAATGATGTTTGAGACCATTTTAGAATTCCTTCAGTACTTAGTGCATGGGTGTCCAAAATTTATTTTTTCATCTATGCATAAATTGCTTGCAAGGCTCATTGATGCTTAAAATATATTGTTCACTTTTGTTTACATTGTGGATATCATGCAACACTAACTTTTCATGGTATGTAAAATAATAGAGCTATGTGGTGATTATGATTTATGTTATTAAAATAATGAATTGTTGGTAATTTATGAGAAGTTAAAAGTATTATCAAACCCTTTTGAAATATTGACTTTTGTGGCAGTTATACTAGCTACACAAATCTCAAATTGATTGAGGTTTTTTTTTTGTTTATGGGATGTTTCATAGTAATTCAAAATGTAGTTCTTTTTAAGACATGTGATGGTTTTATTAGAGAAAGTATAATTTGAAATGTTGTGACAAGATAAATTGTTAAAGAAATGTGTAATAACACTACATTACAAGAACATGGAATTGTTAGATCCTATTTACATCCATGTTGTGAAGACTAAAATGTTAGGGAGTTTATGCTATGTCATAAATGAAAAAATTTCAAAATTATGATATGACTTAAAAAATTAAAATATATGATATTACAAAAATGAAAATAACTACATAAAATGAAGATCAAATTTTGAAAATATGTGACAATCATTGCAAGCTTGCAAATAGTTTACTTTAAATATTTTGTAATAACTCAAAAAAAAATCACAGAACTTTGAAAATATTCCCTCTACAAAATTATAAAATGATGTAATAGTCCAAAAAATAGAGCTTGGGCAACATTTCAACTTTTCAAAAGATAAAAATAAAAAATAAATATGATATACATTGAGTTTGAAAATATTATAAAAGATTAAAAAGAAAATGTGATGTAAACATAAATAAATTTAAATAAAATTTAGTAATATAATTTTTTTTAACATCAAAACATAAATGTAAAGTAATACCAATTATCTTTGTAAAGTAATACAAATTATCTAAAACCGTGGGATACAATAAAATGATGGAATTGAAATCCTTTCTAATCATAATTTAAATAAAACTATTAAATATAATTTAAATTTGTTAAAGTAGTTTCCATTTTAAAAATGGATAAAAAATTCTCAATTTTATAATTTAAATTATTATACACAATAACATAATTAACAAAATATTTATATAATATATAATAATTTTTTCCACCTTATCTTTTTAAATATTATATGAAACCACATCATATAAAAATTGAAGTTCCATACTTTTTTTATATATTAGAATCCCATTATAATTCACACTCTTTAAAATATGTGAAATATTTTCAACATCAACTAAACCAATAAAGTTAAAAAATAAATTAAACAATATGATTCATAAGATACGTGAATGATTACACAAATAGTGTATGTCTTATTACAACTTTATGAAATATTTTCAAAATCATGTGAACAAATAAATTTAAATAATAAATTAAACACTGCCATTCATAACATACGTGAATGATTACATAAATAGTGTGTCTTATTACAATTTTATAAATAGAGAATTTTTATAAAGTTTCAATCCACTTTTTCTATTTAATATTATGGACTGCATTGAGATATTTTAAGAAAAGATTCTATAATGTTTTTCATATATTACATTTAAAATACTAACCGAGGAATAAAGTGATTACTGAGGCATAAATATATATCACTTATAATAAGAAGAATAGAATAATACTAGATCATGATAACATCCTTTGGTGAAACTATAACATTTACATTTAATATACCAATTAAATAATACAAGGCGATCTCGAATTGTTCCCTGAAATTGATGTCCACGAAGAAACGGTCGTTTTTCAGTTTCGATCCCTCATAATCTCCTCTACACCCAAACCAAATCTCAGGCGTTTTAACAATAAATAAATATTTTTCGCTCACGCTCGCACATATATTTAATTTAAAAAAGAGTACACATGATGCTAGCTATATTCGCAGGGGCAGGGCAGGGCAGGGCAAAGACAGGAGGCATCACTGTTTCATCCTAGGAGACATATTCGCAAGGGCATAAACACGATGATCATATATCACCGTTTTAATCAATTGATATATTAAATTATATAATCACATTTAAAAAAACAAAATATAAAAAATTAAACTAATTCAATTTTAATTTAAAATTAAAATATTTTAAATATGATAAAGTATAAAATTTAGTTTTACAATCAGAAAAGCGCTCTTTTAGCACCACTTACGTTATGTGGTGTTAATGCAGTGTAAATGTTTATGTATCATATTAAAAATGGAGTATATCACCATAAGTTAGCACCACTTAAGTTATGTGGTGTTAATGCAGTGTAAATGTTTATGTATCATATTAAAAATGGAGTATATCACCATAAGTTAGCACCACTTAAGTTATGTGGTATTAATGTGGTGTAAATGTTTATGTATTATATTAAAAATGAATTATATCACCATAAGTTAGAACCACTTACATTATGTGGTGTTAATGTGGTGTAAATGTTTATGTATCATATTAAAAATGAAGTATATAATCACCATATTTGATGGACAAGTTAGCACCATTCTTACTATGTGGTCTTAAAGTGAAATAATTTTTTATTGATCTTATTGGATTTGGAGTATATCACCATATATTTGAAGAAGTGGTGTATGCTATATTGTCAAGTTCTATAAAGTAGGGTAGTTAACTTTGTGTTTGCCATGTTGGCATGTACAAGTGGATTTATTAATGTGAATTGCCACTATAACTATAAAAAAATTACAAATATTTATATTATGAATATATAAATTAGAACTAAACTCACAAATATTTATTTTATAATATTTATTTGTTTGTCATGTTTACATGTAAAACTAAAATTCAAAGTAATTGTTTTCTAAATAATTTATTTCAATTATTTACTTTTTATACTATTCTCATTTTGCACCATAAATACAACAAATTCAAAGAAATTGTTTTCTAAATATTTTATTTCAATTATTTACTTTTTATATTATTCTCATTTTGCACCATAAATACAACAAATTCAAAGTAATTGATTTCTAAATATTTTATTTCAATTATTTACTTTTTATATTATTCTCATGAGAAAATAAATACACAAAACCATAATACATAATTATTTATTTATGAATAAGTCAATTAAGATAAATATTTTTATATTATTGTAATTTCAAAATAAAATAAGGGTGAATTCGATGGAGTTGGGTTACTCTTTTTTGGAAGAACTTCTATTCCAAAGGTTGAAAATGTATCTTTGTGAGGGTATTATTTAAGCCATCCATCAAAGCTTTTAAAAGGTCCATCTAGGACTAAATAAAACCCTGAATTAAACTACATAGCTCCATCATGCTATGGAGCTTGATGGAGACACATAGCTTGATAGAGTTATAATATGTACATGTGCCATTAAATTTTGCTTCAACTTAATGATAGTGTTTTATGGGCTCATGGTATTAAGAATCCAATAGTATTGCACATGGTATAGTATGGTTTTCATTTTTATATTATACTTAGTATATTTTTTATTATTTCATCACATATATGTATGTATGTAATTTTAGAATTTGTTATTGTTATTAATTTTATACATTTTATAGTGTTTTTTTTTGTAATCTTGGTAGGACTCATTTTTCATTCATTTTATAAACAACAAACCACTAGATTTACCAGTTTGGTGGTCTCAACCCACCCTGAGCGGGGAACCGAGTCTGTTGGCCACCTAATGGTGCGGTATGCCATCCAAAAAAATAAGGTTTTGAGTCTATCATACTAAACAAACAAAGCTTGGATACTCAAACATATACAATTTCTCACAGATTGACTAACATATTTATTGGATCCTTGAAATTTAAATGCTAGCCGAATATAAATAATAAGAGAAAAGGAAAATTAAAACAGTCATGAACTACTCAGCCTTGTTTGGAACCGAGGCTGACTCCACTAGTACCAGATCCTGAACCGAGGTGCCGACTTGCTCAAAAGGCTTGGAAATACACGGGAGGTGGTAGTCAATGCACTCGAGGCACCCATCCTATTTCCTCAGCTAGAACTTGATCTTATTGAACTCGCTCTTGTAGTATGGGAAGTCTTGGGCTAATTTCACCAGGCTCATAGAGATCTACTCCAAGGATTTTCCAAGGATGCTCTTCATAAACCAATAAAGATACAGTGTCTACTTGAATTATGTTAGTCTACCCCTTGTTTGTCCCAAATCTAGTATTAAACCTCTCCATTCCTTAGTATCCATCTTTGTCTCTGCATGTCTATTTATGTCAGCTTCCCATTTTTCAATAAGCTTTTGAATTTCCTCTGATGTGTTCTCGTGGTATGCTTTCACTGCCTCTTGGATCACATCGATTATAAGACTCCTTCCTCTCAGCTTGCTCGGGAGTGAGCTAGGTTGGGCTTCTACCACCTTCCCTTTATCTTTTTGGCCATGACCTCAAGCTGCGGGGCTCTTGGAATGGTCGCAAGCTGCAGGACTCTTAGAGCATACCATCCCACAATCTTTGACTAGGTTTTCGGGTAGGTGGCTTGTCCACACAATCAAACAAAGGCATAATTCCATATAATGAAAATGATCAAAGGTACATGCATCCTAGTTATCAAAACAAAGGTGACCCGAGGGCCTCTTCCTAGGACTTCTCCCCTGCCTGTCCCTCTGTGGACCCATCGCCCTCATACCCTAATTAATTTCTGCCACCCCTGTCCCTGATGGTCGCACACACCCCATAAATTATCTCCATAACCCAAAGAGCGCCTACCTTCCTTCAATCTCTTGACCTCCCTTCTGGTGTTCTCTCTCTCGTCATACCTCCCACCCTCGAAATTGACAAAGGATGTGTTGCTGCCCATTGCTCGGGCCTAGGTGGAATTCCCTCTCCCATTCCTCATGCGCACTGAGCCCAAGTAGCTCAAGTTGGTATAAGCCAGAAAAGACTCTAAACTAAACACAACCCATTACTGCTCCTTAACTATATACCCTGGCAGGATTGCCTGACCCCTCACCATTCCATCTTATTGGCATCCCTTACCTAACAGACTCACACTCGGGTGCAAGTTGACACCATGCCCAATTCCTACTATGACCCAAAGGCAGAGACCCAAAAGAACCCCAAGCTTCCCCCAACCAGAATTGTAATGGTTTCGCTCTCCCCTACCCAGCAGAAGACTATACCATTCCAGCTTAATCACCTTAGGCTCCCATAGAGACCAGCCCAAATCATAAAACATAAACATGGCATGAACAAGGGAGAGGAAACCAAGCACATACCCGAGTTTCATCGTGGTGGAAGTGCAATGGAGGTTTTTTATCCTGTTGTCATGCCTGCACCAAAGTATTTCTTCATATCAAAAACCCCACACCGTCCTCCACCTTGTTTTAAGCTCCATGCATGGGCCTCGATCCCACTACCTCACCTTGTGCTACATGCGATAGTACAACCTGCTGCCCTTTCCACTCATGTGGAAGGTGGTTGGCTTCAACCCTAGGGACACTACCATTAACACTGATGGGAGTGTCGGTCTTCTTCGTTACACCCCGATCGAGGAGCTAAGTCCGAGAACTGTGGGTGAGCTCTGCCCTCTGACCTATCCTACTCTTTGATGCTCTGCAGCTTGATCCATCGTTCTTCCCTGAGATTAGGAGGCATGCTTAATTCAATAGGTTCATTCAGGTGAGAAAAACCACAATTTTCCACGAGGTCAGCTGCTCTATTTCCTTCCCTCCTTATATGGGTGATAATGATATAATCAAATTTCTTGTTTGTATTTTCCAATCCCTGCACATGTGAAGAAGTACGCCATATTTGGCTGAGTTTGTCCCACTTCGTTCCTTGATTTAGTTTTTTGAGAGTGTTCGTAACCAACTAAGAGTCTCCTTCGATTACTAGCTTTCTGTATCTTAGCTTGATGGCAAAGAGGAGACCTTGGTGCACTCCTATGAATTATGCTTCATTTTTGCTAGAAAAGCCACAGGAGTCATCATACATGAATATTGTTGTGCCATGATGAGCTCGAAAAATCCCTCCAACCCCTGCTTGCCCCGGATTGTCTTTCGAGCCTCCATCAAAGCTGAGTTTGATGAATCCTTCTAGAGGAGGTTTGAAGATCCTGATCGTGTCCCCTATGTCAGGGACAACTTTCCAAGAAGCTGGGGAGACCATGCTAGGTGCTAGGTGGAGGCTCTAGAGAATTATTTCTTCTTGAGGAGCCATTTTCCAATCATCTGGCATACATTTCTCTGAGAGGATGCCCTAGTAGAAAATGATGAAATTAGTGACTAGGTGACTAAAAACGTTAGTCACCACAATTATTTCAAGTGCATTACTACTAAATTTGATCAATTTTAAGTGAGCAAACTAAAAATGAATAATTTAAATGACTAATTTAGTCTAGGGTTAAAATATACGACTAGATGATATTATTGTACCAGCTAGTGCGCGCTCTGACAGGTCGAGCATGAGCTGACCTACCTGCGACCTCCCAGCTACCATGGAATTAGGAGGGGGACCCGAGGCTTTCCTTCCTCCTCCTCTAGAAGTCCTTGAATTCAAGAAACTGATAGCAACCAAAAACAAGCACCCTCTGACTGAATCTCAGCAAAAGTTCGTGAAGAAGCTGGATAGCATCCCTTCGGTGGCCCTTCAAATTGAAGAAACTTGTCGATCTGCATTGAACCTGGATGAAAGAGGGCTCATTGGATAGTTTACTGGCCTTTGGCCCACTCCCAAAGTTGTGGAAGACTGGGTGCAGAGGAACTAGATTCCTTTAGTCTCGGAAGGCATCAAAAGCCACCTCATAGGCAAAGGATACTTTGTTTTTGTTTTTGAGAATGTGGAAGACAGAAGCCTCATCTTCAGGAATGGCCCATATTTTAGGGGTCCTAAGGGGCTATACTTAAATAAATGGACCCCTAACTTAGAACATGCTCAATATGTGCCTTCAACTGTTCTATTGTGGGTAAGCCTCCCACATCTCCCACTGCATTGCTGGAACCAGAAGTCTCTCCAAACCATTGGCAATACCCTCAGAAAGTATATTGATCAAGCAGTGAGAAAAGATCAATACTCATGCGCACGTATATGTGTCAAGGTGGATTTGGAAGTTGGGCTACCTAAAGCTATCAAACTAACAGTTGCTGACTGGACCCATATCCAGGAGCTGGATTATGAGCAACTTCCATTTAAATTCAGGAATTGTCACAGCTATGGCCATTTTTCAAGGCACACTAGTACATTTGGTCAAAATTCTGCCAATTTAGTTCCGACACTTTTGACGTATTGTCGGAAATTTCCCCAATTTTTATCAATTTTTCAAATCCCGCCAACAACTGTTGCTCTAGTGACGTTTTTGGAGTATCGTCGGAACAACGAAGTTTAAGACGATCGTTAGAACACCGACGTTACATGAAAATCCATCGTAATACCAACGTTACAGGACAAACCGTTGGTATTGCGACGTTCAGGAGACCGTCGTCGGTCTTGCAATGTTTAAGGAAACCGTCGGTCTTGCGACGTCAAGGGAAAAACCATCAGAATATCGACATTTAGGAGTCATACATCGGTCTTGTGATGTTTAGGAGTCAACCATCGGTCTTGCAACATTTAGGATTTCTGTCGATATTGCGACATTAAAGGCCTATGATAAAGTTTATATTACAACTCTCAAGCTAAATAATTTGATTTGTAATTTTTGTTTGGGGTAGCATTTAATTTACTACATATCGGAAAAAACATGACATTCAATGATGTACTTAAGTAAAAAAAAACTATTATAAACATTGTGACTATGCATTTCAAAAGCCTATAGATAATTTAGGTTTTAATACCTAGAATGAACTTAAATTAATGCATCACTCAACAACTTTTTGTTTTATCTTAAAATTTTGTTTTACCATAGATAGGGGTTGTTTAATCTCATAGTTCACCAATATATGGTGGGATACATTAAGGGATGACATGAAATGTTGTAGGTTGAGCTCTTAGTGTTGAGGAATATTGTGGATGTTAAAAAGTAAAATATTTGGTTTAGTTTTTTTTTTTTTTAAATATCTTCAATAATTTTTTTTTTTTTTTAAATATCATTTGAGGAAGGCCGTATCAAATTTGCTAAGTTGTGACTGCACAGGTGCCTTTTTCACATTCGTGTGGTCTGTTCTCCATTTTCTCCCTTTTGCCTTCGTTCGGTTAGGTGTGCCATGTCAGGGCGCCCGCCCAAACATGTTCGGGTCGGGTCATTTCGTTTAAGGGTGCCCGCCAAGACGCGTTCGAGTCAGGTTGGGTCATTTCGTTTGAGGGTGCCTGGCCAAACACGTTCGGGTCAGGTCGGGTCATTTCTTTTGAGGGCGCTCACCCAAATACGTTCGGGTCGGGTCAGGTCATTTCATTTGAGGGCGCCCGCCCAAACACGTTCGGGTCGGGTCAGGTCGTTTCATTTGAGGGTGCATGCCCAAACGTGTTTAGGTTGGGTTGGGTTGTTTCTTTTGAGGGCACCTACCCAAATGCGTTTGGGTCGTTTCAATTGAGGGCGCGTGCCCAAACGCATTCGGGTCGGGTTGGGTCGTTTCATTTGAGGGCGGCCATATCAAATTTGCTAAGTTGTGATCGCATGGGTGCCTTGTGCACGTTCGTGTGCCCTGTTTGTCGTTTTATCCCTTGTGCCTTCGTTTGGTCGAGCGCACCATGTGAGGGCGCTCGCCCAAATGCGTTCGAGTCAGGTTGGGTCATTTCGTTTGAGGGTGGTCGTATCAAATTTGCTAAGTTGTGGCCGCACGAGTGCCTTTTGCACATTCGTGTGGCCTATTTTCCATTTTCTCCCTTGTGCCTTTGTTCGGTCGTGTCACGCCATGTGAGAGAACCCGCCCAAACACGTTTGGGTTGGGTCATTTTGTTTGAGGGAGGCTGTATAAAATTTGATAATTTGTGACTGCATGGGTGCCTTGTGCATTTTTGTGTGCCCCATTTTCTGTTTTCTCCCTTGTGCCTTCGTTTGGTCGGGTGCACCATGTTGTTTTGATTGAGGGCGCTCGCCCAAACCCATTCGGGTCGGGTTGTTTCGGTTGAGGGCTCCCGCCCAAACGCGTTCGGGTTGGGTCGTTTCGGTTCAGGGTGCCCACCCAAATGCGTTTGGGTCGGGTCTTTTCAGTTGAGAGCGCCTGTATCAAATTTGCTAAGTTGTGACCGCACGGGTACCCTGTGCACGTTCGTGCAGCCCGTTTTCCGGTTGCTCCCTTGTGCCTTCGTTCGGTCGGGCGCGCCGTGTGAGGGTGCCTGCCCAAACGCATTTGGGACTCCTATTTCCTAGCGTAGAATTGCCCTATTTCCTAGCGTAATTATGCCATGAGAAAAGCTCTATTCAATGCTGCATATTGGTTCCTCCAAGATACGCACTCACAACAAAGATCTCTCACACAATTTTGTGCTCTCTCTCACAATCTCGTGAGCTGTGTCTTGTCATAGTCCTTTGTGCACAAAACAACTATGAAACTTTGTTCCTTTGTCCTCATTTATTGATTCGATCCATGCTAAAATTGGCAAGTTACAAATTTAGAACATGTCTTTTGATTGAATAGTTAACTGAGTCTAACTGGTTCTCTAACTCTTCCTTGCTTCAATCAAGGATTGAAGCTCCCAAGTCGTCCTCTTCTATATTTATAACTATCTCTCGAACTTTTAGTCAAACTGAAGAAGGTCCATGTAACTGATCCTCCAACATTATGCATGAATTCACCATCTCCACGAACTCGTCCATGGGCAAAGGAAGACAAATCATGGTATTTTTGGCTAAGGCACGGACTAGAGAAGACCTTCTCTCACTACACTTTTCAACAATCCCATTGTCCATCTTGATTACATATGATGTCATTGGGTTCATGGTCTTCATATCACTCTTGACTAATTTTGGGTTTTGCTCCTAACACCTATTGATTAAGATGATTCATTTCATCCCTAGGGTTGACAGGATCACAACTATGCCATGTCCATGAGATCAAGTTTAACAATCACTTTTTTGAGGGAGGTTATGTTGTTTGTTTTGGGATTCAAGAGGTTCTCTTGTGACTTTCTCTCATCGGTATGATTAGAGAGGCCTAGATTTAACTGTTCAAGAGTTGATTCTATCTATACAAGAGACTTTGGATGGCCTTTCCAGACTTAGTACCACTAAGAGCATTGCTTGTTTATTCCAGCCTATTTGGGTTCTTGGTGGTGTGAATCCTAGGTGGACTCATTTTCCTTGGATTTATATGGCATCGATTCGTGAGACAATGAAGTTTTCCCACATGGTTAGTAGGCACATCACCTCTGTGATTTTAGAGCTTGATTTTCCTAGTTCAAGCTATGGTCTCCTCAGGTTGGCTTGAGTAATCCAAATCTACATTGTGAAATTATTCTCATCAACCTGAAGAAGAGAGGAATCACCACCCTCTATAAAGAAAGGAAGTCTTTCTTGGTTCTATCCCTTTGCTTGCTCCTGGTTTTCTGCGCTGTTACTTGTGCATGGTTCAAAATTTCAACTAATATCCCACAACAGAAATTCAGTGAACATTAGCGTAGCTGGGATCCCTTGTAACAAAGATGGTAAATGTGATGTAGTTATTTGTAATGCAATGGTGATGATTACGATTATGTCTGATACTAGCTAAGAAACATTAGGCATGGGATTAGTGGGGCATGTTAGGTGATGGGATAAAAGTGAGTCCAATATATATATATATATATATATATATTTAAAACTTGGACTTTAATTTTCTTAAGTCCATTTTGATTATGCATCTGGTTCCAAATGTAACCCTGGGGTGATTCAAATGGTCATTAACACCTAGGGTCTAGGCGTTGGTTCCCCATGAGACCTTGCTTTGAAGGGACATGTTAAAAGTAACCTATGAGAGTATATATTCTTTCACTATCCTTCGGATTTGGAAATCATGATATCAATAGCAGACTTATGTTGTTGGTTAGAGTATTTTAGGTGTGCAGGGTTGCAGGCTTATGCTATTTGTTTGATCTTTCATACTAGAGAGTTAGGGAAATGGCGCTAGCATTGGTTAATTGTTATTGAGATATGATAATATAGATAATTTAATCTTAATAAATGTCCACAAATAACTAGAAAAGTAGGTCAATGGGATTCAAAAGTATTTGAGTGGTGATAAGGAGTGGAAGTGAAATTGCGATTCCTTAAAGTCAAGAGTAAAGAAAAAATACACATAATAGGAACGTTTTTTTTGTAAGCTAAGTTGTTCTATTGGTATTGTTTAAAATTACATATCAAGAGAGTTACTGCAAGCCTCTAGTATGCCACTAGGGAAATCAGACTAATGGCAATGCAAAAGTCTCTTCACCATGAGAAGTTTAAAATTGAGATTTATACAAAATATGATAGTGTGTTTCTGTTCAAAATTAAAATTGTCTAGCAGACTAGCAGACTAATATGGCAAACTATATAGTAACTATAAAAACTAGAAAACCAAAAACATATCATTAATCTATGAAGAAACTGAGGGATCCACCTCAGTAAAGGTCTTCAATAGTTTTATTGGTGTTCCATGGTCCAGATGATGGGGAAAGTCATGGTTCAATGTTCCATTCTACTGGCCATATCTGTGATCTAGAGCTGCATCTCATCTAGCATGAGCATAATTTCATCCTTGGCATTGTTATGATCCAGGAGCATGATGGCTAATAGTGTCTTCATTTTCCAAGAGAGGTTTATAGTATGTAGAGACTGGTTCTGTCTTCCTCTGGCATGCACTGCGTCTGGACTCTGGATACCCTGCCCCTCATTTACCTCAGAGTGATCATTCCCATGATTCTCCTTACCACCACGAGTTCCTAATCCGCCCTGATGACTGATCGGTCGCCCGTGCCCTGTCTCGCCCAGCTTGCCAAATCACTACACAACGCTCCCATAACACCAAACGCGCTCACTAACACAACTTTGCCTGACGCCTTTGACTCGTATGCCCGCTATGGGGCACACACCCGTTTGACGTTGCTGCTCATCACGTCTGCCAAAATGCACGACTCTGCCCACCACTACACGATGCACCCAAGGTGGGCGTTCGCCAATATGGCGTGCCCATTGCACATTGCTGTCGCACATTATAACCGATTTGGGCGCCTGTTGCGCACCCCACCACTCGGTCATTGCGACACTAACTTGAGGGTGTGAAACTCCCTCATCCTCGCTCCACTTGTATTTACTCATGCGAGACGCCTTCCACGTGTTTCTCAAACCTCACTCCCATTGGAGAGAGTATGAACCTTCGTTATAATAATAATAATAATAATAATAATAATAATATAATTTTAAGGTCACGTCGACCAAGCCAAACACCAAATTGGTGTATGAGACCCCCTTGTTTGTGGGACAATGGACTCGCCTCCGCGTAGTGATTTGACTGATAAGTCTATGAAGACATACATACTCTACTCCCTCTGGTTTTGAACCTATGACCTCTTAGGAGGAAACACATACTCTTAACCATTAAGCCTACTCAAGCTGTGAATACTCACACACATATATAATTTATTTATAATATGTTTAACATACATATATTGTGCGACACCAATTTAACATATATATATATATATATATTATTTGATATGAGCCTTAATTTATTTATTAAAATAATAAATATCAATATTTATATTTTACTGAATTTATTAAAATATTAATTATCAATATTTATATTTTATTTGTTTTAATTATATTATATAAAATTAAATTTTAAATATATTGTGATTTTATATTTAATTAATAATTAAAATAATAAATATTAATATTTTAATTATTTAAAAAAAAATTGTTTTAAGATTTGTAAGATTTGTAAAAGTTTGATGGCATGCCACATTCAAAAATTCAAAGTCGAACATTGCCATGTGTTGATTTCATTAAAAATAATGGTGTGAAAGCCCAAATCGAACTTGACACCATAAGAAAGCCGCTATTTGACTATTTAGGAAGACGAGGTTGAGGTTTTGAGGGCATGCCGAAGTCCCCAAAGTCGAACTTGACACCGTATGAAAGCCCACAGTCGGACTTGACACTATAAGAAAGCCCAAGAAAACTCGTTGTTCAACTGTTCAGGAAGACGAGGTTGAGGTGTTCGACTATTCAGGAAGACGAGGTTGAGGTGTTCAACTGTTTAGGAAGACGAGGTTGAGGTTTTGAGGGCATGCCGAAGTCCCCAAAGTCGAAATTAACACCGTATGAAAGCGCAAGAAAACTCACTGGTAGGAGTCGAACTTGACACCATAAGAAAGCCCAAGAAAAATCACTGTTTGACTGGTTCAGGAAGACGAGGTTGAGGTTTTGAGGGCATGTCGAAGTACCCAAAGTCAAACTTGACATTGTACTAAATCCCAAGAAAACTTGATGTTCTTACCAGGACTGTTTCAAGAAGACGAGGTTTTGAGGGCATGCCGAAGTTTGTCAAAAGTCAAAGTCGGGGAAAGACGAGGTTTTGAGGGCGAAGTTTGTCAAAAGTCAAAGTCCGGGGGAGGGCATGGTTGATTTCACCGGTATGAAAGCCTAAGAACGGAGGAAAACTGGCTGTTCTTACCCAGACTAGTTCAGGAAGATGAGGTTCTAGGTCTTTGGTGCCGAATTGTTGTAGTTGGTTCTAAACTTTAGATAAAAACTGGATGAAAACTGGATGTGGTGGTTATTTGGCGCCAATTTTTTTCTCTCAGGGCTGGGCATTTTTTATATATAATTAAAATTTTAGACAGAACTTGGAGGCTTTTGAAGAGGCGGGCAGCAGAAAATTCACAATTGAAGTTTGCATACCCAGAGTCACAGGTTAGTTGGATTTTATATTTTTCTATTTCCTGGCTTTGTATTTTCTCTGTTTTATTTAAGATATTGTTGATTCATACAGATTTTTTTGGGTAAGGATCGATTGGCAATGGATTTTTTTCTTTTGTTCTATGACATTTTTGGTTCTAGGATTTCTATTTTTGATGTTGTTGGTTTTACAATACTCACTAGCTAATCAATGGATTCAACCGAATCGCTTCATCTAGTGAGCAATCCAGCTTAAGTAGTCACATCATTAAAGGAAGCGAATCACTACCATTTCCAACATTTCCTCATTGTTTTTCCCTAGCCAAACCCATCTTATCATAACAGGTATCTACTCTTAAGTTCTTTACAATGATATCCTCATTGGTCCTTTGCAATTAGGAGTGTGGTGGAAGCTGAAGCTTAAATCTGGGCATTGATTGTATTAACTCTAAGTTTCCTTCCTTTAGTCTGTCATCAATTATTTTTTCTAATTGTCTGAATACAAGATGTTACTTCACAAGTTCTTGAGATCTTGCTTGATAAAGTAATTCTCTTTATATCATAGTGTGCCTTTAGTTCCTCCTCAAAAATATATCTTTCTCTAATGTGTTAAGAAAACACTGGTAAAAGCATAATAGAGCTCTCATTCTCTCCTAATAGCTTACGCATCAAGATGGCTAGTGTTTAGTGATCTGTATCAAGTCTTGTGCTATAATCACAACTCCATTAAAGTTATATGATAGGCCAAAGCCCTTGTATCTACTAGAATAAGTTTCCTCATCTAATAATCACATTTAACACTAGAAGAGAACCATAAATGGTAAGTTAACCTATCCTTAGTCACATCGAACATTTTTTCCAATATGGGATTTGCAAAGAAGTTGGCAATGATTGAGGTATATTCTAGCATACTCCTGTGATCTTGGAAGAAACTTTTACTAATGACAAGTTCAATTCTCCAAATGATATATAATGATTATATTATCTTATGTTATGTTTTAATTTCATTCAATCAGAAATAGTTCAACTATGACCATTCATCTTTGTAGGAATAGAAACTGCTAGCACATTGGACATTAATTTCTTGTGCAACAATGTTGGAGTTAAATTTAGTGGCAGAAGAGCAGTTAGAACATGAGAATATTCTTGACAATCTAGATAGAGATTCTCTATCATGTGCTAACAAGCTTGAAGGCCATGGCTAAAACAAGCGAAACATCAAATCCATATTTGTTACATGTTATTCATCAATCAACTTCAAAATGTCTAGTTGAGATACATGAGTGTTCTCTATAACAACAAAGCTCTGTCTAGTCTTACACTATCTTGAGCTATGCCTAAATTTGCTAAATGTGTCTATGAATCATCTTTAGATGTTACAACTCTAGTCCAAGCTGTTGTGGGCCAACTAGCATCAACATTATTTTTGTGGATTCTTGGTCATCAAATTATTTTCAGAAAAACATGGATTTGACAATATTGGATGCTTGCCAATCTCATCTACCTTGTATCCTCCACAAAACTGTGTTGATTCTTTGAGAGGAAGGTTTGGGATTGTATTTGCATTTACATAATATGACTTTTTACTAATGACTATTTTAATGTTGTCTTTGCTAAAATAAATTCTGTTTTAAAGTAGTTTTTAATATTTTATGCTTTCAAATGTATTTATATTTTTCTAGTGCACAGAAATTGAGAAAATGTTTCCTCTCTATTTTTTCATAAAAAAAGGAAATTACAACAAGTCAAGCTTGCAATTTAACAAAAAATTGAATAAATCTAGCTAAGAGTACCTGGTTTGTGTAAGACCCCTAAGATGCACAAATGTTTAGATAAAGAAGTGGTTTTGTGTTTATGTAAATAATCAAAGACTAAACATAGCAATCAGTGCATTATGGCGTCAAGAAGATGTATTGAAGAAAAGTGAATAGGGAGGACAAAATTATCCTATTCCTATTGCTAAAATTCTATCAAGATAAAAATGAAGGCAAGTAAAATCTATGAAAAATATATATTGATAACTTCTTGGAAAAGATAGAAGAGATGTTGCCAAAAAAATTGATTTTGTTTATTACAAAGGGACTACAGGATGAAAACACTCCTTGACACGTCTGAACATAGAAGAATTCTCCAAGATACCCTGATCCTCCTTTGCATAATATGATAGATATAGTCACAACACTGCAATCTCAAATCCAACTACCATAATTTTCTCAGTGCTAGCTCTCAATGCCACTTGCAAGAGAAAATATACTTGTATATTAATGTGGATAATTTTCCTTTTTAATGCACTTTTATCATGCCTAAACAAGGCCCTAAAATTTTTTTAAGGAGAGAATCCCCTAGTTTCAGAGTATGAATAAGTGATGATAAAAAATAGGATGACGAGCTAGGATAATTTTAGGAAGGAAACACTTAGAAATAGCAATTAAGGACCATGTCACAATTAGTAACCTCCTAATATTAGGAAGGAAAATGCTAAGAAATAGCAATTAAGGACAACCATGTCACAATTAGTTACCTCCTCACAGACTAATTATTTCAATCTAAAAAATCAATAAGTGGCTTCCCAAGAGGGTGAGTAGGCTTTTAGACTTAGAATGGTAGTGAATAAGGCTTAAGGAAGATGCACCAAATTATCAAGGAGGGAACACCATTTGAAGTTTTGTAAGAACATTTATAGGCTTATAACATCTGAAAAGTATAACTCAATGTGGGCCCACTGAGTAACCTCTTTACCAAGCTGAAATGCAACCAATCCCTAAAATTTGTAAGTGCTTAGGAATGTCCAGAAATTTGACAATAATGTTGTATGCCATATTGGGTGTCCAAAAGTAAAGTCACCTTGCTAAAACTTTCACTACTAAAATAACACCACTTTGGAATCAGAGGAAACTTGAACCATAGGCAAATCTTTGATTTGGGCCAATGGTACCACTTTCAAACACTACTAAAAATAGAATTTTTAAAAATAAAAACTTCTTAGATTTGGTTAAAAGTTGAACTTGACCGCACTGCTTAGGGGTATTCAACCTCCCATACTTGCTCTCAATACCAGACCTAACTTGCAAGTATGGGGCCCCTGCGCTATTAAAACTCTATACACCAGATGTACCTGTAAATATGTTTGACCCGTGCAATAAGCTGTCCTATCATCAACCCCTAAATTTGATGCTTCATGGATGGAATGACCAACCAATCCATCCTATTATGTACCCATGAACAAAATAATATGGGCACTAAGATAGGATGTTGAAGAAATCAGTTAGGGTGTTAGCAAGTGTAACAAAGGAAAAGTGTAGTGTGTTGTTTAGGCATAAAAAGGAAATACTCTACAATCTAAGGAAGGGAGTGTGTGGAAAGATGAGGTCATTGTGTTTACGGAGGATGCCACAGGAGTGAAAGAACAACATGATGGATGCCTAATGGGCATGTGCACTAGGGAGTGTGCTGGGAATAGTGAAAGGTCATGGTGAAAGTTGAAATGACAAGAATGGGTATGATGGTCACAATGAAATTGAAGAGACAAAAAAATTGAAGGTTGGAGTTGAAGCAGAAGAGAGAAAGGGACCCAGATTTCTGGAGGAAGATAAGAGTCAGATTTGACACAAGAAGATGCAAGAGCAAGATCAAGGGTCTGAAGAAGCTGGAAAATCAACCTGTGAAGGAAATAGAAGGCATTTTTGTTGTCAGAGTCAAGATAGGGAGTCCATAGCCAGAGATAGGAGTGGCAGAGAGCTGACCGAGAGCCAGAGTAGGAGAGTAGTGGGGTAGACTATAAATCCATAAAGGTGGTTTAATTTCTTGTAATGAGAATTCTTAGACATTTTTCCTTATGATTGTAAAATCTAGCTCTTGTGCCCTCTGACTCCGAGTGATCTTTGGCCATTTATGTTGCTATAGCATATTTATTACGAAGGGACTGTAGGATGAAAACACTCCTTGACACGTCTTAACATAGACGAATTCTCCAAGATACCCTGATCCTCCTTTGAAAAATATGATATATACAGTCACAACGCTGCAATCTCAAATCCAACTACCATAATTTTCTCAGTGCTAGCTCTCAATGCCACCTGCAAGAGAAAATATACTTGTATATTAATGTGGATAATTTTCCTTTTTAATGCAATTTTATCATTCCTAAACAAGTCCCTAAAATTGTTTTAAGGAGGGAATCAACTAGTTTTAGAGTATGAATAAGTGATGATAAAAAATAGGATGACGAGCTAGGATAATTTTAGGAAGGAAACACTTAGAAATAGAAATTAAGGTCAACCATGCCACAATTAGTAACCTCCTAATATTAGGAAGGAAAATGCTAAGAAATAGCAATTAAGGACAACCATATCACAATTAGTTATCTCCTCACAAGCTAATTATTTCAATCTCAAAAATCAGCAAGTGGCTTCCCAAGAGGGTGAGTAGGGTTTTAGACTTAGAATGGTAGTGAATAAGGCTTAAGGAAGATGCACCAGCTTATCAAGGATGGAACACCATCTGAAGTTTTGTAAGAACATTTCAAGGCATACAACATCTGAAAATTATAACTCAATGTGGGCCCACTGAGTAACCTCTTGACCATGCTGAAATGCAACCAGTCCCTAAAATTTGTAAGTTCTTAGGAATGTCCAGAAATTTGACTATAATGTTGTATGCCGTATTGGGTGTCCAAAATTAGAGTCACCTTGCTGAAACTTGCATTGCTAAAATAGCACCACTTTGGAATCAGAGGAAACTTGAACCATAGGAAAATCTCGGATTTGGGCCAATCGGACCACTTTCAAACACTACTAAAAATAGAATTTTTAAAATTAGCAACTTCTCATATTTGGTTAAAATTTGAGCCTGACTGCACTGCTTGGGGGTCTTCAACCTCCAATACTTGCTCTCAATACTAGAACTAACTTGCAAGTATGAGGCCCATGTGCTATTAAAACTCTGTACACCAAATGTACCTGCAAATATGTTTGACTCGTGCAATAAGATGTCCTATCATCAACCCCTAAATTCGATGCTTCATGGATGGACTGACCAACCAATCCATCCTGTAATGTACCCATGAAAAAAATAATATGGGAACTAAGATAGGATGTTGAAGAAATCAGTTAGGGTGTTAGCAAGTGCAACAAAGGAAAAGTGTAGTGCGTTGTTTAGGCACAAAAGGAAATACACAAAAATCTAAGGAAGGGATTGTGTGGAAAGATGAGGTCATTGTGTTTGCGGAGGATGCCACATGAGTGAAAGAACAACATGATGGATGCCTAATGGGCATGTGCACTAGGAAGTGTGCTGGGAATAGTGAAAGATCATGTTGAAAGTTGAAATGACAAGAATGGGTATGATGGTCACAATGAAATTGAAGAGACAAAAAATTTGAAGGTTGGATTTGAAGTAGAAGAGAGAAAGGGACCCAGATTTCTGGAGGAAGATAAGAGTCATATTTGACACAAGGATATGCAAGAGCAAGATCAAGGGTCTGAAGCAGCTGGACAATCAACCTGTGAAGGAAATAGAAGGCATTTTTGTTGTCAGAGTCAGGATAGGGAGTCCATAGCCAGAGATAGGAGCCGCAGAGAGCTGACCGAGAGCCAGAGTAGGAGAGCAGTGGGGTAGACTGTAAATCCATAAAGGTGGTTTAATTTCTCTTAATGAGAATGCTTAGACATTTTTCCTTATGATGGTGAAATCTAGCTCTTGTGCCCTCTGACTCCGAGTGATGTTTGGCCATTTATGTTGTTGTAGCCTATTTATTATGAAGGGACTACAGGATGAAAACACTCATTGACACGTCTGAACATAGAAGAATTCTCCAAGATACCCTGATCCTCCTTTGCAAAATATGATAGATACAGTCACAACGCAATCTCAAATCCAATTACCATAATTTTATCAGTGCTAGCTCTCAATGCCACCTGCAAGAGAAAATATACTTGTATATTAATGTGGATAATTTTACTCTTTAATGCACTTTTATCATGCCTAAACAAGGCCCTAAAATTGTTTTAAGGAGAGAATACCCTAGTTTCAGAGTATGAATAAGTGATGATAAAAAATAAGATGACGGGCTAGGATAATTTTAGGAAGGAAACACTTATAAATAGCAATTAAGGTCAACCATGCGACAATTAGTAACCTCCTAATATTAGGAAGGAAAATGCTAAGAAATAGAAATTAAGGACAACCATGTCACAATTAGTTAACTCCTCACAGGCTAATTATTTCAATCTCAAAAATCAATAAGTGGTTTCCCAAGAGGATGAGTAGGGTTTTAGACTTAGAATGGTAGTGAATAAGGCTTAACGAAGATGCACCATCTTATCAAGGAGGGAACACCATCTGAAGTTTTGTAAGAACATTTCAAGGCTTATGACATCTGAAAATTATAACTCAATGTGGGCCGACTAAGTAACCTCTTGACCATGCTGAAATGCAACCAGTCCCTAAAATTTGTAAGTGCTTAGGAATGTCTGGAAAGTTGACAATAATGTTGTATGCCGTATTGGGTGTCCAAAAGTAGAGTCACCTTGCTAAAACTTGCACTGCTAAAATAGCACCACTTTGGAATAAGAGGAAACTTGAACCATAGGCAAATCTCTGATTTGGGCCAATGGGACCACTTTCAAACACTGCTAAAAATAGAATTTTTAAAAGTAACAACTTCTTAGATTTTAAAAGTAACAACTTTTTTGGAGCGCTACGAAATCATTTCGTAGCACCTACATGATTTTATAAAAGTGCTACGAAATTATTTCGTGGAATCTACAACATAAATTTTCAGAGTTATGTTTTGGGTTTCGAATTCCCATTTTAGCGGTCCTGTCATGCCTTTCGATAAATGAATCCCATGTGAATTGGATGAGGTGAGAAAAAATATTAGAAGGAGATAGAAAGGTGTCTCATGGAGCTTATCAAGAACTGATTCTATATTCTCTTTTGATTTCATAATTGGGTTTAAATATAGAGTTATGGTTGTTTGTAGAGTATCCTAGTTTATTGTCAACTAGGGTAACCTAGTCTGTTTCATAACAAGGGCAGGGTAGGGAACATATAGGATAATCATGGCAAGACTGGTTTATACTATGAGGGCATATTTAGAAGGGCATAAACATGATGATCATAGCATAATTTTTTTAATATATTATAAAATGCAAACTTAGATATATGCTTGATTTAGTTCCAATTCCAGGTTGAAATACTCTTGGGTAGACCATGTGGTAAGGCATACTCTTGGATAGCACATGCCGTAAGGTGTAGAGTTTTATTACACCAAAAATAGTAATGTAGTTTCTTTGTTTTGTTTTAAACTTTAAAGTTCCAGTTTAATCTCTCTATTCCTTTTTAGTCTATTTTTCAATTAATTTTATTTAAATTGGTATATATTTGTTTGAAAAATATGCATAATTTTGAATGTTTCAGTCTTTGAGTGACTTTCATTTTTTCACACACTTGAATAAAATAATGTATTGAAAAATACATTTTAAATAATAAAAAATAAAAATACATTATATAATTATATTTAAAAAAAATCCTAAATAATAAAAAATAAAAGATCAAGGTGTTTCAATTTTAATTTTAATTTTCGATTAAAATATTTTAAATATTCAAGTGGAAGATTTGGTTCCCATTTGTTTTTTTTACTTGTTATATTTTTGGGGAACGTTGTTCAAGTTGGTCGAGACTTTTCTTTTATTAAATGTTATGGTTTTAGGAAATTTGTTGTGGAAAAGCTTCATTAGATTTCAATATATAACTTTATATTTGAATATATAACTTGAATTTAGGCTTTTGTGATCCATTTTAGGAAAAAAATAAAAATTTCAGTAAAAATCATATCATCATAGTTTTGTTGATGCTTTTGAACCATCTAGTGTGGTGCATCATTATAACAAGATGAATAACTAAATCTTAGCATCAAGTTAAATGGATGAAGAGAATTGCTTTCAGCCATTATAGTAAAACACTTAGATTTGACTAAATAAATATTATTTATTAATAAATAATATTTTAAGATAAGGAAATAATTGTTAAAATATATTTGTTAATATTGAATTTTTTTTTCCACAGAAAAAAAATCGAACTTTCTATTAAGAATAGATAGTCACATAGCATATGCAGAGCATTTCAGTGCAGCTCCATTCCCCTTTTTTCAAAGAGGAATGGTGGACTCAACTACTTTGCAATACCTAGGAGCATTGCCAAAGCAACCTGTATGCAAGGAGATCACAAAAAATAGAGGCACCTCCCATTATTCATCATCCCCCAGAAATAAGACCGAAACAAAGATGAGAACAAAAGTGAGAAAGTGCCAGCAGAAGCCCAAAGCTTCCATTTCCCAAAAAAGAGGGACTGGCAGTAGAAAATATCCCTGTCTCCAGAAATTTTTTTGACGGTTTTGCAAAAGGAGGACCCAGAACCTCCTTACATAAGGAAAACAGTTCTGGGCCATCAGTAGATAACTAACAGTTTGAAGTTTAAACAACATATTATGTACAAAAGGAAATAAAAACATAAGTGTCAATCAAACACCGGCGGTTCCAGAACATGAACAACCCCATTTTCCATCTCTGTTACTGTCCAGGACCCCAAATATTGCTGAGAACTTGCTTTAGATAGGCGGTCTGCTTCCTGGTTCTTCCCTATAAATGTGACAAACAATTATCTCAGTGAAAAAACTTTTGAGCCGAAGAATCTCTTTAAGAAAAGGTAACAAAATATAATGTTTGCACTGATGAGTCCCATTAAACCAATTCATGACATTCTTAGAGTCACCAAAAATTTGAATCTTCCTCAAATGTTTCGAAATCAACCAAAAAAGGAGAAAATGAAGGGCTTTAAGTTCAAAAAAATTGTTTGTCCCTTGCCCAGGACCCATTGAAGCACGTAAGGATAGTGCAGGAGATAGGTGGATTAATAAACCAACACCACATTTCCCATTCAAAGCTAAGGCCCCATCAAAATAGGCCCACGGAATTGAGTCCTTTATTACTTCGGGTTGGATGTTACGAGGGGGGCCTAGGCCAAAAGGGGAAGGGATGCTATCATAGATGGCAGCTCCTTCCATGGCCAATCTTGCAATTGGTAAAGACTAGTCATGAAATATAGCCCTGTTTCGAGAGATCCAAGTTTCCCATGCAATGAGGAGGGGGATTGATCTTACTTTTTCGTCTGGAGCCTCCTGCCACCATTGGGACCAAGCTTGCAGAAGGTCCTCTCCTTGCCATCTAAATGGAACATTAATGAGCCTTAATGTTTCTGCCCAGAGACTGGCATTGAAAGGGCAATGGAGAAAGATGTGGAGAGATGTTTCTTCATTATTTTTGCAAAGGGAGCACCACCTCGGCCCCAATTTTCCCCTCTTTTGAAGAAAGTCCCACGTGGGCACTTTTTTCTGCAGGATACACCAGAAAAAAATCCTAGTCTTAGTTGGGCATTTCAATTTCCAGATCGGTTTGTACCACCAGGCCGGGGCTTCCCACCCTTGCTGGGACATCAGCCATTTATAACCCAATTTTGGAGAATAGATTCCTGATTGAGCATGGACCCAACGCAGTTCATCCCTTGAATTAGAGATCCAGATAGAAGAAAATTGTAAGGCTAAAACATACAAACGCCATTCCTCCATCCACCTTTCTTCAAGTTGCAGCTCCAGTCCTGAGAGCCAGCCTTGTTTCAGTAAGGAGGAAGATCTTAAATCAGCTACCTGATTCAAAGTGAATACACCTCTTCCATTTAGGAAGGTTACCAATTCCTGAGAGAGAGATAACCTGTCAGAGCATCCAACCCAGGGGTCGCAGCCAAGACGGGCCTGAGTTCCATTGCCCACATTCTAAGCCAAGCCTTGCTCAATGGTTTGTACAGATGCGACAATGGCTTTCCATACCACTGAAGCATTTTTTGAAGACTTGAGAGGGGAGCGAACCCAATCAAGAACAGATCCCTGACTAATGTACTTTCTTTTGATGACCGACGCCCAAAGCGATTCTGTCGAGATCAGTCTCCAAGCAAGTTTGGCTGCAAGGGATTTTGAAAATGAGAGCAAATTTTTTATACCCCAACCTCCCCACTCCTTGGGTATAATGATTTTTTCCCAAGCAATCCATGGGGTGACATGATCCAATTTTGACCCCGCCCAAAGGAATTTACTACATAATTTGTCAATAGAGGCCAAAATACCTTTTGGAACCCATGAGAGACTAGCCCAATATACCGGGATTGCCATCAACACTGACTTGATTAAAACTAGCCTTCCTACCCTTGACAGCCATTTGAAGCTTCAGTGATTGAGTTTTTTCGCAATTTTATAAAGAAGCCACTTCCAGTCACGGATTCGATAATTGTCAAGCTTGAGGTGAAAACCTAGATACTTGAAGTTGTCCTGAATGGATTTGACTTCAAAATGTAGCAGCATTTCCACTCTTCCAAATTCTTTAGCAGAAAGACCAGAGGTGGTGATAGTCGATTTTTGTTCATTGATTTGGAGACCTGTAGCTTGCAAAAAAGGGTCCAGAATATTTTTCAAGGATCGACAGTCCTCCAAGCTCCCGTTAAAAAACAACAGGATGTCATCCATGAAGAGCAGATGAGTAATCCAAAGGTTATCCTCCACTTCAATTCCTTTAAGTTGGCCCTGTCTTTTTGCTTTGTGGATCATTAATCTTATCCCTTCTACTACCAATAGGAACATAAAGGGAGAGAGAGGGCAACCTTTCCTTAACCCTCGTTCAAGATTGAAAAAGGAAGTGGCAGCTCCATTTATCAGAATAGCAATAGAGGAAGAAGTCACATAGCTCATTACCCATCTAACAAAATTGAATCTGAAACCAAGGTGAGTGAGAAAGAGGTGCAAATACATCCAACTTATTCTATCATAGGCTTTTGACAAGTCAATTTTGATAATAGCCCCTTTCTTTCCACTTCTCTTCAAACTATGAAGAGTTTCTTGGGCTACTCCCACAGCTTCATGAATTTTTCTACCATCCAGGAACCCAAATTTTTATGGGGAGATTTTTCTGGAAAGGAAAGGCTTTAATCTGGAAGCAATGAATTTTGAAATTATTTTATATACACAAGTGCACAAGGAGATGGGACAGAAATCAGCAAAGGAGTTAGGATGGTCGGCTTTAGGGATCAGGGCTAAGAAGGTAGAGTTGAAAGGCAGGTAGATAGACCCTGAGCACCTACAATCCTCCACAACAACCACCAGCTTGTCCCCTAGAGCTTCAAAAAAATGCTGGAAAAATTCAACAGTCCAACCATCCGAGCCTGGGCTTTTATCCTTCTGCATTCCTTTGAGGAAATCTTCCACTTCTTGTTTTGAGATAGGGGCCATGATATCCTCATTTCCTTCTTCGTCAATGAAGCTAGGAAAGAATTGGGCAACTTTGATAACTTCGGCTATGGAAATTTCTACAGGAGCTTTGAAAAGAGCTTTGAAGTGGCGAGTGCCCAGGGATGCTAGATCCTCAAAAGATTTTTCCTGTTCACCATTTTCCTTGGGGACTTCCCAGATAGTGTTTGTGAGTTTCCAACCTTTTGCAAAATTTTGAGAGAACTTAGTATTCTCATCTCCTGCTTGAAGCCAGATCGCTCTGCTTTTCAAGCACCAACTCTCTTCCCTGAGTTGTAAAATAATTCTTCTAGAAGCCTCCAACTCCTTGATTCTTGTCCTGGATTCAACAGAGGCATAGCGACCCCCTTTAGGATCTTGAAAAATCACAAGCTCAGAGCTGATCTTTTTGAGCTCCTCTTCTTCCTTAGCTTTATTTTGAGCTGCCCAAAGTTTAGACGCTGCTTTCAATTTCTTAAGGTTCTTCATAAAGAAGGAGGTCCTGGTAGTTTCAGAACTGAAACTATATTTCTCCCAAGTAGCAAGAAACAGTTCATTATATGAGTCATCCTTGAGCCAGGAGGAATTAAATTTGAAAGGGATTCCTGGCTTTTTACCATCACATTTTATTTCCAAAAAGATGAGGAAATGGTCCGAGACACTCCCTTCCCCAACCCAATGCCGATAAATCAAAATTTTTTTCACCCAGGCTTCACACAACAAGAAAATATCTATCTTTTTGCCCACCCAGTCCAACCCAACTCTTCTGTTCCTCCAAATGGGGCACAGTTTAAGGAGGGGGATGTCCACCAAGCAAGAAAAAGCTAGATGGTTCCTAAAAAAGTCAGTGAGAGGGTCTGCCCTGGCCGAGGCTCCCCAAGACTCCGCTTCCCCCAGTGAAAATTTTAGATCTCTACCAATAATTAAGTTGGGGTGGGAGAGCCAAGAGGATTTGAAGAAAGTGGTCCAGAAGCACTCCCTTTCCACACACGGCCCATAAATGTTCAAAGAGAGAAACGAGAAGTTCAGCTCACTAGAATAGAGTTCCATGGCCAAACAATTCTCAGATCCCTAGGATAAAATGTATCTTAACTTCTTAGAATTAAACCCTGAAACCACTCCCCCCGATCTTCCCACAACATTGAGAGCATGAAAGAACCAACTAGGTAGCATTTTGGAGATAGTGCTGATCACTTTGTCCCCTTTCCCCAACGTTTCCTGAAGCAAGATAACATTCGGATTTTTAGATCTCACTAGTTCTTTGAAAGCTAGATTTTTCGGCTCGCTAGATAAGCCTCTGCAATTGAAAGAAAGAAAGATCATGATGTTGGGAAAAATACTGAGAGGGGGGGTGAATTAGTATTTAGAGCTGACTGAAAAAATTTTCACTTTTTGTTTCTCTTAAACCCATACGTTACTTTATTGAACCGAACTCGCATATAAATGTGGATATCCTTAAGAAAACTTGCATATGTCCAGAGATCTTATTATACATTTAATTATTTACTTAGATCATTGCATCATTCATTCATCAGATATTTAGTAAGAAATAAGCATGTGCAGTAATAACAGAATAAACCATCACACATAAGAAACATACATGAACACTAGTATTTAAGGTGGAAACCCAATTCGGGAGAAAACCACCGCTGCTGTCATCTCTATCTTCAATATTTATTATAAAGAAAACTTCTTACAATTTTGTACTGGCACAGACTCATACCAGCACACAGGCACCCACCTGCAGAAAGGCTACAACCTCCTCTCGTTCTCTAGCCACTACTGGAAGGGAGCTCCAACCCCCTGATTTTAACACCAGCTTCTACTGGTAGGATACTTCCACTTTCATACAGAAGGCTTCAATGCTCAGACCCACCATATTTCTTCAATTTCTTCATCAGACTTCCGTCAGGTCTTCATCATTTCTTTTGCCGATCATCGTAGAGATTCATCATTTCTAGATCATATCCATAGGTGCATCATATATGCAAATATCTCTTAAAGAGATTTATTTATTACCAACCCTTCCACATGCACACACTGTATTATGATCCTCTTCTCCTTATATAGTTTAGCCTTTATCAATACCATGAGTGAAAACCACTCAACTGCTAATGGTATTCCTGGACGGGATCAAAATAGGTAATCCAGCGGGGTCTACCCAAGCCCCAAACAACTTTTCATTGTTTTATTTTCTTGATCTGGCAATTAATTAATCTAAGGCTTTTTAATATCTCAATCTGAGATTGAGATATTAATCCAATTCCCCCTTTAATTGTTACAAACATTAACGTGCCGCTGACTTATATAAAAACCCAGCAGTAATATATATCCATATAACCTTTCGGGCCCTTCAATAATATTTAATCTTCGACTTGGGGGTGAAGATCTCGACATAACACAACAATGTATATTGAACCAGTAATGTGAAGGGAAATTGGGTCCCACACCCTTAATACACGACATAATACTTTGGGTTAAACCCGCAAACCTCAATACATGCATATGGGCCCCAACGTTAACGGTCGTCTCCATTCAACGGTTGTTATCGCGTCACGCCGCCTCATTTGATCGGACGGATATCGCTCGACGAAGACGCACAAACAATAACGCGCGATGGCCATCGTACTTTGGTTAACCTTCGCGCATCTTACTCATACGACCACCATCCGATGGCTTCCCTCCAGATCGACAGTGCTCAACAATATCGCGCGTCATCCTTGGTCGAACGTTAACGTGCGATGGCGCGCAGTGATGGTGGTTTTGTAAATACGCTCAGGGACGCGCGTCGCTCGTTCTATGGAATCACTCCCAACCTCTTGAATACCGCTTGCCCATCGAGAGCGGTGCGATGAAAACCGGAAACCCCCTTCACTGTTTATTCCGCTCGTGGTTCCTCTCCTTCGCTCAAGGTTCCGTCTGTCTTTATTCCGTCATTGATATGTTTCTCCACGAAAGCATAACTTTGTTTTAATTGTTCTTCCTCCGCGTTATCAGTTCATATAACCATAATACTGTTATACAGCTCCGATGAAATCCTTATGGACTATTCGACTCGGTTCTTTTGCATTCAACATGTACACCTTTCTTTGTATTGTCTAACACATGCGGAACGCACTATTACTTTGACCGATAGAACTTATGTGCCCTGCACACACAGAGCACGTCCATGGCTCACTCTCTCAACAGGACTTCACACAGAGTTTCAGGGCATTTTGTATGATAATTGAACCAATCAATACCCAAATACTCTCGGTATTCTCCACCCATCAGAGTATCACCAGAACTCAATCATACAAAGGATTTACTTTATCCTCCATCAGGATGCATACATACACCGAACTTATTCAAGAAAAGCTTCACACATGATTTAAATCGTCCTTATTTACATCGAATTTCCCATTAAATACAGAGCTTCGTTCAATTCACATTCAGTCGTATATTCTGTTTGTATAGAACTGCTGATGGTTTTCTGAGTTCTTTATATAGCATGCATCCGTTGTCAGAGAGTTGCCATCAAGGACAATCAATTCAATATACTAGGATACCAGAAATGCCAACAATAGAACACATGGTATATTGAATATCCCTCTCAGTATCCATAAGAGGGATATGGCTAGATGAACCTGATAGGGACGACCGTTTAGCCATGGCTGAAAAATTCTTTAAACTAAATGCTGACAAGACGTGCCAGCGAGCCGTTGATTCTACCCGACGTGGAAGACAACTGTGACCAACTCAGCGTCTTGCGTCACTGCGGGGGCTCTCGAGGTACAGATGAAAAATTTGGCTGGTGCTCCCACACTCAATCTCTGCCATTCATCTCTGTTGTCCCCGTAGTCAAATCGGTCAACTGCGGAGGCACTTGTCTCGATATCCGGTGCGCTAGTTGTGTCCGCGGGTTGGGCCTTTTGATAGGAACTTTAATTATCAGCGCAGAAATGCCAATAATCTCCCCCTTTGGACTTGATGGCAACCATGACCAGAAATACATTCAGCAATATTCTCCCCTTTTGACATCAAGGGCAAAGGATAGATCAAGATCCTTTGTACCGACAATACCATGCTCCCCCTGAGATCATGCTGCATCTTCAAACATAATTAGAATGCCAACAATGCATCCTTTCCACAAGACCAATGCTCCCCCTTAACCTGTGCATCCAGAGATACCCAATAGCACCGCAGCTATGCTGAAGAATGCTGAACTAGAAAACATTTGTCAGCAACTACCCATACGCAGTTTTCTGTATTTAAGTAGATCTGATCTTCTGCATGGCAAAGACTACTCCTAGCTTATGTCTGAGATATTCGAACGCTTCCCTGGGTAAAGGTTTGGTAAATATATCAGCAACTTGTTCTTTGGAGGGCACATATTCCAACTTCACCTTTTGTTCAAGCACTTGTTCATGTAAGAAGTGATACTTGATGGGAATGTGCTTGGCATTGGAATGCATAACAAGATTCTTTGAGATACTGATGGCACTTGTGTTATCACACATAATGGATATAGGAGGTGAACATTTGATTTGAAAGTCTTGTAAGGTTTGCATCATCCAGAGAAGTTGAGTGCAACATGATGCGGCAGCCAAATATTCTGCTTCTGCTGTAGATAAGGAAATAGAGCTTTGCTTCTTGCTGAACCAAGATACTAACCGGGGCCCCATGTAGAATGCACCACCACTAGTGCTTTTTCGATCATCAACATTTCCAGCCCAATCTGCATCAGTGTAAGCATGAAGAGTGAGATCAGAATTCTTTGGATACCATAGTCCAAAGTCTTGAGTTCCTTGTAGATATTTGAATATTCTTTTGACATCCTGAAGGTGAGACTCTTTTGGATTAGCTTGAAATCATCCAACAATTCCAACTGCATGCATATTGTATGGTCTAGTCCCAGTGAGATAAAGTAGACTTCCTATCATAGATCTGTATTCTGGTTGATTCACTGTGGGAGAATCATCATGAGAACTGAGATTACATCCGGTTACCATTGGTGTACTTACAGGTTTGCACTCTTCCATGCCATACTTCTTCAGAATTTGCTTAAGATATTTTGTTTGTGATAAGAACATGCCATCTGTTGCTTGTTGCACTTGCAAGCCAAGAAAGAATGTTAGTTCCCCAAGTAAAGACATTTCAAATTCTTGCTACATATCAGAAGCAAATTTCTGACTCATAGACTCTTCATTACTTCCAAAAGTGATATCATCAACATATACAACCACAATCAATAGTTTATCATTTTCAGTTTTTGTGTATAAGTTGCTATTAGCAGACCCCTTTAAAAATCCTTGTTGATGAAGATATTTGTCAAGACGATAATACCATGCCCTTGGAGCTTGTTTGAGACCATATAGAGTCTTTTTAAGTCTACAAACAAGATTTTCATCATTTCCCAAAATGAATCCTTCTGGTTGTTCTATATAAACTTCTTATTCTAGATCTCCATTGAGAAAATAGATTTAACATCCATTTGATAAAATTTGATTTGTTGGAAGCTTGAAAAAGCAAGAAAAATTCTTATGGCTTCAAGTCTAGCTACAGGAGAAAAAGTTTCTTCAAAGTCTATACCTTCTTGTTGAGCATACCCCTTGCAAACAAGTCTAGCTTTATTTCTTATGACATCCCCATTCTCATTTAACTTGTTTTTGAATATCCATTTAGTTCCAATGACATTTTGGTCATGAGGTCTTGGTACTAATTCCCAAGTGTGATTCTTTTCAATTTGATCAAGCTCTTCATTCATGGCTTGAATCCAACATTCATCTTTGCTATCTTGATTGACATTGTGTGGTTCAATAGTGGATAGAAATGCCAGATAGCTAGAAGATCCTACAAGAGTCCTTCTTGTTTGTACACCTGATCCCTTTTCTCCCAAAATTTGAGATTCTGGATGATTCTTTTGAACATATCTGGATGGAGCCTTTTCAGATAAATCATCTTCGGGTTCTTCATTGGGTTCACTATCTACATCATTCCCATTTGATGTAGAAGGATATATGTCATCATCGTCTTATGTTGTTTTTTCTTCTTCTTTTGGAGCTGCAGGAGACTCATCAATAACAACATAAATACATTCAACAATCTTCCGAAGTATTTTATTGTAACATTTATATGCTCTACTTCTAGAGGAATAACCAAGAAGTATTCCTTCATCTGCTCTGGGTTCAAACTTGCCAAGTTTTTCAACATTATTTTTGATAAAGCATTTGCTTCCAAAAACTCTAAAATGCTTCACAGTGGGAGGATTACCATACCATAGTTCATATGGAGTTTTGTCACTATTTACACGAACATGTGCCTTGTTAAGAATATTTACCGATGTATGTGCTGCTTCTCCCCAAAATATGTCAGGTGTTACGGAATCATCAAGCATAGCTCTAGCCATTTGTTGAATTGTTCTATTCATTCTTTCTACTACTCCATTTTGTTGTGGAGTACCTGCTACCGAAAACTGTCTTTTTATACCATGTTGTTCACAAAATTCAAGGAATTCATCTGATGTATATTCTCCTCCTTGATCAGATCTAAGAAACTTGATTTTTAGATCTAATTCATTTTCAAATAGTGCTTTGAAGATCTGAAATTTCTCAAATGATTCATCTTTGTGTTTAAGCAACCCAATCCAACACATTCTAGAGAAATCATCAATAAATAGGATATAGTATTGTTCACCACGTGGTGAATTTTTCTTCACAGGTCCACATATGTCAGTATGAATGAGTTCAAGAGGCTTACTTGATGATCCTTCCTTGGCATTAAATTGCACTCTGGTCTGCTTACCGAATTGGCAAGATTTGCATATGATACTTTCAGGTAGAGTAATATTGGGAAGATCATGAACAACTTTAAGTCTGCTTGATTTGTTGATTTGAGAGAAGCTCAGATGCCCCAACCTTCTATGTCATAGCCAGTTTTCTAAAGATTTACTCAAGTAACATTGTTCTTTGTAGTTCTTAAATACATACAGATTGCTTGGAGTTCTGTTTCCTTTTATAATTGTTTTACCTGTATCAAGATCACACACCACACATTCTTTTGAAATAAAGACAACTTCAGTTCCTTGATCACAAATTTGAATTACACTTAACAGGTTATGCTTTAATCCATCTACATACATGACATTATTAGCTTTCACCTTTTCTTTTAGAAAAATAGACCATTTTCCCTTAATAACAATAGGAGTATCATTTCCAAATGTAACATTCTTCTCTTTTTCTAGAGCACTAGATGCAAGAAGTTTGTTTTTGTCACCTGTCATGTGTTTAGAGCATCCACTGTCAATGTACCATTAATTTTCTTCACCTTCTGAAAATAAAGCTATGCCACAATTTTCAACCTGTAATTCCTTCTTTTTCCACACTTTGGAGCTTGAAGAAAATTGCTCTTTTGGCTAGATTTTGCTCCTGCATTCAAATTCTTCATGGCCAAAGTTATTGCAATAAGCACATTCAACTTCATTTTTAAGAGGAGAAAAGTTGTTATAGGTATTCTTATTTGTTCCAATATCCCTACTTTTCTTTCTTGCTTCTCTTGTCATAATGGTTTTGTATGCAACACATTGAACAAATTTATGACCAAAATTGTGACAGGAGAAACATTGTCCATTGAAGAAGAATTTTCTGCGATCATGAAATCTTCTACTTGAATTTACCTGTTGGTTGGTGTTTCTTTGAAAGGTATTCTTATTAGTGTTCTTTGAATTGAGCTGGTCATGCTTTACCTGTGAAGATTATTTATTCCTTTGCTGTGTGGCAGAATGTTGTATACTGGCTGTAGCTGCTTTTAGATAGTTTGGTGCTGAAGTCTGAGAAGATTCTCTGATATATCCAAGACCTGTCTTTATAAAAGCAGAACGTTGTACCTTGATAATCTCATCTAAGGTTTCAAATCCTTTAGCAAATCTAAGATTCAAAGTCTTCACTTTCTCAATCTCTTTTCTTAGACTTACTATTTCACATTCTAGTTTCTCATTGTGTTTCTCCTTTTCTTCAAGCTGATTTTTTAGAGTTTCTATGGATATTTTACTTTCTTCTAAGCGTCTTTTACTTTCTTCTAAGCATATTTTGAGTTGATTGAATTCATCAAGAAAATCATTGTCCTCTAGAGCATCCATAAAAGTATCTTTTTCTTCTCTAGATTCCTTTTCAAATGCCATGAGAAGTCTAAGATCTTGTTCACATTCTTCCTCACTGTTAGATAGCCCATCACTGTCTTCATGAGTATAGTAAATTTTTCTAGTGCTAAACCGGTTTTTATTCCTTCTTGCTACTTCCTTTCCTTTTTCATGTGTTTGTTTATGAGGACACTTAGCAGCATAATGACCAACTCTTCCACAAGAAAAACATTTGAAAGGAAGCTTACCTCTAAACCGTCATGTACCAAGTTGGAGTTTCTTTACAAAATTTACCTCATCTTCTTCTGAGATATACCCTGATCCTTCTGTTTCTTGTACTTCTTTCCATTTTGTAGAAGCTCTAAATAGGACTTCTTTTACTTCAGATGGTCCTCCTCTTCTCATTTCATATGCAGTTAGTATGCCATGAAGTTGCACCACAGTAAGATTTTGAAGATCTTGTTTTTCTTCAAGAGCAGCATCTTTTGACTCAAATTTTGTTGTTAGTGATCTTAAAACTTTCTCAACCAAAGTAGATTCAGTTATTGTTTCTCCCAGATTTCTCATACGATTTACAATATCATCAAGACGTAAAAAGAAATTGGCAATGCTCTCCTCATTATGCATTTTTAGATTCTCATATTGAATTCTGAGAGTTTGGAGTTTATCACTTTTTACCTTTGCATCACCTTCATAACTTAGAATGATTTTGTCCCATATGGCCTTTGCTGTGTTCAGCTACATGACTTTGAAAAATTCTGATTCAGTTAGACTTCCCAATAGAGCATTGACCTCTTTTTCATTTGTTTCGTAATTCTTTCTTTCCGTTGGATCTGTTGGTACTGCGACTGGATATTGATATCCTCCTTCAACAATAGCCCATACATCCACTCCTAGAGACTGAAGATAGGATCTCATTATTGTTTTCCAGAATATTGAATTGTTTCCGTTGAAGAGCGGAGACCTAATAGATGTTGTTCCATCTTGATTGCTCATCTTGATTGATCTTCCTTCTAGCAGCTAAGCTTTTTCAGAAGGACCTGCTTTGATACCAATTGTTGGGGAAAATACTGAGAGGGGGGGGTGAATCAGTATTTAGAGCTGACTGAAAAACTTTTCACTTTTTGTTTCTCTTAAACCCATACGTTACTTTACTGAATCCAACTCGCATATAAATGTGGATATCCTTAAGAAAACTTGCATATGTCCAGAGATCTTATTATACGTTTAATTCTTTACTTAGATCATTGCATCATTCATTCATCAGATGTTTAGTAAGCAGTAAGCATGTGCAGTAATAACAGAATAAACCATCACACATAAGAAACACACATGAACACAAGTATTTAAGGTGGAAACCCAATTCGGGAGAAAACCACTGCTGCTGTCGTCTTTGTCTTCAATATTTATTATAAAGAAAACTTCTTACAATTTTGTACTGGTGCAGACTCATACCAGCACACAGGCACCCACCTACATAAAGGCTACAACCTCCTCTCGTTCTCCAGCCACTACTGGAAGGGAGCTCCAACCCCTAATTTTAACACCAGCTTCTACTCGTGGGATACTTCCACTTTCATACAGAAGGCTTCAACCCTCAGATCCACCAGATTTCTTCAATTTCTTCATCAGAATTCCGTCAGGTCTTCATCATTTCTTTTGCCGATCATCATAGAGATTCATCATTTCTAGATCATATCCATAGGTGCATCATATATGCAGATATCTCTTAAAGAGATTTATTTATTACCAACCCTTCCACATGCACACACTGTATTATGATCCTCTTCTCCTTATATAGTTTAGCATTTATCAATACCATGAGTCAAAACCACTCAACCGCTAATGGTATTCCTGGACAGGATCAAAATAGGTAATCCAGCGGGGTCTACCCAAGCCCCAAACAACTTTCCATTGTTTTATTTTCTTGATTTGGAAATTGAGGCTTTTTAATATCTCAATCTGAGATTGAGATATTAATCCAATTCCCCCTTTAGTTGTTACAAACATTAACGTGCCACTGACTTATATAAAAACCCAACAGTAATATATATCCATATAACCTTTCGGGCCCTTCAATAATATTTAATCTTCGACTTGGGGGTGAAGATCTCGGCATAACACAACAACGTATATTGAACCATTAATGTGAAGGGAAATCGGGTCCCACACCCTTAATACACAACATAATACTTTGGGTTAAACCCGCAAACCTCAATACATGCGTATGGGCCCCAACGTTAACGGTCATCTCCATTCGACGGTTGTTATCGCGTCACGCCGCCTCATTTGATCGGACGGATATCGCTCGGCGAAGATGCGCGAACAATAATGTGCGATGGCCACTGTACTTTGGTTAACCTTCACGCATCTTCCTCATACGACCACCATCCGATGGCTTCCCTCCAGATCGACGGTGCTCAACAATATCGCGCGGCATCCTTGGTCAAACGTTAACGTGCGATGGCGCGTAGTGATGGCAGTTTTGTAAATATGCTCAGGGACGCCTGTCGCTCGTTCTATGGAATTTCTCCCAACCTCTTGAATACCACTTGCCCGTCGAGAGCGGTGCGATGAAAACCGAAAACCCCCTTCACTGTTTATTCCGCTTGTGGTTCCTCTTCTTCGCTCAAGGTTCCGTCCGTCTTTATTCCGTCATTGCTACGTTTCTTCACGAAAGCATAACTTTGTTTTAATTGTTCTTCCTCCGCGTTATCAGTTCATATAACCATAATACTATTATACAGCTCCAATGAAATCCTTATGGACTATTCGACTCGGTTCTTTTGCATTCAACAGGGACACCATTATTTGTATTGTCTAACACATGCGGAGCAGACTATTACTTTGACCGATAGAGCTTATGTTCCCTGCACACACAGAGCACGTCCATGGCTCACTCTCCCAACAGGACTTCACACAGAGTTTCAGGGCATTCCGTACGAGAATTGAACCAATCAATACCCAAATACTCTCGATATTCTCCACCCATCAGAGTATCACCAGAACTCAATCATACAAAGGATTTCCTTTATCCTCCATCAGGATGCATACATACACCGAACTTATTCAAGAAAAGCTTCACACATGATTTAACTCGTCCTTATTTACATCGAATTTACCATTAAATACAGAGCTTCGTTCAATTCACATTCAGTCGTATATTCTGCTTGTATAGAACTGCTGATGGTTTTCTGAGTTCTTTATACAGTCTGCATCCTTTGTCAGAGAGTTTCCATCAAGGATAATCAATTCAATATACTAGGATACCAGAAATGCCAACAATAGAACACATGGTATATTGAATATCCCTCTCAGTATCCATAAGAGGGATATGGCTAGATGAACCTGATAGGGACGACCGTTTAGCCATGGCTGAAAAATTATTTAAACTAAATGCTAACAAGACATGCCAGCGATCCGTTGATTCTACCCGACATGGAAGACAGTTGTGACCAACTCAGCGTCTTGCGTCACTGCGGGGGCTCCCGAGGTACGGATGAAAAATTTGGTTGGTGCCCCCGCACTCAATCTCTGCCATTCATCTTTGTTGTCCCCGCAGTCAACTCGGTCAACTACGTAGGCACTCGTCTCGATATCCGGTGCACTAGTTGTGTCCGCGGGTTGGGCCTTTTGATAGGAACTTTAATTATCAGCGCAAAAAAGCCAACACATGGTACACCTTCAGGGGGTGGTCGCTCTGTTCTAAGCACCCCAGTAAGAGAAATTTGCCTTCCGTTGGCTATATCAACAACATATTTCAACTGGGCCTTGGAAAGGTTGGATTTTATTCCTCTCATCTTCCTGGGTTGAAGCGCTATAGCGTCCAAAGCTAGCCCACCCACAGCCAGTCCTTTCCCAGCCCTATTAGCCTAAGGTATAAGGTTGTAGGGGAGGGAGTCAGAAGAAGAAGCCCAAGGGCTGGGGGGCAAAGGGTCATAAACAGCTTGGGGAGGGGAAGTTTTAGGAGGATTGGGAACTGAGAGGATCACACTGTCTATGGACGACTTAGAAATATTTAAAGCTGAGAGATCATTGAGAATCTTCTTGGAGGGACTAGGCTCTGCAAACTCAGAAATAGAATAAAAAAAAGAGGACTGAAAAGAGAGAGGAAGGGAGGTGGAAATACTCGCCTGAGATGCCCCAACAAGTTCTGAAACTGGTAGGGGAACCAGGGAGGTTGCCAAGTTCTCAGGAGGAGGAGAGAGGGGGGCTGCATCCATTGCCTGATCCTGAACCATGGTCTCCTCAATGGTAGGGGGCACCTCCTGTTCAGAGGGTCGACGGGCAGCTTCCTGGGTAGGCTCTTCCGTATCATGGAGTGATACTCTCTCCTTTCTGCACTGTTTTTTCTGCCTACGACGACGATGGTGGCCAAGAGGGAAGTCCTTCGCCAGATGTCCATACTTATGACATCGGTTACAATGAAAAGGGAGGTGCTCATAGTCGAGGGTCTGCAGGAATTCTGGGTCCCTATAGTGGAGAGTCGTAGCATTCGCTAATCCTTCCCTGGGGTTTAAACTAACTAGAATGTGTGCCACACTCCGATCCCTGGTTTGGATATATGACTTGTCTGCTTCCAGAAAAGTGCCCAACGTATTTCCTATGGAAAAAAAGATAGAGTCAGTCCAGAACTGCAGAGGTAGTCCTGGGAGTTTGACCCAAACCAGAGACTCCACCATTTTTTCCTTCTAAGCGTCAAACAAAGGAGTCCATCTTCTGAACAAAATAGGTCATTTCCTAAAGAACCAGTTTATTTCTAGCACCCAGTTGACTTGTTCCTTCCTGTCAAAAGTGATGCTGAACCAACCCCTTGCCAGTATAGAAATCTCCACAGGCTGGCCCGAGGTATCTTTCCACGCAGTTTGGGCCCAGTCAGAGATGTATTTTTCTGAATGCTTCTGTCCCCTCACTCTTCCAACCAACATGGTCTCAGACGCTTCCATTTCTTGCTCAATACTTATGTCCACTCCCAACATGCATTTGGGCTTGTCATATTTCTTCTTGATGGGTTTAGGTTTTTTATGTTTTCCTCCCACAGCTTTCTTGAAACCCTCCCCTTCTTCAGTGGGATTTGTAATGGGAACATCCATCCCCACTGATTCAGGAAAAGCCTGCCTGACTTCTTTAGGGGTTCTAGGAGGTTCTCCTACCTTCCTTGGTTCGGGCTGGATGCTGGGCCTCGAGGCAACCTCGTTTCGAAGAAACAGACCCTGATTCTTAGAGGCCGAAGACCTCAGGGGTTTATCAACAATCTCGTTCGAGGACACCCTAGATTGACAGAGAAAAGGAACTTCCCCACACTGCACAGAATGAAACGGCCCGCCCCCACTTTGTACAATAGGAGCAAGAACATCTACCGACACAGGAACCCCAGTCGGCAGAAAAACCTGATCTACCCCAGGGAAGCACAACCTTGTCAACACATCTTGAAAGGACCTTCCCAGGGGAGTGTTTCCAATGGGAAGACCAACCCCAAGGGTTTGACAACCAGGAAGACCTTGAAAACCACAACAACCAACAATATCCTCTAAACCCCTAGTAGGAACAAAAGGAGGAGAAGTACCTTGAGGAGTAGACGAAGGGAGGGGCCAAAAAGGAGTTGACACCGCTCTGATACCTACTTCAGGGAACGAAAGACGCCTGCCGACCGGATCTGGGAGCCCAAGATTTTGACACCCACTCCGAGAATTGAAAATGGTTTCACCGAGAAACCCTACCACGTTCTAAAAACCCCCCAAAACTGCCTCAGCTGCAAAATCTTGAGAGACAATCGTATTAGGGAAATAAAGCTCGAGGTTTTTCTCCGAGATCTCGTGCCCCCAGCAGGTAAGAAGGTCCTCAGGAAAAGGTTCAAGCTCCACCGTGTCACTGTCAAAACCCATCGTAGACGGCGAAAAACCCTCTTAAAGCGACACCAAGGAAGCGCGAAAAACGCTTCAACACAGAAACCCTAGCTGCTAAACTCTGTCGGGTAAAACAGAAACAACGGAGAGAGGTAAACCACATAATTTTAGCTAGACAATCAAACACCGTATGCCTTATAGCAATCCGGGTGCCTAGAGAGGGGTACTGAGAATGGTGTTGGTAGGTGCTGCAGCAGAGACAGGCAAACGCCTGTCACATCCATCGCGATCCTGGGCCTTTGCTTCTTCCTTCTTTCATTATTCATCTTAATATTGAATTAAGAAAAATAATTAATCAAAAGGAAAATTTTAATGTAATGAATATCTAAAATAAAAATAATATTTAGGTCAAATCCAAATAATCAAAACAATAAACCATTAATAAAATAAAAATAATATTTGGGTCAAACTTAAATAATCCAAAACAATTAGTTCTAAATACTCAAAAAATAAATAAATGGTCAAACTTAAATAAAGAATACTTGACTCAAACCTAAATAATCAAAGCACTAAAATAAAAATAATACTTGAGTCAAAATTAAATAATCAAAAAAATTATTTCTAAAAACTTAAAAATAATAAATGGTGTAACAAAAAGTTAATTAATTAATTAATTAAAAAATAAACAAACAAATCAATAAATTAAATAAAAGTAAATAAATCAATAATGAAGAAAAAAAAGTAATTAATCATTTATTAGAAGTTAAAAAATATAAATAAATAACAAAAATAAAAAATAAAAAAATTAGGAGGATAAATAAATAAATAAATAATTAATAGGAAGTGATAGGGATCCAACAACTTCTAATTTTCCAGCCATATTCTCTATTCATATTGCTCGACATGTTTTCAATAGATATAGCCCCCTAAACTTACAATGATGGAAATGATATATCCTAGCAATGACCTGGGCATATTCAATGCATATGTGGTGTTTTCTATTTTCTGCATGTTATGCTAATGTCAAGGAGCGGGTCCTCCCATGTTTCATGTTTTCTGTATGTTCTTGAATTCTTTGATTTATTGAGTGTCCAGTTTCACCAAAATAAGGTGTCTCGTATGAACACATATTTAATTTTTCATAAACAAGATACAATTTCGACTTGCCTCTTCGAGGGGGAAACCTCCAACAAATCAGAGCTCAATTACAATACCACACAATGCTTTGTCCTTATATCTAATGCTATTTATAGCATAATGACATCCAAAACCCAAACTACTCATGGTCGCTGACATAATCATGGGTTAACCACCTTATTTATTAACTAAGGCATGTTTATAACTAATTGTGGTTCCTTTTCTAGAATGTCAGTTAACCACTTACAATTATTATTAATGTGGATACCCACTTACAGGATTTATTGAATCAACCAACTAACTATGACTCAGACTAAACCTGGATTATTGCATAAATAAAGGGGTTAGGGTTGGACCCTAATATGCCCTCCCTCATCAAAATCAACTTGGTCGTCAAGGCTGAAGTTGCTGAAACTGCTGAAGAATAGTGGTTGGTTCCCATGTGGCATCTTCTAGAGAGGTGTATTTCCACTTGATTAGTACTTCCTTGATTGTGCGGCCACGAAGATGAAGTTTGCGAGTATCGAGGACCTGTTCTAGTTGAAGCCAAAGTGAGTCGTCCTCATTTAATTATGGAAGACTTGTTTAAACCATGAAAATTTTCCCCACCACTTTCTTGAGGCACGAGACATGAAATACTAGGTGGATTCATGAAGTGGTTGGTAAAGCCAATTTGTAGGCGAAAAATCCTATTCGCGAGAGTATCTCATAAAGCCCAAAGAGTTTCAGTGCGACTTTATGGCATCATTTTTCTTTGAGAGAGATCAACTTATATGGTTGGAGTCATAGGAATACTTGGTGACCTACTTGAAATGATCGTTTGTATCGATGTTGATCAACACGTTTCTTCATTCTATTCTGAGCCCGATGTAGATTATCTTTGAGATGAGCGATCATAGCAACACGATTCTATAAGAGTTGATCAAATGCCCGCACTTTGGAACAACCGGGGGAGGTAAGATGCTGATGATGGTGGAAGTTGTCCATATACAACCTCATAAGGTGTCATATTTGTTGCTTCATGATAGTTACTATTGTACCACTATTTAGATAGAGGTAGCCATTGGACCCATTGATGTTGCTTTTCAGAAGTGAAACAACGTACATATGCAAGTGGTGGTTTTTGGAAGTAACCATACATATTCCATACCTTCACTCGACCTGCTTTGCATCCTTGAGCATTTGGGAGCTAGGTTTTTTGGAAATATATCAAAACATACTTTAGGGATTCTGTGAAGTGTAGCTTATCTTTATAGGCTAGGAGTATTTTTTATTTTATAGGATGAGTTTCATTGATTTAGAATAGCATCAACTTATAATTAAAATATACTTTGCACCACTATACATAGTGTTTTTATTATTGTTTTTTAATATATTTCACCTTTCTTATCCTCTATCCTTTTAGAGACATTTTTATCTAGATACCATTGCACCCCCTAGGTGTTAGGTATTATAACATTCGATTACACCTGTTAGTTGAGTCAAGGTCCTCCCACCTAGTACGCCTTCCCCATCAATGAATGCTTTCACTTCTTCACAACTTGCACTAAGTTAAGGAGCTCCTTATAATAGATAAGGTAGTTAAGAAGCACCCCATGAAAAACTTCATAATGGTAGAATAAAATAATTCCTCCTTGCATCAACATTTCTCAACTAGCAAATCAACATTTCTCAACTAGAATACCCACTCACATATGTCTCCAACTCAGAGGGTTGTTGCATGTTTGGTAATGCTAAAACTAATGATTGATTGATATTCTTCTTGAACTCCTCAAAGGCTCTATTGACCCTTTCCCCAATAAAAAATCTTTCCACTTACCAATATGGTGTAGAGTGGTACTGTTACTTTTAAAAACAAGGTTATGAATTTCCTTAGGAGTTGGACTTCCTCAATGAAAATCTTCAACTAAAAAACATTAGTAAACACTGGTTATTTCACGATTGCCTCCATCTTAGGAGGTTATCCTCATCTCTTATTCACCTATCACATCCTATATATACCATATACTACTGTGAAAACTCACACTTATTTATACTTCCTACCAGTTGGTGATTTAATGTCGCAAATACCTACCTCAAATGTGAGATGTGCTTCTCCCAAGTATCACTTTATACCCGTATATCATCCAAATAGACAATGGATAATGAATCTATAAAAGGGTGGTTCATTTTATAGGCCAAATGGCATGCTTATCCACTCGTATATACCTACCTTGTTTTAAAAGTTGTCTTACATAGATCTTATTCTTTAACTCATACTTGGTGATATCTAGAATTTAAATCCAACCTGATGAAGTATTTCACTTTTCACAACTAATCTAGTGTATCATCTATTCTAGGGGCACCTGCTCTTGAGTGTAATTGTATTCAATGCCCTATAATTTAAACACATTCACCAAGTACCATCCAAATTTGGTACAATGACGATGGGTGACCCACATGGTGATGTAATCGATAAAATCAAACCATATTCTAGTAGTTTCTTCAACTATTTCTTCACTTCACTTATTTCTATATCAATCTACTCATCCAATGGAATATTTGGAAATGGGGAGTATGGAAATAGCTAGAGCTCGTACTCTACTTCCCTCTTGGGTGGTAGCTCTTTTTCATCTTGGAACGCATCCCTATAGAAACTCTTATATTTATATTTATATTTCTTATTAAAGCCTTATAGGGATTCCTTTTTTGTTATTGACTCTTCTACAGACTAATTTTATCTTTAAAATAGTAAAACAACATTTTTCTAGGACTTATCATTTACTTATCTTAGTTGGAACTTAGAAGAAATATTTTTTACTTGTTCTTGTGTGCTTTTATGGTGAAGGACTTTCCATCCTTAATGAGGTGGTACTAGTTGAATCTATACATGAATATTGCATCACGCATTGTTGGGTCCTTAATTTTTTTGAATTGGTAAATTTTGGCTAGAAATAGGTGGAAGAGAAAGAAGGAATCAGAAGCTGAAAATAAGGCATTCCATATGGATAATTTTGATAGAATTATTGAAGAAAAAATGGAAAAGTGATCACCAAAAAAGTTATTTTGAGCCTTGAAACTCATCAAGCGAGCATGAGGTGGCTTTGATTTCTTCAAAAGGATCAAACTCAAATCTATCGAGCTAGTGAAAGATTTATATTGGACTAGATCAATAGGCTGAAGCTATAAAGAAAGAGTGGGAAATATGTGAGAGATATATCGATAGATAGAAGAGGGTTGAAATGTTGTTGAAATTCAATCTTGCTTTGAAATTCCCATTATGTTGTGGATGATTGTATTTACCTATTAAGATCCAATCTAATTCCATCTTTTTTTTTATAGATATATGTTGGAGATTGTAGTATTATATTTCACTCTCAGATAATGTAATAAAGAGATCTATTACATGGAACTTCCTGTGTTATGTGTGTGAATGTCTCCTTTTAAAAATTATATTTTAATCTTCTAAATGTTGCGCAATGTATAAAATGTGTTTTCATTTTGTGGATGAATGATGGATTATGTACATGTTAAATTTATTCACTTTTATCTTAAAACCCCCAACACCTTCTAAAGTATCGACACACCTCGGGCGAAAATTTCTTCCCCGAAGGATCAAATATGTTGGTGTTATACTAGAATACATAAGACTCTTTTTTGGAACCCTATGGTAGAACCCTGGGTCTCTATAAAAATAATTTTCCAACACACATAAACATATAGGAAATCCCAAACAACGCTCCACATACAACAAAGGGAACTACATCTAGTTATACTTCATTAATTAAATGAACACTAATAACAAATCTAATTTTTTAGTTTTTTTTTAAACCTTTATTTATGGATCCTTATTTACCCATCCCAATGCATACAAGCTTGAATGCTCATGAAATTCTAATCCCAATTTATTGACAACCATTGCGATAGTGAGATTCACATGTGATCTTGATTAGAACAAAACATCGATCTTTGTCTTATTTACTTGTATTTTTATACAAAAGAGTCTAGTATTTTCATTCTCTTCTTGTTGCTGAAGGCTACTTAGATTCACTACTTTCTACACTGATGGATAGATGATATTCTAGTCCACGTTTATGCTTCTTTTAGTCTATTTTCTCGAATAAATGGTCACGAGCTTCTTCTTCTTTTTAAATTTTTGTTTTTTTTTTGGGTTAGGCTTTGGATGTGACTTCTCGAGCTTATCCTTTGTATGGTCATCAGTATTACAGTGGTTGGTAATGGTTGTTGGGGTATTAGAATTTTTGTGTTGTGGATGTAATAATTTTATCCTTTCTACATCATTTTCCCCTCCTTAGAAACATCTTGATGCTCCTTTTTCTTACACCTACTTGATTTCCCCTTTTTTTGGCCTACATTCTCTAGACATTGTGTGTGTACACTATCCTTGTTCAATATTCTAAGGTTGAATAAAATCACTTAATTATGAATATATTTTTGTATACTCGCGAGATACTTGAGGAGTACATTTGGGATGTTTGGGGAGATACCCAACATTATGGCCATCTTTCTAAACTTTACTCTTACACATGCTACCTCTGCTTCTACCTGAAGTAATGCAACCTAACCCACTACTCAATAGGGTAAAATTGTGATATTATGAGTGTTTTGAAATCCTACCACTTAGTCAATATAGGATCTCCCTTAACTTCAAGGTATCCATGTGGATTTCACATCAGGTCAGGGCATGGGCCTCTAATTTCAACCCAACAAATGAAACCTTATAGTCTTCCTCTATATGATGAAAACTAAACTAAACTTCTAATTGTTGTAATTAGTGATTTAGCTTCAAATAATTGATCGCACCTTGGTATGGATCGAATTTTTTTTTTTTTCCAAATTGAACTCGAATTATGGATGGTTCATGAAACTTGAGCTGTGTTGATAATTTTCAGGTTCATTATTTGGCTCCTTCTCAGTTTCGACTTGATCTCCTAAATTATCCTCTAATCAAACCTCTCTGTTAAAACCCACATATTCTCTGATTAGCCTAAGGTTATTGGTAAGGGCCACCATGAGTAGGCTCACATTATGGTTTATCAAAAAAGCCAAAAAATCCTCTCCTCTGAGGGATCAAGAAGGTTAATCATAAATTCATCGGTCATGATCGGGGTTTTATGAATTTTGGATTAATTTAATGGATCCCGTAAAACTATCCAGAATATACCCAAATAAACTTACTCTAATACCAAAATGATACATAAACTACTATATATATTCCACTAGACAATTTATCACAATATATCTACTAAAATATATTAGAAAATATAAAACCTACACTGTGAGGGTTTATTTCTATTTATATTTTTGGATTTGTTGATTATTTTTTATTGTGTATTCTTGAAAATTATAATTATATATAAAGTAGAGAACAAAAAAATAAAAACTCACAAACCACAATTGACACAATATATTTTTTAGGAAACCCTTTTGGGCATGCCCCCCAAACTTCAGGAAAAAAGGTCATGGGTACAAGAAGTAAGTCTTATGCCCTTGGGATACTGCAATGTACAAATTGTCTCTATGTGTTCCCTCCCTATCCCTCTCAACTACTCCGCTTGTCTATGGAACAAAGTGAACTTGAAAAGAATAGAATTTCTTTTCTTTCGTGTGGTCTAGTTATAACACAACCTGATAGTCTACTAATGGTTAGGATTGATTCCTGTAACTGCTAATTAGAGTTACAATATTGACTCTTCTAGAGTCTTTTTTCATCATGGTAATTCAGATAGCCCCTTCTCCATGAATAATGGGGGCTAACATGGTATTCTCTTGAATTATGGTGGTCAAAATAGAAAGGTCAAATTTCAAATGGCATAGTATTTGCATACGAACTCTAATTGATGCGATTCTTGTGTCGTTGGAAAGGTATTTGTGTGTAGAAAAAGAAAATAAGATGTAGCACTAAATCAGAATATTATTACCCAAAATTAAATTCATTTTATTCCTTAAAATTCTCCTAGAAGGTTTCAAAACACAATTTTCCAAACTAGGCCCCACTCTTAAAAATGGTCTTGTGAGTTGATTCCTCCACTTTTTACGCTCTAAAATAATTGATATCGATGTGGTCCTATGAGTTAATTCCTTCACTTTTTACACTCTAAAATCATAGAGATGGATGGAAAACAATATAACGATCTAAGCCATATCATAATATTAGTAAATCATTATGGATCTAGGTACTACACCAGCAAAGATGTTAACAAAATATTAGACCAAGTTGTATCAAAAGGAAAAGAGCGCAATATGATTGTCTCTCTCACATTTAGTATTACTACATCCTTAGGAGAAACTATAATGAAGGTATTTTGGAACACGTTTAGGACTTTGTACCAGTCTAATTCCTTGGTGAACAATTATTCCTATGGAAAAAATTGTGTAACCTAAGGATGAAGGATGAAGACTTAGTGACAAGGATTATAAATTTTGAAATTATGCTTATACTAAGAGTTGAGGTATATATCTGTATAATGGTAAATTTATCAATTTATAAACAAATCAAACCATATAAACACCAATTACATAAGCAATGCATGAGAACACCATGTGTACGTGGAAACTCTTAAAGGGAGAAAACCATAAAGCTTATTTTTTCAGAATATTTTTGTAAGCACCAACATATTGTTACATTAACTTACTAGAACCAACTAGAAAAAAACACGCCTCTCATGATTGATGGGCACCTACCTAAGTACCTACCTTTTAATTGGCACAAACTAGTTGCAAACCTTTAATGTTACACTTAGACATAGACCATGTTGTTTGTCTTCTTTCAATAGAGAGTCGCCCTCAAGCTGGGGTTTGAATCCATGGACATCAACTCTCCGAAATCCTAATACATGTTTAGCACAAAAATTTGGCAAAAATACCCAAGATCGTAATTGAGAGTAACATAACACTAAATAGTGATGACATCCTCGAGTGAAATGAAAAAAAATAAATTTAATATACCAAACAAAGAATACAAGGCCAATTGGAAAGGTGTACCATAAGTATAAACAAATTTGTAGTCTCTAGAATTCAACCCCACATGTAAAAATATTGTAGGCCACACGGCTAGCAAAAGCTCTTCTCTTTTCGATATTTTAAACAAAATGATATGTTTGTTGAACGTAATATTTTAATATTATAATACATGTTGAACTAAGTAATTTAAGTTCAAATAAGTGTTGTCTTCTTTTAAGTCACTTATCATCTAGTGTACTTATATCTCTCCAGTAAATCTAAGAGCACGTTTTACATTATTAGAATTATTATTATCATTGTTAAATTAAGCATCTTTTTACAAAATTTCATTTTAGTGTTAAAGTTTAACCAGAATATATTCTATACTTAATTATAATATTACATATTAAAATTAGATTTAAATTAAGAAATCGCTTGAGAGTACACATTTTGATTGAATGTTAAATTTTAACATTAAAATCCTTTTAAAACATATCGTATTGTAACTTAATAGCTACCATTTTTACCAAATATTAAATTTTAATGTCTCTCATATATATATGATAATTGAAGTTTGTTTAAAATATGTCATTAACCTTAGATTCCATATTATCATATTTTTTTTAATTTTTTTATTATTATAATTTTTTTATTAATTATTATTTTGGTATTTTAAGAAATTATCATATTTTTGTTTATTTGTATTTAACTGATCACTTCGTATTTAGAATTGTCTCTTCAGGATTAATCCCATCACTTCTTTTAGGGTCGACGTTTTGAATCGCCCATTGCCATTCATGTTCAGGACATAGATTAACGTATAAATGCTCCACAAAATTCAATGTCCTTATAATCAGTTTTGCTGGGATGAACAGTGCTCCCAGCCAATCTCTGTGCTTTGCCTATCGTCCTTCCACTCTTTCAAAATTCGACACTTGGCGGTTGCTCCCACCCTCTTGCTCTCAGCTCCTTCCCACGCGTCAGCTCCTTCGCGTCCGTGCTGCTGTCGTGTCGTCCCGCTTTCGGCATTCCGTCGGGTCATTTATTAAAATGATCAAGTACTAGTTAATAAAGTTTCTTAATTTCCATATATATTTACCTTGATTTCTGGGATACACTGCAACAAAGACTGATAATGTAGTCCAGTGGTCAAATAATAATGAATCTACAGATATTTTGTATTAAAACGATGAAGGTCATAGGTCCCATTCGAACCAGGGGAGGAGGTTGTTATCCCAACATTTGCTAAGGTTGTGGCCAACCCTGAATCATTTTCACAAGTCTATGTTGCTCCCTTTGGCTGAAAATACGACCAAGAGATTCTAGTCGGGGAATACATTGCTTTGCATATTTTAAAATGGTCCTCATATTCCTATCAGTGGAATTGTTTCTTTTCTCTAATTAGTGGATGACAATGGCATCCAATTCATCGCCTTTGGTGCAATACCTGGCAATGGAAAATGAAGTAACCAAATTCTGACTGCATGCGCCCTGCTCGGCCCTTGAAATAGCTTCTTTGGTTGTCCAACCATTTGAATTGAATTTAATGAAATTTCCTCCACGGGGAATGAAAATTCCTCACTCCCTTAGTAATCTTTTGGTTGCGTTTCACATGAATTTAATAATCCCAAATAGCTTATCTTCCCTGCCCATGAACAAAGTAGGAAGTTGTTGAAATAAGGAACTGTATTCCTCAGTACGTCATTTGATCTTGAATTATTCTCTAAAATTTATGTCCACGAAGAAACACTCATTTTTTAATTTCGATCCCTGGAAAACCACATCAATGAACTCATACTCTCGTATACAACCAAACTAATCATAGGCACCTTTAAATAATGCATAATAGTGGCATCAAATAAATCTATTTGAGATGTAATTTTTCCTAACTCTATTTCAACAAGACCCATTTACCTGCAGAATATCCTATTGTTTTCTGCTCCACATTCTTAGTATTATTTTTTCAGACAATTTCCCGGGGCAAGGAAACAGCTTTCTCTTAATCTAGTCGCTGACGTATCTTAATTGAAAATGCAGTGCTACTACTAGTGGAAACACACTATACATACAAAAATGTAGGTATAAATATCTATGTATTTTAAACCATGGTCACGGGAATTTGATAACAATGAAGGATCCATTTATTTTTTCATATTGATTTTTGGAACCATCAAGTCTGATTCATCTTTAGGATAGATGAATGAATCATACTACATAGTTTCAAAGTCGGCATAAAAATTGTCAATGTGATGGATCTACATTGATTTGGTAGTCTTCAAAAATGATAGAAGGAAAACACTCTCCCTGTGCTCCAGCTTGATGGACAATTCCAAAACCATAAATCATGTTAGCAAGCCTTTCATACTCAATGTCATAGTTGTTACCACTAGTGCTACAATGGGTGGTGGCCATATTTGTGGTGGGAAATTTTTCACATAAACATTCCTAAATAGTTTCATTGAGAGGATACATTACACACTTGGGTTTGATGGGTTGTGAGAAGAGGTGAAGAAATGGAGGACCAATGCAGACGTTGGGGTAGCTATTATCTATTAGGTCTTACCTTTTCACTAGTAATATGAATTCTACATTGTAGTTCCTCTGCTGCGATTTATTGGAATCACAATTTAGAAAATGAATTCAATTGTATATTAATGATTATCATAATTATGTAAATAGTGTACATATAAATACAATAGGTAAATTGTTCATTTAATTTTCTAGGTTTATTGGACGCTAATTAATTGTCCACCATAACCCTGATGGATTAGGTGGTTAATATTCTCCCCCCTTAATCCAAAGGGGTGTATAGGAGAGTCCAAGAAGTGTGGTTTTTAAGAGAAAACAACAAAAAAACGAAAATGTGTGAGAACTCCAAGTCTCAACCAATGATGGTTTTAAGGTTGACCACCAACTTTGGAACTATCAAAGTAGTTCCCGAAATAATTCCCAATATTACTAGAATGTAAAGTCTTATGCAAGTGTAATTTCTCCCTAACAAAAATGGTACCATAAACCAAAAGCTTTTGCAAGTTGTGGTTTTAGGTAGGCCACCAACCAAGAAAGGCATGTTCATGGAGCATTGATCTGTCTCTGGCTAAAACTCTGAATCTAGCTATAGTAATCTCTTACTGTATGCTCAGAAAAGAGGTTTAGGATATAGCTCAGGCTCACTTAATAAATCTTTGAATGATGAATCTTCAATTCTATTAACTGACCATCAATTCACCCCTCTTAAATATGAGGTGATAATATGAAGAAGTTTTCACTGCATGATTATTCAATACTTTAGAACAAATTTTGTGGTATGACCGGTATATCTTCTTGGTTGTTAAAGACCATTTCCAAGAAGTGATCCATCCAATGTGAATCCTCGTTATTGTAGGAGTTTTTTTTCTTTTCTGGAACATCTTTCTGAATGATGAGTTTTCTTAGCACAATGCCCACAAGGATAAAGATCAAAACAATGATCTTTCACATGGCCAACTCGATCGCATTGGTTTTATTTAACAATATGTAGTTGTGTAATAGGATCAAGTGAAGATGGATCATCCTTAAGAAATCCAATACTGCAAAATTGGATGGGCTTCGAATATTCCAGAATATGAGAGGACACATCCTTGTCATATCCAAGTCGAGTTATACTCTTGTTGTTCACAATTTCTTCCTAAGGTCTAAAGAAGGTCTTGAAAAGTGTAGGTTGGGCATTCACATTTGTATGAAAATCTGCTCCTGAAATGACTCCATTATTCTGAGCAATCTTCGACTACTGATAAAAGTTGTTTTGAACAAGAATCGGTTTAGAATGATGACACTTTTTCTTTAGTTCATCTCGTTGTAGTTGAGACTCAAGCTCTAAAAACTCAAACTTGCCTTGAAAATTTTGTAAACATGTTTGAATGTTAGAGAGAGTTTCGTTTATTATCTCGACACTATTATGAACAATAGAAAATAAAAATGTTTAATAACTCTAAAAAATCATTGAGTCTCGTCATTTTCTTGAGCTTCCCATTAGAAAAAAATTCGCAATCAATTTTGAAAATGGTCTCATATTCAACAAAAAATACACCCGCTTCCAAAACAAATTAAACAAGTAATTAATTTAAATTAATCGTCAAGAATAATGAAGAGGACAAAAAACAACTTGGTGAATACTATACAAGAACCATAAGACAGAATTGAATCAATCTGATAGGTGTATTTATGAAATGAAAATGTTCATAAAAATGATTTATTGGATACCTTCAAACCACGAGTTGATGGAGGCACACAAGAAAAAATACGTTGTTTGATAGGTGATACATATATAATTTTCTAAGCGACATGTGTATGAAAATACCATTATCCAAATAATTTATAAATATGACCATGCGTTAATCCTGATGCTCAATCACATAATGCTAGAGGTCACCATGTGGGGGGCGGGGTGGGGTTGCCACCCCTCCTGTGACCCCCATACTGCGTACAGCGCAAGAGAAGGAGGGCTTCTGCCCCCCTCACACCCCCTGCTTCGCGCCTGCTTGTAATAGTGGAAAGAATATAAGACACACCCAACATTGTCCCAATTGTTGTTTTCTTTCCACAGAGGGCCACAAGAGAGCTCAATCGTTGGTCCAGCCCTACAATACCCATTGTTTCTCTACACCAAGAGAACTTATCAATGCTCATAGACTTCGTCAATGCATCTGAAAAATTATTCAAAGTGTCCACATTTACCAGAAACACCTTTTTATCCTCAACCATATCTCTCACAATGTGATACTGAACATCAATGTGCTTTGTCTTTGAATGATAAGCATGGTTCTTAGCCACGAAAATTTCACTTTGGCTATCATAGTATAATATCTCGTTGCACCAACCCCATACTCAAAACTACTTCCTTGCTTGCATGAGTGGCTGCCATGTATTCTGCCTTTGTAGTTGAAAGAGCCACTACATACTATCTTTTACTTATCCAACAGAATGCACCTCCAAATAGGCTAAACATATACCCACTTGTAGATCTTCTTTGATCCAGATATCTAGCCCAGTCTGCATCAACAAACCCATGGATGTCCAAAACTCTATCCAATCCTAGTCTTCCTTGGTAGCACAAACCATAATCACTAGTGGCACACAAATATATGAAAACCCGCTTCACTTTTGTCCAATACTCTTTCCCTGATTTTTATATAAACCTTCTCCATACTCCCACTGCATGTGCAATGTATGGTCTAGTACAGATCACTGCATATATTAGGCTACCCACTGCACTTGCGTATGGAACACGAGACATATCCTCCTCTACTTCTTATTTCTTGGGATATTTTTCAACATATAACTTTACACCTACACAAATAGGAACCTTCACCAGTTTACTATCTTGCATATTGAAACTCTGTAATGTTGTCTCGACATACTTCCTCTAGTTTAACCAAAGCTTAATATTTTCTCGATCTCTCTTAATTTCTATGCCCAAAGTATAGTTTGCAGCACCAAGATCCTTCATTTCAATTTCAAATAACAATTGGGTCTTCAAATCCTGGATAATTTCTTTGTCATTTCCAACCAACCACATACCATCCACATACAAGACCAAATAAATAACATGGTCGTCAATTAATCTAAAATAAACACAATGATCCTCTTTGCTTCTGGTGAAGCCAAGTCCCCATATATAGGTATCAAATTTCTAATACCACATCCTTGGTGACTGTTTTAACCCATACAAAGAATTTTTTTACCTGCATACCAATTCTTTCTTACCCTTCACAACAAATCCTTTAGGTTGCTTCATGTATATCTCCTCTTCTAGATGCTCGTGAAGAAATGATGTCTTCACATCCATCTTTTCTACCTCAAAGTCAAATGTAGCAACAACATATAAAAGTAATATAATTGAAGTAACCTTGGAAACCCGTGAAAAAATATCACCAAAATCAATTCCCGACACCTAGGAATAACCTTTTGCTACTATTCGAGCTTTATATTTATCCACCTTGTCTTCTCCAGTCATCTTCTTCTTAAACACCCATTTTCTCCTAATGGGCTTCCTTGCAGTCGACAACTCCACCAGATCCCATGCCTTATTTTTGTGCAAGGATGCCATTTCATCAACCATGGCTTCCTTCCAAAGTTTTCCATCCTCTGAATCCACTACTTCCCTGAAAATTTGAGGATCATCATTAGTGACAGTTAAAGACAAATTTAAACAAAAAGCAGATGGAAAATACCTTTTTGGCGACCTTCTTTCTCAAACTGAACTTCTCACAATTGGAGTTTGTGGCTCTTCCTCTTCTAAATCTTGTTATGTTGTAGAGTCTGGTTCTTCTTCCTTTAGCTCAAACTCTATCTTCTTAGGTTCCTTTGGTATGAATTCATGTTTAACAACATCTCTCACTGCTCTAAACACCACATCTTGGTTGTACACAACCTTCGTTGTTTTTGGGTTCCAAAGCTTGTAACCTTTTAAACCATCCTTATACTAAAAAAGGATGCACCTTTCATATTTGTTATCCAACTTGGTCCTTTTCTCCTTTGGAACATGTACATATTCATCGCATCCAACTACCCTCAAATGTGAAAGAGAGGGTTTCTTACCAGTCCATACCTCATGCGGAGTCTTATCCTCCAACATTGATGAAGGTGATATGTTAACAAGGTAACATGTAGTCTCCACTGCCTCTACCCCAAATTTATGTCCTAACCTGGTACCACTGAGCATGCTTCTTGCCTTTTCCATCAGCATTATGTTCATTCTTTCTGCGCTCCATTTTTGGGAGGTGTTTATGGAGTAGTCTTCTTTCTGAGGTGTGTATGGAGTAGTCTTCTACTGTGCTATACCACAATTATTACAGAAATCTTCAAATTACTTCTTGCAGAACTCTCCACCATTATCTTTTCTCGGCACCTTTATCTTCTTCTATGTCTGGTTTTCCACTAGAACCTTAAATTCCTTAAATCTGTCAAAGTATTCAGAGTTCTTCCTCAACAAATATATCCATGTATTCCTTGAGAAGTCATTTGTAAATGAAACACAGTACACATAATTACCCAATGATGGAACTGACACATGTCCAAACACATCACTGTGCACAAGATCTAATATCTTGTCCACCCTCTTAGCACCAGAAGGAAAACTCACTCGATTCTTCTTCCCATATACACAATTTTTACAAAAATCGAAATCTAGAGAGAAATTAGACACACCTTCTACCATATCATTACCATGCAGTATCTGAAGGCCCTTCTCTCCAATATGTCCAAGCCTTTGATGCCATGGCATGGTCTTTTCTCTAGAGACCGCCAAGCTTTCTGTTCCACTTTCAGGAACCACAGAATTGTTGCACCCATCAATAACAGTGCTACCCTAAAGCTTGTAAAAATTCCTATTCCTAACTCCCCACATCAATAACAATGCTACCCAAACCATCTTGTAGGTATCTTTCTCAAACACCATTTTTACACCTGCATCATCCATCTTTCTTATAGAAATAATATTTTTAGCCAATGCAGGAATATGCAGAACACCATGAAGTGTTCTAATCCTTCCACCTTGTAGCTTTATCTTGACCTTTCTGTGTCCAACGATTTTGGCCTTCCTATCACCCCCTAAGAAGAAATAACCACCATCACACTTCTCATACTCATAGAACCTCTCCCTATGGGGAGTGAAGTGAGAGGATGCACATGAGTCAATCAACAATGTCTCACGATCTACATTTGTATTTGAAGAAGAAGCCAAATACACATCCCCACCTTCATATGAGGTGGTTTTTCCTCTGCAGAAAGAGAATCATCAGATCCATTTCCTTTCTGACGAGATTTCAAATCTATAGTCCTTTCTGAAGTTCCCTTCCTTTCCACATTTTTAGCACACCTTTATAGGCTTTCCTAGAGATTTAGATCTCCTTCTATATTTAGATCTCCCTCTATATTTAGATCTACGACTCGAAAAGTTATTTTTGTTTCCGTTTTGGGACCTTCGTCATATAGATAAGGCATCTACATTCTAGCCCTCCATATTTTTCTATCTCATTTCCTTCGATAGCAAGGCTCAGACAATTTCATCAAAATTCAAGGTAGTTGTATTGCTACCTATTGAAATAACCAAAATATCCCATGAATTTGGTAGAGAACACATAAAACTGATGTAATTATCTCCATTTGAGATTTTAATATCAAGAAATGTCAATTGTCTTACCATATTAATGAAGGCATTCATATGCTTTTTCACCAAGTCTCTATCCTTCATTCTCAGGTTATACAACTTTTTCTGCAAGAACAACTTATTCACCAGAGACTTAGATTTGTACAAAGTACCTAACTTTACACACATAGTCTTTGCTGTAGCTTCCCCATATACATTAAACAATACCAAATTTGAGGCACAAAATCGTATTGTGCTCTTTGCCTTCCGATTCAACTTTTCCCAATGTTCATTTGACATTGTCGTTGGTTTAGTACCTGGATCCACCATGATCCACCGATCTTTATCCATCAGCAGACCCTCCATCTTGAGCTTCCACAACTCAAAAATCTAACCATTAAATTTCTCTCTCTCTATATTTCCAATTCTCACCATCTTCTTTCACCGCAATAATTGATCCCGTATATATTCCACTAAATAGGGTCTACCATAGGCCCAAGAAAAAAGCCCCTCAGCAGAAAAGGGGTCCCCTTGAAGCCGAAACAACTTTGATTCCAAATGTAGGTTTTAACCTTGTACATAAATCATCTGCAAACGAATTATTAAAAATACAAAATAAACGATAGCGAGAGAATAAAAAAATAAAATAGATATACAAAGAGATTTTCCCCTAGATTCAAAATCAGGGCTACTAGCATGATTTTTTAATTATTTTCCTTTAGTGTTACAACACACACACACACACACACACACATATATATACATGTAGAAGCATTCATATACTCCAATCCATTAACCCTGGATTAGAACATAACCATAGTTCCCTTGAACAGATCTACAAAATACTAGGAGAAGAAAACCATCATGCCCCAAAAACATGTGCAAACCCATGCACAAATAAATAGGTAGGTCTTCAAACCTAATATAGGGTCCAAAAAAAATTTCCCGGGGCATTGCCTCAGACCCTGTGCAGGGGGGCTACCACCCCCTAGAAACCTCCCGATAGGGGGGATGCCCCCCCCCCTCCCCCAATGGGTTCCCTGCTGCACCTGATGCAAGAAAAGGAGGGATTTCACCCCCCTCACACCCACCGCTTCGTGCCTGCTTCTAATCATGGAAACAATATAAAACAAACCAACATCAAACCTATGAATTCCATAATATTCACACCGAAATATCCTTTCTATTTTTTTTACTAGTCGCAAAACCTCCTAATGCATCCCCCTTACATCGTCCATGACGCAAAAAAGAGAGAGCAAAAAACACATGAATTGAAGCACACAAGAAGGCCAAAAAACTAGTGGCTCGACAATGGAAGGCCAAAAAACTAGTGGCTCAGCTTAATCAATGGGGTAGATGAACCACCACTTTGATACCACTGTTGAAATCACAATTTGGAAAGTGAATTCAACTGTATATTAATGATTATCAAAATTATGTATATAGTGTACATATAAATACAATAGGTAAATAGTTGATACATTTTCTTAGATTTCTTTGATGACCAATAATTTTCCATCATAACCTTGACGAATTAGGTGTTTAACATGATGGAGGCACATTCCCGTGCTCTGAAAACATGCAGGTGAGACATATCCTTTTGGAAATAAATGGGAAAGAAAGTAGTAATCCAAATATAAGGAGATAAGAAAGGTCTAGAATATATGTTTGTGGGTTGGTTTAGAGTAAGTGTAAGAAGCCAAAGCAGATATGGATCTCCAAGTTGCCTTCCATAGACTATCATGGATACAAAAAACCATTATGCCCCCAAAAAATAACCACTGGGCGTTGTAGGGTGTATTCACTTTATGGCACGAAGTCCAATGATTGGCCATTAAATTATCCTTGATCTCATAAAAAAATAACGCACTGCAACAACAATAAAGAATATTATTTCTCAACACACTTGGATATGTATTTAAATTAAAGGAAGAACTATAGTTTCCCTTAGCTAAATTTTCAAGGGAAGGGCATAGATAGAAATATCATGGCATCAGTGGTTTATCCTATCAGGGCATATTCGTAAGGCCATAAATAAGTGCATAAACCCGATGATAATAGCATCATTATTTTAATTATGCTTGATAGGCATGTGTATTTTAGAATAGGCTAAAATGGTAGAGATTTAGCCTCCATGGAATATGCTAGAATATTCATAGTAGTACGCACATATCATGGATTAACATTGATCCCCAAGTTAGTTATGCTTTTTAATTAATTTATCTCAAATTAATTAATTAAATAAAATTTCATATCAACACATGTCATATTGGGCATGTGTTATTAATAATCCAGGGTATTTACCCATGTTCTTGTAACAAAAGAAAAACAAATTATGGTACGATGGGCATGAACCTCCATAGTTAAGAATATTGTTACATGTTTTTTTAAATGTATATATTTTTAACCCATATAGTAATTCTTTTTATAATTAATAATAATAATAATAATAATTTTTGTAAATTATGTTGTAATTACCTTAAAATTTCAAAATTCATCATCTTAAGCCTCATAGTTCATACTCACAATATGCCTCAATAGAACCTAGGTCTGTTGACTGACAAATCAAGATCAAGTATAACCAAATAAGGCATATATTGCTGAAAAATACTAGAATTATCATGCATTGAGCTACATGCAGAAGGGAAAAAAACTACTAAAAGACATATCAAGTGATTACAAGTTTGAAGAAGTGACTAGATTTGGGTCCTGGGCACTTGAACATGTAGGTGCAGGTGGTTTAATTTGACATATAATATAACTTCTAGATGATTTATCCGAGAATCTATACTAGCCAAACAAGAGCACCAATTTCACTACACTCAATTTGATTTCATTCCAAGAAGAGATGATATCATTATGCTCTTCATGCTTATCTTCCAAGACCCTAACTAAAATAGTTTTCATCTTCCAATGGAGGGTGATTGAGTCCGCGTTTTGGATCTATCTTCCCCTGATTTGACCAAGGTTAGGAACCCAATTGGCTACCTCCTCTATGATTTTAGAGTTATAATACATTTGACAGTCATTAGTGGTCAAGGCTTAAAGTTGGAAGATTTCCTCATGAATGTTAGGGGGTGTAGTGGAGTGAAAGAGAGTTGTAGCTTCCTAGGCTTGGGCTTAGGCATGAGTCCTGCCCTGGGGATCTCTACCTCTATCTCCCCCGCAATTGCACATACATTTGCAGGGAATTTTACACCAACATGGGAAAATTTGGTCAAGAAAACTATCCCACAATAGACCAAAACTAAGAGGGATAAGGCTAAGAAGGTCGAAACAAAGGAAAGGAAAGAAATATTAGGAGTTATAGATGGCCCAATCCACCAAGAAAAGGAACACCAATAATCGAAAGAATGAGATAAAAAAATACGGGTAGGATCACCTGCTCGCTAGGAAACACCAAAGTCCAAGTTACAATGCACCCTTGTAGACTTTAAAACAGAAACACTAGACTTAAACCACATAGACTTAGAGAAATAGAAAAAAATAAATTAGCTAGAAAAATAACACTGTAACCTAATGTAACCAGTCCACTTTTCCCAAGTCAATGAATTCGTGTGCACTACATGTAAGATAACACCACCAATAGTTTCAACCTCTAATTCCAGTGGAATTCATAGTCTCGCAATATGAAGTCTTTGTGCACCCAAGACCTAACTATAGTCCAATATCTGTCATCCCATGCGAGAAGTAGGTCCCTCTATACTCTAAGGCCAAATTAGCTTGCATGCAAAGCTAGGTAACTTCCACTTCATTACCAAAGGAAAGTGACCTTGTCTCGAGAAAACGCCATGAATTATGTCATTGATTTGTAGTCTTCTTGATGCACATAAAGAAAGGATTTCAAGAACACCATAAAATATAACATAGAAAGGCTTAACACTGTAATGAGTGAGGTAGGAATAATTTTCATATGTTATGCATGGGGCAGGCTAGCCTCCTCAACCTCCATCACCGAACACCCTGATCAAGGGAATAATAACAATAATTTAAAATAAACTTATAATTTAGTTAACTCTTATGATTTATTTTAATTTGAGCAATTTGAGCTGCATTATAAATTAAGTGTTTTTATGATTATCAAGCATTGATGTCTATCAACATTATAAATATTAAACTCATATATATGGTTTGTCTAATTCTAATTTTATATTAAAATACCAATAATTTAAAATAAACATATAATTTAGTTAACTCTTATGATTTCTTTTAATTTGGGCAATTTGAGCTGCATTATAAATTAAGGGTTTTTATGCTTATCAAGCATTAATGTCTATCAAAATTATAAATATTAAACTCATATATATGGTTTGTCTAATTCTAATTTTATATTAAAATACTATTTGGTAACAAATTTGGTAAGGTTTAGGGTTTAGTAAAAATGGAAACAAAATAGTAGGTTTTGTTTACTATTAATGTTATGGTTTAACTTTTTTTGTTATGTTTTTTTTTTAATGAGTATATTAGGATATGTTTGAATGAGAGATGCATAATTCCAGTTCTTAAGAGTTTTTTTTTCTTGAAAAGACTTTTTTATATAATTAAAAATAAACTCCAAATTATATAACCAATTTGTAACAAAATATTGAAAACTAAAATATTAAGAACTTAATTTGTTTCCACTTTAATTTTAAATTAAAATACTTATAAGTAACTCATGTAATAAAATATGGGATTTAATTCCATTTGTGTTCCAGATTTACTGTAAGTTTTTATATTTGTAACTGCATCTCCTTAGCATGAATCTTTGCACTATTTCATGCCTCCAGTGCCTATGTAAACAATGTCGACAGTAGGACTAAACACGAAGAAAAGAACAAAGAACGTGGAAAGTTGTTCACATTCACTGCAAGTTTTCATATTTATCATTACATCTCTGTCTCACGGTTCTCTGGGCCATTTCATCCTTCTGGTGCCTCTCAAATCGATGTAGATAGCAGGACTAACCAAGGAATAGAAATGCAAAGAACAGAGTGAGCAATAGACAGAGATTCAAACAATCATACACTAACATGAAATCTACCCCCGTAAAGTTATTGTACTTGCACTTATTCTATGTTGAATACCATTGAAAGGGTAACAAAAGCACAGCTCTACGTTAAAGCATATAGTGACACATATTTATGTGGAGAAAACCCTCTAGGGGACAAATATTTAACAATAAAAACATATTATATTTTTGTCAAAGAATAATACAAATTATAGAGCTCTCCCTTCCCATATTCAAAGAGCGTGGTTGCTCTGGAGTACAGTCCTATAATGTCATAGATATTTATGAGTCTCCCACAACCCTGCAATTACCCCTCTATTTTTTTCCTCCCTATGTTTGAACAAGAACTTGCCACATTTTTCTCTTTTGAAGTTATTAATGGATTTCTTCTCTTCATTTTCAATCATTTTGATCTCAAAAAAAAATTCAAATGAGTGGATTCAAATTACATTCCAAGCTTCACCTCTCATTCTAGCAAACTTCTATTTGAAGACTGCTTCAATTTATTACTAGCATTGATTAAACTCTTCACCTGATTTTCTCTGTAAGGAAATTTTCAATTTCGGTTTACAAACATTCCTCAAAATTGTTTTATCACAGGGGAAAGCTTCTATTTCCTTTTTACAATGATTGTTACAAGTGTGGTTTTCCCTCCTTGACCGTCCTAAACTACATATGATTCACATTTTACATATTTCAGCAACGGTTGTGACAAGCTTTATTAAGATTTATGGTGACAACATTTAGTTCAATTACCTTATGACACCTTCTCAAGAGGGATGGCTCAGGATTTTCATAGCTCAAGAATTGTGAAATATTACATGGTTGCAGAATTTCAAATGCGAATTTTGACGTTTCAGTGATTAGGAATGAATTCGTCAGTTGGCAGAAGCTGATTCCAAGTTAATTTATAGAATTTTCATTACCAAGGTCATGCTCTAATCACTATAATCATTAATGGAGAGGGTAGAAGAGGAAGGCTTCTTTGGAAGTTTCTTAGAATGTTTTCAATCACCCAATTAGTGATTAAGTTACGTTAACTTCAATGATAATTACTAATTGGGTTAATCATAACACGATAAGTTGGAAAGTTTTTTTTTCCTTTCTGAACCATGGGTTTCTTTTATTTATTTTTTGGGTTTACTTGGGGATTTTTTTAGGTTTCACTTGGAATTTATTTTCATTTAATTAAAATTTTTTAGTTTAACTTTAGTGGTTAATAGTGAAATTTAATATTAATCACAACCCAAGATAAGTTGGAAAACTTTTGAAAAGAATTGAGAAACTGAAACTAAACTGGGACACTTGGACTCACGGTTTTGACACCTGGCAGGTGGTTGGGATTACAATCTTTAACACTTACCTTTAATTACAACCACATAAAAAAAAATTAATTCAGATACCTGCTGATCTATGTCTCAACGAGGCTTACAATTTAAAAAAAATTGACTTCAACTAGATTTGGTTTTCTTCTTCTCTTCTTCCAAATTATGTAGCCTCTAAATTGTTTCAGATTTTTCGCTTTGCTGTATCCTTTAGAACTCTGTTTCTTCATTTGCTGGTGCAGGTATTCTATTTTTTAAGGCTGTCTAAGCATGTTCTGGACATCTTCAAGAAATGTGAGCTGCTGCCACATATTGCCTTATGTAGTGTGCTTTTCATCATCAATCTACTGCAACATAGGATTGGAATAATATCTTATCTCTTCAAAACTCCAATACCTGAAAATTTCATTAACATGTTCGTCATGCATGTCATATTCATCATTCATATCTACATCTTCTATGTAGATCTCATACAGACATAATATTGCAAGCCATGTTTCAATAAAATTTAGCTCTTCTTCATAATCAATCTGTGTACCTGCACACTGAAAATCATTGTTAGAAATAAAAATATTTTCAGAACGACATTGGTTCCAGTCTTTTTTCTCTTCAGTGAGAGCTTTCTTCTATTGTGTTTCCTTTTCTTCTTCTGCATCTATCTCTGTTTCTGAATTCCCTTTTGTAGACTTGTTTCTTTGCTTCTGTCTCTGCTTCTTTCTCTGTTTCTTCCTTCTGCTCTGCAATGAGAGATTTCTACTGTTGCGCTTCCTTTTCTGATTCTTCTTCTTCCTTCTCTGCTTCTGTTTCTATATTTATTTTTGCTTTCTCTTTGCAGACTGTCTTTATCTCTGTTTCTTCTTTCCCTTTGCAGACTTCTTTCTTTGCTTCTGTCTCTGCTTATTTCTTCTGCTTTGTTTATGTCTCTGTCTTTTCTTTACTAACCTGTGCTACTGCAAACAGGGTGTCTTCCACTAACTGAAGTGGGTTTATCTCACCAAATAGGATCATGTCAATATCATGTTTCTATTGCATCATCTACAACAAATCATCATTAGCCAAAAATTCTCTGTCAAAATCAACAATATTAGTCTCTGGATTTACCATATCATCAGCAAGCTCTGTTGCTGGAATCACCATATCATCATCAACAAGCTGTGTTGTTGGAATCATCACATATTCGTCAGCAAACTCTGTTGCTGGATTCATCATATCTTCGTCAGCAAGCCATGTTGCTAGTATCATAAAATCTTTGTCCACTCGTAGCTATGTACAGTTGGGTTGAGAAGCATCTTCGTGCTCTCTCTCTGCTACTTCTCCACTTTATTCGCAGACTTCATCCACCTGTGGCTGCGCATAGTGGGATTCAACAAACTCTTCATCTCGATGTAGATCTGCTTCTACATATCCACCTTCATCTTCAACTTCAATGCTCCACTTTGCACCAAAACATCTCTTAAGGGTATCCCATGCCTCCTTGGCTGTCTTGGCATCTGAGATTAAGGGAAGTATACTTTCATCAACTGATCCTTTTATGCATCTTAATGCATAGGCATCTTTTTGCCTTCTTATTTCCAGATCTAAAAAGGTCTCGAACATCTTCTGTTTTTTCTTTAGCCTCTTGGCTTTTCCCATGACCTTGTTGCTTGGCTTCCACAAATAAACGATTCTATATATGCAAAAAAAATCTCTTCCTAAAAAAAATCTCCTTTTAAACATTCACTTTCACATGTGCTTTTAAACATTCACTTTCACTTGCTTAAGGCTTTAACACTTTCAATTTTAAGGTTTTTTTTTTTTTTTTTTTTTTTTTAACTCAAAAAAAATTCTTTTTCTTTTCAACGGAATCTCCTTTTCCAAAACGAACTTCACACATGCTGTTTAAAAAACATTTTTTCCTTTTAAAAAACCTTTTCACATTTCAAGTTTTTTTTTTAATAGAAAAAAACTTTGAAAAAAAAAAACTTTCCCTTAAGATTTGAAAACCTTCATATTAAAGCCTTTTTTTTTAAAACTTCACATGCATATTTGCATTTACCTTTTTTTTTAAATCGACACTTTAACATGAATTGATTTTTGAAAAACCTTATATAAATATTTAATACATTGAACTCTTCATACCTTTTTGAAAATCCTTAATACGTTGAATGCTTCATACCTTCATGCATGTGTAACAAAATTCACATTCTCCTTACTGTAGATGCGTTATTTTTGCTTGCAGACTGGTGCGGTCCTGATATCAAACAAATGCGACTAAATAAAAATAGCGTAAGGAAAAAAAACTGGCGCGGGTATGGCTTGCGTTCTTGCGCCAATCTTTTGTTTTGGCGCGTTGGCGCGAGTATTAGCCTAACAGTCGCGCCAACCAAAAAATTACTTCGGCTTTCTTCGAATAGACTTTCTGCAATTTGTAGGAGGCTTTTTCTTTAAAAAATTTTGCTGCTCTTCAATGAGTCTTATGCAAGCTCGCTTCTCCTCTCTAGTGCTTCTTCTTGGCTTTGTTGCTACTCTCCAGGGAGGTTTATGCAAGCTAGCTCTGATACCATGAAAATAATTGAGAAACTGAAAAGTAAAATGGAGCAGAGAAATTGCTCATCTCAATATTACGAATAGGTTAAATAGATTACATTGGAAACATCAGTAACAAATGACTATAGTGTAACTGGACTAAACTAGAGAAACTGAAACTAAACTGGGACACTTGGACTGACGGTTTTGACACATAGCAGGTGGTTGGGATTACAATCTTTAACAACTTTTTTATCCTGTCCTAACAATGAGCTTTTTTTAGGGTTTATTTGGGAATCTGCCTTTTTTGTTTTTTAGTTGGTGTAGTTAGATATTTTTTTAATTCTTTTACTTAGAATATATTTTGATTCAAAATTATTGTTGTAATTTTAATGATGAATAATGAGTTTAAAAACTAATATATAGTTATGAATATAATAAGAAATTTGATATTAATTTAAGATATACATTGAGAATAAAACTTCTAATATATTCAATTATTAGTCTAACTATTTCATTGGAACCATCACTATCTATAAATCATTAGCAAATCCAACCACTTGACATTATCCCAATAACTGAACCATAATTGAACCTTGATTGGTGATGAAAATTTTTCACTAATAGATCCTACAACTTTTAACAAATATGATGATGATAATAGATTTAATAATGGATTATTATGAAAAGAGTATTTATTCTTCAAAATATATTTTTTAATTCATTTTTAACTTAATTAAGTGGTTCTTAATAGATGAAATATGAAAATATAATGTAAAGTTGTGCTTTTGTTACTCTTTCAATGTTATTCAACATAGAATAAGTGCAAGTACATTAACTTTACGGGGTAAATTTCGTGTTAGTGTATGACTGTTTGAAGCTCTGTCTATTGCTCACTCTGTTCTTTGCAATTCTCTTCCTTGGTTAGTCCTGCTGTTTAGATCGATTTTAGAGGCACCAGAGGGATGAAATGGCGCAGAGAACCGTGAGACAGAGATGCAATGATAAATATGAAAAATTGCAGTGCTTTTTTATCCTATCTTAACAATGAGTTTTTTTTAGGGTTTAGTTGGGAATTTGCCTTTTTTGTTTTTCGGTTAGTTAGTGTAGTTAGATATTTTTTTATGCTTTTACTTAGAATTTATTTTGATTCAAAATCATTATTGTAAATTTTTAATTTTAAAATTAATATATAGTTATGAAAATAATAATAAAATTGGTAATAATTTAAAATATACATTGAAAATAAAAAATTTAATATGTTCAATTATTACTCTTAACTATTTAATTGGAAAGACCGTTATCTATAAATGTCGTCATTGGCAATAATTGAACCTTGATTGGTGGTGAAAACTTTTCACTAATAGATCCAACAAATTTTAACAAATATGATGATAATAATAATAAATTAATATGAAAAGAGTGTTTACTCTTCCAAATATATATTTTTAATTCATTTTTGACATAATTAAGTGGTTCTTAATAGATGAAACATGAAAATATATTTTTTAATTCATTTTTTCAATCACCCCATTAGTGATTGAAGTTTCTTAGAATGTTTGCGATCACCCGATTAGTGATTAAGTTAAGTTAACTACAATCATAACTACTAATTGGGTTAATCATAACACGATAAGTTGAGTGTTTTTTTTCCTTTCTAAATAATGGGTTCTTTTTTGTTTACTTTTGGGGTTTAGTTAGGGATTTTGTTTTCAGTTTCAGAATTTATTTTGATTTAATTAAAAAAAAAGTTTAACTTTAATGATTAATAGTGAGTTTTAATTATTCTGTAAAGTGTTTTTCTTTGAAAATAACTCCCCTCAACTGCCACTTGTACTATTGTGTATCGTTGATTTTGATGTTAGACGATTGAAATAATATCTACTTTAAGATTGAATATTGTATTTAATCAGTTACAGAAATAATATAAATAAAGAAAACCATTTTAGGTCCTCCAAACAATTGCACTGTGAGCATGAAATTGGAAGAAATGTCGAGGAAAGATGTCTTTGCACATTTCTTGGATTTCCGCCTGCATATGCACAATATATATTTAACTAAGATGCAAGTATGTTCAGAACTTAATGGAATGTTCAAAGAATATGTAATTGGAGCGCATCGTCAAGCATAATTTCAGAAAGTAAATCAATTGAAGAGAAAAGAGAGAAGGAACCCTTAAAAAGTGAGAGAGCTCGCGTTCAGGTAGCGTAGCTTTTGGTCTAAAAAACAAGTGACAAAGTTTAGTCCAAGAACGATACGAGAGTGTTAAAGAACATGCGGGTGATTTCATTGAATTTCTTAGGCGTGAAGACATCATGCGGAGAGGACTCCCTGTTTTTGTTTAAAAGTGGAGGACATTTAAAATAATCGGCAAAAATGTTGTCGCTCGGAAAGAGAGCATGCATAATAGCCTAGCTATTGGAAATATTGGTGTGTAATATGTAGAATGTTTTTACCATGGTAATTTAGTGAAAATATAGTTTCTGTGCAAAGTTTGTAGAAGAATTCTGTGAGAGGACACCCTCTTTACAATTTAGTGCAATTTTGAGATGCATAATTAATTTGACGCACTGAATTATTTTCCTTTTTGAGGATCGAAAGATTGATAACATTCGTCAGAAGCTTCTCGTTAGCTAAGCCTTCCTTTTTTTTCCGCTCAACAACGAGGTTTTAGACTTAGATATTTCAAGGCTTTAGTATTTGCGTCATTGAATTAGATGTTTTTCCCCTTTGTTAAGTATTTCTCTGTCATGGTACTAAAGCTTGAAAAAATAGTGAAAAAAGACTTCTTAGACCCCGTGTTGTTCAAATATTTGAAAAATGTTCAAAATAACAAGGAGAATAGGAACTAATTTGTTTTTATTTAGCATACCCTTCCTTTAATTTTTCTATGGTTGGTCGATCAGTGAAAACATACAGTACAAAGTTCTTACTGCAAGACACCAACATTACCGCTTAATTTTTCTGATAGCTTTGAAACCCTGAGGTTTCTTTTTGATGGATCATATTCAAAAGAAGGCGCATTTATACCATAGAAGAAATTAGAAAAGGAAAATGATAATATGCATGAAAATAAGGGTGATGGAAATGAAAATAATACCGATGGAGGCGCTTCCAGTGTTCCCAGATATGTCATCCAAAATTTCCATCCTCCCCAATTGTTCAGTGACGAGAAACCAAATGCATGTTCTATTTAATGTGATCACAAAATAATTTAAATTCATGGAAAGAAATCACATCGGCTACTGTAGTAATGGAGAAAATGGGATGTTGGTTACTTCTCCCCACATTGTAAATGAAACGTTTAATGTAGATCGAGTATGTTTTCCACGTACTTTCTTTAACTCATATACAATTTCTGATTTTAATAGTTTCTCTTAAACTCATTTTACAATGAATAATGCAACTCATCTAAGTCATTCTTGTCAATTAACTCATGTGAAAAATTGGATTTATTCTCCCTTGCTAATTACTTACACTCACTAATCAAAATAATATTTTAATTACTAGAATAATGAAATTATTTATTTCTTTCTTGAATTAAACACAATGGTTGGATCCCTCCTTTCTTAACCTTTCCCCACAACACATTTAATAAATCCTTAGAAAAATTATTATGGGGATTTTCTTAATCCATACAATCATCTCTTTAATCAACATACCATTCCTTCCCTCCTTTTTACCCCAAACCAGTTAACTACTTTAGATATTTCTTTCCTTTGAGCTCATTATCTTGGCCAATAGAGAGGAGGGATTCTAATAATTAACACTCTATACATGAGAGTATCCATTAACTACAAAAAGATCCTTATACCACTATATATAATTATTTTCATTACACTTCTCCTTGAATAAATTACTTCCCTTCCTTGAAGCAAATCTTTCAAATGCATGTTTGGTTTTGTTTCAAGACTTTTATTTCTTCCTCCAATCATTTCTTCTAGTAAGAAGGCACATCTCCATTAAGAACCTCTTTAAAATTTCTTTTGTCACAACACATGGAATATAAAGAAATTTTATTATAATGGGTGGGCTCATAGACATACCCATCATGGATTGTTTTCCATAATTCATCTCATTTTTTTCTCTTCATCTCAATGAACATTTTCAAGATTCCAATTTTCATTAAGCGTTAATGGTAGTTTTTACATATGTTGATGGGGGTTTAGAGTTATTGTGACATTTTTTGGGGTTATACATAATTAAAAATCTAAGCATACCAAGTTCACTTACAATTTTGCAAATCGGTTCCATTTTATACGTCTGTCCTGTGGCCCATAGTGCATAATCAGACATCATTATGAAAAGAAGAGCCTGCGTAGGTTATAAAAAAAACAATTTCTTTATCCAAACAATTCTCCAAACCTATAATTTATTTTTAAATAAAATAACTCATATTTAGAAGTTAAATATTCAATTAAATCACATAACATATCACATATTTTTTCCTATATACTACTCTTTCCTATGTTACTACTTTACAACGTTTCCTTTGCAACATATGGTGCAATTGATAGTTATGTTGTAGAGTGTCCTATTTGAAAAAAACTCCCCCTAACTTCCACTTGTATCATTGTGCATGATTGATTTTGATGTTAGACGATTGAAATAGTGTCTACCTTTAGATTGAATATTGTTATTAATTAGTTACAGAAATAATCAAATAAGGAAATCATTTTAGAAATAATCCAAATAAAAAACCTACTGCAACTTTTCAACACTTTGGACAAAAACATCATAGGGACAATGATTAAAAATTTAGGGGAAAATATATAATATACAAGTGTATTATATGTTGAAATTCAATGTATTATTTATTTATTTATTTGAAACTGTAATTTTAAATATATAAATAGATTGCAAAACTCCAAAACAATAGAATTTTATAAATTTAACAATAACAATAATAATAATAATAATATATATATATATATTAAAAATAAAGTTCATTTAAAGTTACAGTGTTAATTATTTTTAACTATTTACATTGGAAAGCATTCTCTTTGAAAAAAACTCCCCCAACTGCCACTTGTACCATTGTGCATGGTTGATTTTGATGTTAGAATATTGAAATAGTGTCTACCTTACAATTGAGTACTTTTATTAATTAGTTATAGAAATAATCGAATAAGGAAAATCGTTTTAGAAATAATCCAATTACAATACCCATTGCAACATTTTCAACACTTCGGATAAAAAATGCTCTATGAAAGAAAATATCCCGCTCGGTTGCAAACATAGCTTCAGATCCCACACCCTTTTTCCTCCCATCGGTCGCCTATGCGGTTTTGAAGGAAAATATGAATAGATAGGTGGCACCTCAGATAAAGAATTTCTCTTTGAAGGCAAAACCCTTCAAATCTCCTACTCAGCAGCAATCCCAACTTTGGCTCTGGCACCATTTATCCACCCACGTCGATTTGAATATATTTTCACAATGTTAGGATATTTCGACATATAGGAAATAGTTAAGTATAACTTGATCTAGTGTAGAGTTAGGTAAAGTGTGTTTCTTTACTATGTACATTTGTAACTTATAATCCGATGGTCATGATTTATAGTGATCCAACGTCTCACTCTCTCCTCGGTATTAATGACCCTTTATCCGTGGCTTAGCACCCGATTGGTCCATGATCTCTATTTAAAGAGACTGGAGGGTCATTTTTCTGGTAACCGTTTATGAGAGAAAAATATGTAAATTTTCTTTTATATTAATAAATTTTTTGAAGTGGCCACGTTGGCTCAGGCCATGGACTATTTCCCTCTTCAAGGGTTTTAACCACGTGATATACTGGTTTACTGATTTGTGATCTGTTTGTGAGCGGTGACCTTTGGTTTTTGATCTAAGGAACTTACCCTGTAAATTCCTACACACAAGGGAAAGCAATTCTGTTAGTAGGTTTAATTACCACACTATCATCATAAACATCCAAAGTACGTGTTAAATTTGACGTGCCCAGTTGGTGAAAAGAGTAAATTGTTGTTGTACCACCATGTTTCAGGTATCTCTGGCGATATCATATGTTTGTGCTTACAAATAAAATAAATAAACATGTCACTCCATTCTATTGACACTCTTGGATGACATAGTTCTTGGGACTTCATATTCTACTTATGTACTTTTTTTCATGTATAACCTAAGAGAAACAAACAATTTTCACTTTGGAAAGTTAGAGTAGCTATGCAATTCTTGCTACAATATTTCTGTTTTGAGATTTTAAGATTCTACTTATGTATATTTTCTTCATCTGTAACAGTAAGAAACAATATTTCTGTTTTGATATTTTATGATTCTATTTATATATCTTTTCTTCATCTGTAACAGTAAGAAACACACAAGAAGGCTAGAATCCCATCAAATTTAAGTATAACTCTATCAAAATTGGGTAAGCGAGGTAGGTTTCTACACCTTTCTCAGGTTTGAAACCTGAAAGATTAGGGCTCTAAACCCTTATGATTTTTGAACCCACATCTATTGTGTGATGATGCCTTATCTCAATCATAAGAACACAACTTGGCAGATTCCTAAATTCGAAATTTTTACCCAGGACTAATCTTTAACGTGTAATTCATAATGAACATTTTCCCATGATATTTTGAGAAATATTTTCTGCCAGTGGATAAGATCTTTTATCTTAGAATGACAGGCTCCCAAATTTAATATCTTTTCCCAAGAGTAATATTTAGTGGATGTACTTCAAAATGAACACTTTTTGAGAAATAATTTCCAAGGCCTAATTTTGGTTCTTTAAGTTTTATCCATAACTCGATAGTATTGTTTCTCTTGGAATCAATATTGAGAGTCAAATGTAACCAAAATTAAATCATAATTTTGTTGGTTATTAACCACATTTTAATAAGAAATTGAACAGTGATTTGATCAAGTCTATTATAATATACGCCTTTTAATCATATCTATGATCTCTCATCCTTATGGTTAATATTAAGCATAATTGATGTTGTTAGGTGCATTTCATAGTGATAGTATTGTCTATATTAGTTATATGTCATTCGTAGAGATAATAATTTTGATGTTTTGGGTACTCATTTTACTATTTAGGTGTGTGGAAGCATAAGAAGGGTGAAGGTCATGAGGATTATGGTCTCCTTGTGAGTGAAGTGGCAAGAAAGTATGCCATAGCAAGAGCATTACCAGAGGTCATTGACTCCAAATATGGGTGGTCATTGGTGTTACAGTATGAGGCCTGCTTACAGAATGGATTGGAGTGTGGAGGTGCTTACTTGAAGTACCTTCAACCCCAAGAAAGTGGATGGAAACCAACAAAGTTTGTAAATGAGTCCCCCTATTCCATTATTTTTGGACCAAATAAATGTGGAACTATTAACAAAGAAAACTTCATCTACAAGCACAAGAATCTAGAGTGTGGGGAATACGTAGAGCACCATCTAAAGTATCCTCCATCTACTCCCTTTAAAAAACTGACTCATGTTTATACATTCATCTTGAAACCCAATAATGAATTGAGAATTTTGATTGATGGAGAAGAGAAGAAAAAGGAAATTATTTTCTTTGGGGATAATTTTGATCCTGCTCTTATCCCACCTAAGACAATTCCCCATCCATAGGATAATAAGCCATAATATTGAGATGAGAGAGCAAAGATCCCTAATCCTGATTCAAAGAAGCCCGAGGATTGGGATGAGGATGAACTAATGTAAATTGAAGATTTGGAGGTTGATAAGCATGAAGGATGGTTGGATGACGAACCCAAGGAGATTGATGATCATGAAGCTACAAATATAGATGATTGGGATGATGAGGATGATGGAGAATGGGAAGCACCCAATATATCTAAGCCCAAGTGCGATGAGGCACCTGGATGTGGAGAATGAGAAAGAGCCATGAAGAATAATCCTGACTACAAGGGCAATTGGTATGCTCCAATGAGTGAAAGTCCTAACTAAAAGGGAATTTGGAAGCCACAATAGATTCCCAACCCTGACTTCTTTGAACTGGAAAAACCCGACCTTAAACAAATAGTAGCTATTGGTATTGAAAGGTGGAAAGTGCAAGATGGAAATTTATTTGACAACATACTGATTACACGAGATGAGCTGGTTACAGAGGAGTTCATATCAGAAACATGGAAGGGAAAATTTAGCATAGAAAAATAAAAGCAGAAGCTGGAAGATGCTGATGATTCTCTGCCAGGCGGGAACTCTAGTTTCCAGGTAAGATATTCTATTTGAGATATATTTGAGTGTTTTCTGCAATTATTTATTCACCAAGAAAGATGATCATCTGTCTAATTTTATTCATGAACCATTTTTTGCTTGACATTTGTTCTAGATGGTTGTAGTATTGATAAGAATGTTTTTTATTTCCTCTATGTGATAGAAAACATCCCATTCTTGGATGCATACAAGTTGAATGTTGTTGTAAGTGCTAAATGCCTTTTTTGTTTCTTGTCTTCTCAAATACATTATACCTTCTAGTTAATGCAACTACCCCTCTTTGCTTGATAAATGAATAGCATAATCACATTTACCAATGTCATTGATATACGTCGATAGGCATATATGAAATAGATTTACAACCACATTCACCATTTTGGTTGAAATAAGCTGATAGGCATATATACACCACCCACCACATGTATTTTAACTATATGCATACAATATATTAACCTAATATATATATTAAAATATATAATATTATATTATTTAATAATAAAATGTATAATAATGATATATTATTATTTTTTTTCAATATATTAATAGTTTTAACTCAAACTATAATATAATTCAAAAATAACAAAATAATAGTATTTTATTTTTATTTATAACAAGTATATATCTATTGCGAATATCTCAGGGGATTATTAATATTAGAAATCAAAAGAACTAATAAACCCAAGGGTTTAATATTATAAACCCAAGGAATAGGTGAAGTAAAGGATAAATATCAATATTATAAACCAAGAAATTAGAAAAACTTAAGAATAAATATTTTAAACTCAAGAGGTTAAGAAATCCTAAGAATTAATATTTTAAATTTAAGAGATTAATAAACATGAATTAATATTTAAAACCCAAAAACCTAAGAAACTAATAAACCCTAATAATTAATCTTTTAAATTCAAGAGATCAATAAAACCAAGATATTATTAATAACAAAATGCAAAAGAACGAAGCATAGTATGTTTTAATTTGAAGGTGGAGACAACACTCTACTAGGGTTTGGACTACCTCTGTAATGGAGCTGCCCTAATCGCCAACGGAAGGCCATCAGGCACTGCATGCACCTAGTCAAAGTGACTCAGCAACGTTCTGTGCACAGGCATGACATCTGCACCCCGGGGGGGGGGGGGGGCAGTCAACCTCCCCCTACAAAAGAGGAACGAAACAATATGGCTTCTGAATAGAGCAGAATGACCGCTGACAAGGAAGGCATGGAATAGAAGAATGAAGCACCATAGGCGCAAGCCACAACGGACACTTCGGAAACACCTGCTGTGATGTCTGCAACATGCAAACCCATTGCAGCTAAAAGACCTAAGATTGATCTGCCCAGTCGCCACATAAATGCTCAGATCCAGTACATGAAATATCATGCTGTCATTGGGAAGTTAATTAGCTTCTGGCCAATGGAGAAAGCACTGCAGGGGTGGATTTCCTCCAAATGGAAGCCCAAAGGATATGTCACCCTACATCTCGGTCCAAAGGGCTTCTTCAACACCGTATTCAACTGTATCGAGGACCAGAATAGAGTACTGGACGGGGGACCTTACTTCTTCAATTTCGCTGGTTTATACCTCAGAGACTGGATAGAAAGATTCAATGTGGACAAAGAAAACTTCAACTGGGCTCCGGTCTGGATACGCCTGTATTCACTACTGCTCGAATATTGGATGAAGAATCACTCACGGCTATTGGGAAGGGATTGGGTGAATTCATCAAGATAGCGGAAGAGACAAAGCTCCGAAGATACACTTCCTATGCGCAGATATGTGTATACATGCACCTGGACAAAGCACTTCCGGATGCAGTAAGTTTGTTTAATGATGATTTTGAGTGGATCCAACCCATCGACTATGAACATGTCCCTTTTAGGTGTCGTAGGTGTCATGCCCACGGGCATCTATTCAGAGACTTCCCTCTCAATATTCCTCCCAAGAATAAAGAAGCCAAAGACAAGCCTGAGGCAGATGGGTTCACTAAAGTTCCTAATTGCAGAAGGCATAAAAATAAACCCCCACCAGTAGGCAAAAAATCCAGTCCGCTAGCTAATACCCCTTCTACTAGCAACAATTTTGACCCCCTGTCTTAGTCTCACCTCTTGACTAAAATTCCCTCAACCCCCTTTGACCCTAATCCCAAACCCTCAACCTCAACCGCTGTTTCAAATTCCTCTAGTCCAAAATCTAGCCCGACAGAGTTGCAAAATATGGAGACCTTGGGTCATAAACCAACCCCAGAAACAGAGCTTGTTACTTGGAAGCCCAATAGCATGGATATTGATGGTCTTCTGTTTAACCCTAATCTCTCCAACAAGGAAAACCCAGAAAGTAGTCATCCGAGTCACATGGATGAGGACTCTGAGTGCTTCGAACTGGGTGAGCTTGATCTTTTAAGATTAGAGGATGCCTGCAGATGAAAAGAATTTGACAAAATCAATCCTCGATAGATCAAAACCTTATAAGTTGTCCTTTCCAAAGCTTAGCAACAAAAGAAACTGGGTATTCAACTGGTAAGTCACTGGGATGACCTAAAGATTATGAAGGAGTCCAAGAAAATAGGTAGAAAACCAGATTGGTAATGCACCATCACCTTAGGGGAGATGCTGGTTGAGTCAGGACAATACCCCAAGTTGACCCAGTTCTTCAAACCGCTTCCAAATTTTTCCTCATGAAGCTCATCTCATGGAACGTAAGAGGGTTAAATAGCCCTAGGAAATACAAAATGATTAAAAACATGATTCAGCAAGAAAGACCACAAATCATCTTTCTTCAAGAAACCAAATGAAATAGCACAGCTCTGGGCACTATTTTATCCAAAGCATGGCCCGACTGTCATTTAGTAGCGGTTGATGCTTCTGGCTCCTTAGGAGGCTTAGCCATAGTTTGGGACATTCAATTTGTCACACTACCAAACTTCCATGTTGCGCATAATCTCATTCAATCCACCTTCCACCTTATAGGTACCAATATACATGGGCACCTCTCAAATGTCTATTTTCCTCAAGATCATGCCATCAAGATAGCGCTCTTGAATACAATGGAAGCCCTAAACTCCAATCAAACTCACCCCTTATGGTTAATAGGGGGTGACTTCAACATGATAACCAAGCTTGAAGAAAAAACAGGAGGTCGACCAAGACTGGAGCCTGAATGTTCCCACTTTAGAGATTTCATTAACAGAAGTTGGCTTATCGATCTGCCTTTTTCAAATGGTATGTACACTTGGAACAACAAAAGATCTGGAAATCAGCAAATAGCTTCCAAGATGGATCGATTCCTTATTTCTGCCAATGTCATTCATTTGGGGGGGGACATCTTCGCTTCCATCCTACCATTTGCGGGTTCGGACCATTGGCCCATTTCTCTTCAATGGCAGAGACCCTGCTGCCAATTGAAACGGCTCTTCAGATTCGAAGCTTTCTCGCTTGACCATTCCACCTTCAAAACCCTGGTTCACTCTACATGGAAGAGATTTTTGCCGCCCAAGGGCTCCAAGATGTACCAGTTTCAGCAAAAGCTTAGATACCTCAAATCTCAAATCAAAGCTTGGAACCACTCATTTTTCGGGGACATGTTTCAGGGGAAAAATATCCTTGACCCTAGAATGGTAGATATTCAACAGGGAATCATCAATAAGGGAAGAGCAGAACTTCTTGCAGCCCAGGAACAGGGCCTCCAGAAGCAGTTGGATGAAATACGCGAACAAGAAGAAATTGTTTGGAGGAAAAAATCCAGAATTTGTTGGTTAAAGGAAGGAGAAAGAAACACAAAGTTCTTTCATCGATCCACCATTCAAATAAGAATGCACAACTGCATTTCTCATATCACAAATCAGCAAGGAGAGCGGTTGGAAAAACATGAAGACATTGAGCATGTGCTACTAGAACACTTCAGAAGTGTCCAACAAGAACCTCCAATCAATAGGCAACCAACTATCAACAAAATAACTCATCTTATTCCCAAATTGATAATGGAGGAGCACAATCAAATGTCACTGCGGCCGATTACCTTGCTGGAAGTCGAAATTGCCATGGCACAGTCCAAGGATGGCAAAGCCCCAGGTCCAGATGGGTTTACCTCAAACTTCTTCCATCATTTTTTGGATCTCATTAAGCAGGAAGTTTGGCAACTAGTGGAGGAATCAAGATCAATGCACTGGTTTCTCCCTTCCCTTAATGCTACTTTCATTGCACTCATTGCAAAAGAAGATAAATCTAGCATGCTGGATAAATTTCAACCCATAGCTTTGTGCAATGTGATCTACAAGGTGATCTCTAAGGTCATTGCCGATTGACTTAAGACACTTCTTCCGATGCTCATCTTGCTCGAACAAACTGGATATGTGGAAGGTCGAAAAATCCTAGATGGGATCATCTTAATGCACAAGGCAATTCACTCCTTAAAGATCAACAAAATGGCAGGTATGCTTCTTAAAATTGATCTATCCAAGGCTTTTGATAAAATGAGTTGGAACTATATTCAACAGATTCTAGGAGATTTTGGTTTTAATCAAATGTGGATTAGATGGGTTATGAACCTTATCTACTATAACTTTTCCTCCATTCTAGTAAATGGAGTACCCTCTCATCCGTTCTCTCCCTCGAGAGGTATTAGACAAGGAGATCCATTATCTCCTTTCCTTTTTGTTCTCATGGCTGAAGGCCTTAGAAGGCTAATTCAAAATTCTCTTCAAAACCAACAATTGAGAGGTATCTCCCTTCATGGTTCCCTGACTACCACCCATCAACAATTCGTGTATGATAACATGTTATTTGGCCACCTTTCTGTTCAAGAAGCCCACTCGTTTAAATCCATTTTGAACCTCTTTTCTGATGCCTCCGGCACTTCCATCAATGCAACCAAATCTCAGATCTACTTCTTTAACACCCCTGTCCAAACCCAAGCTAACATTTCTCAAATCCTGGGCTTCTCTATGGCTACTCTTCCTGCTAAGTACCTAGGAGCCTCCCTCATCGACTTTTCCATCAAGCACTCCTCCTGGAACCTTCTCCTTGAAAAATTGGAAGGCTGTCTTTCCTCCTGGACCTTTAGAGCCCTCAACACGGCAAGCAAATTAACTCTCATTAAAGCAGTGCTACAATCTATGCCTCTTTATCTCTTCTCAGTTCTAGCTGCACCGAAATGGATTCTCAAATAGATAAAAATTCTACAGTGCAAGTTCCTTTGGGGCTCTTCTGGTCGGAATAAAAAATGGGCCTTGGTCAAGTGGACCACGGTATGCACCCCAAAAGAAGCCGAAGGACTCGGACTCAGGGATCTGACTCACAACAATAAAGTTATGGGAGTGCGAATATGGTGGAAATGGATATCGAATCCACACACGCCTTTGGCCAGATTATGGATTGAAAAATATGCCAATAAAATACCTCCAGAATAATTGATCAGACTCTCCCCAGAGGAAACAGGTTCACTAATTTGGAATGTTTCCAAACAACACAGCGTGCTGATACAACAACATAGTTTTTTTGAAATCCGCAATGGTGGTACAACCAGATTTTGGGTGGACTCTTGGCAAAAAAAACCCAAGATCGTAGACTCTCTAAATCAATTCAATATAGGAGATCCTACTACTTATATGGTAGACAAGGTAAATCAGTACTTGCTCCCCAAAAACAATGATTTCAGGCACTGGAAGCACTCCACTCAAATCGCCCCCCAAACACAGGAAGACACTTGGGAAGCTCTCAGCTCAGAATTACAACAAAGGAAGATCAGATGCTCAGAGAACTCAAAAATTCTTAGGAGGGGCTATACGATAAAAGGAATGTTCTCCACAAAGGAGGCCTACACTTTGATGCACTCGACGACTTATCCTCTTGATCATCTCTGGCAGCTTATCTTCTCTCCGGGCATCTGGCCCAAAGTTTCCACTTTCATACGGCTTCTCAGTCACAAAAGAATCCTCACTTGGGAAAACCTGTTTAAAAGGGGCTTCTCTGGACCCTCTCGATGTCCCAAATGTAATCAAAGAAATGAAACAATTCAACACCTCATGGTCTCCTATTCGTTAGAAAATACACTCTGGGAGAAAATAAGCTTTCACTGCCAAAGGAGCAAACCTACTAGGGATATTACCAACACCATTTGCAATTAACCTAAACACCCTTACAGTAGTGCTCTTCTCAACACTCTTTGGCAACTCATTCCAGGCCTGGTCCTTTGGTCAATCTGGAAGGAGAGAAACAAGAGAATCTTTAGAAGCCAAACCATGACATTGGAGACAATATGGAGCATCTTCAGCAACAACCTTCAAGAATCCCTGCCTCTTCAAGCCTGGAAGGAGGAATAAATCCACAACAAGCCACGGGAAATAACCATTTGGGAAAATTGGTAACTTAAGATCACTCCAACCCCAACCAATTCAGCCAGGAACATCCTGACAATTACTCTTCGATGGTCTCCTCCATTGACAGGACTTGTCAAATTGAATTTCTATGGCGCTTCAAAAGGCAATCCCAGACAAGTAGGATTTGGAGGAAGACACCAAGGGCGTTCCTCTAGCAATCTACTACGGATCAATTTGCTGGGACACCAATAATTTAGCTGAAATGGAAGGTTTATGGAAAGGTTTACGTCTAGCCCAGCACTATAATTTCTTCCCCATCACAATTGAAGGAGATTCACAGGTGATCATCAACATGGCCAATCAATTACTCTGGGACACCAAGGCCGCTAAGGTTGCCACCATCTGGCGACTGGCAGCAAGGCTCGAAATGATGGGGGGGTGGTTAAAGAACAACAAAGCTGTCTCATTCACTCACATTAAGCAGGATGGTAACAAAGTGGAAGATTTCTTAGCCAATCTTGGGGAGGAAAGTGTAGACACTCTCAATCATGGCCCCCTTAACATTATCCATGAGAGTGCTATCTAAAGGACTGCATCACTCTGGTGCACAAATACATCACAACTCTGGATGCAGATGATTAATAGGATGGATGGGACGTTAGTCCTGTGGGGATTCCCGATGGCGCTCGCATGGGGTGGCCGTATGACCACCCACAACAACATTTACTACACATTTATTATGGCCAACCTGCTCTCCATTCATGACTTCATCACGCTCCACCGCCATTTTGTTCTGCCTGTCTAGTCTTTAATGGAGGTTACTCACGGTCATTCAATTCATTTCCACTTTTCTTGTAGCTCTCTCGCTCCGCAGAGAAGCTCTTGTCCTCTTGCCTGTGCCGAGCCAAGTGCTTGAATGCACATAGGGCGACGTTGTATGCTAATTTGTTGCATCGAGACTCTGCCGAAATTTCATTTTTCTCAAAGCAAGCTCTGTTGCACGAAGTCTCGGCCCTGTGCTCAACCTGCCACACTTTTCTTGTCTTATCTGTGCTCTTCCCATCCTTCTCTCTGTCGTCATTGTCAACATCCCACCGCCTCCATGCCTCAGCTCCGTCACAGTATGAGGTGCTGCCATAGTAGTAGCAAGGGCCAAAATTCTCGTTTCTGGCCCTCTCCCAGCACTGACTCCTCCTCTGAGGATGTCTCTTGGGGCCATTTTTCGGAAACCAGAAGCCAAAGAGGTAGAGCCCACCTTGCTGGGCATGCGCAATTTACCCAAGGCTCTCCACCTCCCCATATCGTGTCTCCTCCGCAACCGGTCACCCAAATCGTCATCTCCCCTGTCTCTGCTCCGTGTCCTCACATGCCCCTTTGCCAAACCTCTCAAAGAGCTGAATTTCGCTTTGAATGCTCCTTGGATAGCCCTATTATCGCTGCCTATGTCACAGTCACCCTTAGGGAGGAAGTTGCCACCCTCAACCCCTCTTTTGCCCTCGTTCCTCAGTCCCATCTAGACAAAGACACAGATAAGGATTCCAGGGTGCTGCTGGAGATGGCTTGAGCTGACCAGAATAAGGAACAGGTGAAGGATGAGGTCGAAAAAGTTACCTGTGTAACCACTGATGATGATGGCAGCAGCAACGACGAGTACAGATGTCGCATCGTGGAGGAACCTCCATCTCCTGCTAATGACAAGTGAACACAGCAACTCATGGTGGACCTTCGTTCTAAAGCCCAGGTTTCATGAGTTGGTTTTTTCTTTACTATTTAATTCTCTTCAGTTGAAAGAGCATAATGTTATTTTCATATGTCATTTTTCATCAAATTATCTGAATACAATGTCGGTTTCCCCTGTGTGGGCGGCAAGACAAGTTTCTAAGGGACTAGTTTCCCCTCGGTGGGTAGTCCAAAAATATGCATTTCGAGATTATCAAGCCCAAATTTTAGGTTCACTCAGCTGAAACTATGGCAGTTTTGTACTTTTATGTTATATAAATAGAATTAGACTTATTCAGGAAAAAATAAAAAAGAAAAAAAGAAAAGAAAAACAAAAAAAAGAATTAATAAACCCAATGTTTAAATATTATAAACCAAAGGAATTGGTGAACCAAAGGGATAAATATTAAAAACCTAAGGGATCAATAAGGCCAAGGGATGAATATTAAAAACACAAGAGATTAATAAACCATAATAATTAATATTTTAAACTCAAAAACCTAATAATTTAATAAAACATAAGAATCAATTTTTTAAACTTAAGATATTAATAAACCCAAGGGATTATTAACATTATAAACCAAAAGGACTAATAAACCCAAGGGTTTAATATTAGAAACGAAAGGAATCAGTGAACCCAAGGGATAAAATTAAAAACCTAAGAGATCAATGAGGCCAAGGGCTCAATATTAAAAACAATAGAGATTAATAAACCCTAAGAATTAATATTTTAAACTCAAAAACCTAACAAATAAATAAAGCCTAAGAATTAATAATTTAAACTCAATACATTAATAAACGCAAGGGGTTATTAATATTATAAACCAAAATAACTAATAAACCCAAGGGTTTAATATTATAAACCAAAGGAATTGGTGAACCCAAGAATAAATATTAAAAACCTAAGGGATCAATAAGGGCAATGGATCAATATTAAAAAGAAAACAGATTAATAAAACCTAAGAATTAATACTTTAAACTCAAAAGATTAATAAACACAAGGGATTATTAATGTTGTAAACCAAAATAAGTAATCACCCAAAGTGCTTAATATTGTAAAGCAAAGGTATTATTAAAGTTATAAAGTTAAGGGAGAAATAAAGAGAAGCATTTAATGTTATAAACCCAAGAAATTAGTAAACCCAACATAAACATTTTATAAACCTAAGGGATAAATATTAGTATTATAAAGCAAGAAATTAATAAACCCTAAAAATTAATTTTAAACTCAAGACATTAATAAACCCAAGGGGTTATTAATATTATAAGCCACAATAACTAGTAAACGCAAGGGTTTAATATTATAAACCAAAGGACTTGGTGAACCCAAGAATAAATATTAAACACATAAGGGATCAATAAGGCCAACAGATCAATATAAACACAAGAGATTAATAAACCCTAAGAATTAATAATTTAAACTCAAGGGATTAATAAATTCAGGGGATTATTAAGAACTCTCGAGAGCTCTGCAAAAACCTAATCACTATGTCTTCCACCAACACCTTCGGTTCCTCGGCCCTATTGGGCTCAATAGCCACCGACACCATGACAGAGCGAGTAGGCTCTGCGGGATTCCACGCCGCGGACCCTTGGGGTCTCTCTGCTTAGAAAATGTATAGTTCGCAGCATCGTTTCACCTATTCGGCAACATATTTGGCTCAGGTTGCATAATTAGGGGTTAATCCCGCCTGCACAGAAGCAGACGCTGACAGTATTGATGCATTTCTTGTGAAGGCTTCAGGCAGGTTTGCAACCACTGCTCTTACCTCAGTCATAAGGGTTTCAGCTGAGGATCAGATTTGGGGTTATTCTCCACCTCTCTAGGCAGCCGCCGACATGGCAAGGGATCGGGGTTTTTCTTTGGTGACTCGGCCGCATCAGAGACTGCCCAAGAAAAAACATCTCTCCACAGCAATGTGGCGATCGGTAGCTGGAAAAAGGATGCTGTAGAAAGCCATGTCTAAAAGGAATATGAGATCCAAGCAGTTGTTCCCTTAGAATACACCTCCTCCACATATAAGAAGCAAACTAGCTTCTTGGGCCAGCCAGATCTGCCAAAAGGAGCTCCATAATTTTAGATCCAAATCACTCTCCTCTCTGGCAAAACGTTGCTACAATGGGTGCGTGCGACAAATCTTGTATAGGATATTTCAAGCAAACTCGAACTTCGGCTGGGGATTCCTTCCTCTTATCAGAGATTGCTGTATAAAGGTAAACAGTTAGAGGACCCTTTTCCCCTCTCCTTTTACTGTATTCAAAGAGATGCCTCTATTATTTTAACCCTGCGTCTAAGAGGAAGGTCCTTTGGGCAGACCTCCTCTACTCCTCAATTCTCTTACAAAGATGCAGTCCATAAAGATGCAGACCATCCACAGTCCTCTTCGAAAGCTGCTCAACCAGCCATGGCCCCCAAGCCATTTCTAGTGGATAAATTGGAGGTAATTCCCTCTGTCGAACTCTCTCATCCTGCGCTTGCTAATCACTACCAAAAATTTTCTGAAACCACAATCATATGCAGATTTAATGGCCTATGGCCTCGTACAACATATTTATACCAATGGATCCATTCCAACTGGACTAATAAAAGCAAGATCTACTTATGCTTGAAAGGCTTCTTCACTGTGGCTTTTGATTCAAATGAAGATTACCAGAAAGCCTTAACAGAAGGCCCTTGGTTCTAGGGCTTGACTAGTCTTTTCATCACCCCATGGTTTCTAGACTTCGACCCTTCTACAGCTGTCATCACCAAACTTCCCATTTGGGTCAGGCTCCCGAACCTTTCGACGCATCTATGGCACTTCTATGTTTTCTTAGCCATAGGAGATACCTTAGGCCGCTATCTCGCCACATATACCTCAAGAAGGGAGAAAGGACTCTACAACTACGACAGATTGTGCGCGGAAATAGACATCATCAAAGGATTGCCAAATCAGATCAACCTCAAAATTGGGGACTTACATTGGACACAAACCTTGGACTATGAGAATACGGCCTTGAGATGTCGCCATTGTCATCAAACGGGGCATCTCCAAAATACTTGCTCTCAGCTCCAAGACAAAAATAAGAATCTCAATCTCAAACCCAAATCCAAGAGCTAGAATCCCAGTGTTCCTCCCACCCCCCCCCCCCCCCATGGATGACACGGACTCTTCCAGCTCGGATGAAGAGGAATTTGAAGCAGACGGGGAGAATTTTGGGACTCCGATGGATGCACCCTCAGCCAATCCTACGGATCCCTCTGCCCCTCTGATCTCTTAGAAACGCCCACATGTATCTTCTTCCTCCGACTCTGATAAGGATATTCTGCCCTCAACGAAGAATAGTCTACAAATTCTCATGCCCCAGCCAAGTTCCAATGGCTGGGTCAAAGTAAGCAAGAAAAAAGGGAAAAAATGTCGTTTGGCAGTATCCACCCACACTAGGTAGATACCTTTGTCCAGCTCTCATTTTTCTGCTCTCCTTGTTATCTTTTTGTTCATTCCTTGGCTGTTATTTAGGAGCGAGGTTGTTAACCTTTCACCTCTGGCTCCCCTGCTCTCAGCATCGCTTGCATGCAAGCTCTGTTTGTACTATATGTCCTCTCTTAATAGAATTAGTCTTGTTTAGAAAAAAAAAAAAAAAAAACGCAAGGGATTATTAATGTTTTAAACCAAAATAAGTAATAAGCCCAAGTGCTTAATATTGTAAACCAAAGGAATTATTAAAGTTATAAAGTTAAGGAACAAATAAACATAAGCATTTAATATTATAAACTCAAGAAATTAGTAAACCCAACTGAAACATTTTATAACCTAAGGGATAAATATTAGTATTATAAACCAAGGAATTAATAAACCATAAGAATTAATATTTTAAACTCAACAAATTAATATACCCTAAAAATTAATAGTTTAAACTGAAAAACCTAAGAATTTAATAAAACATAGGATTTAATATTTTAAACTAAATATATTAATAAATCCAGGGGATTATTAATAATATAAACGAAAATAACTAATAAACCCATGTGTTTAAAATTATAAACCAAAGGAATTAGTGAACCTAAGGGGAAATATTAAAAATCTAAGGGATCAATAAGGCCAAGGGATCATGTTTAAAAAGAAAAGAGATTAACAAACCCTATGAATAAATATTTTAAACTCAAAAACCTAAGAAATTAATAAACCATAAGAATAAATATTTTAAAATCAACAAATTAATAAACCCAAGGGATTATTAATATTATAAACAAAAATAAATAATAAACCCAAGGGCTTAATATTATAAACCAAAGGAATTTGTGAACCCAAGGGAAAAATATTAGAAACATAAGAGATCAACAAGGCCAAGGGATCCATATTGAAAACACAATATATTAGTAAAGCCTAGGAATAAATATTTTAAATACAAATGAATGAGAAAATCACATGATTAATAAAGAGATTAATAAATCTTCGTAATTAATTTTTTAAATAAAAAGGATTGATAAAATCACATGATTATTAATATTATAAACCGAGGGGAATAATATTAAACCAAAGAGATTAATATTATAAACCCAAAGTATGACGTTAAGACAATTGTTGCTTCTATTGTTGTCTTGATTTAAACATTAAGGAAATTGTTGTCACAATGCGGCGTTGGACCAAGTATGACCATGGTGGGCCATAGTTGATTTTCATATTGAGATAATATTTGTCATAATGTGACATTCGACCATGGAAGACATTGATAGACTATGGCTAAATCTGATTAACAATGGTTTCCCATGGTTTATTTTCATATTGAGACAATGTTTTTCATAATGTGACATTGGACCATGCATTAATATTACACTGTAGGAATAATATTTAACCCATAATATTTGGATTTAATAAACTGAATGGAATAATATTATGAACCGAAATAATTAGAAAACTTAAGGGATCAATGTTATAAACCCAGTGGATCAACAAATACAAGAAAATATTAATATTATAAACATAAAACATTAATAAACCAAAGGGATTATTAATATTATAAACAAAAAAGCATCAATAAACCAAAAAGATTATTAATATTAAAAACCCAATAGATTAATATTGTAAATAAAAATTATTAATAAACTCAAGTGATTAATAAAGTTGAAGGATCAATAAAATTAATAAAAGAATATAAAAACCAAAGAAAATATTAAACACAGAATTAATATTTTAAACTCAATATATTAATAAACCCAAGGGACTATTCATATTATAAACCAAAATAATTGATAAACCCAAGGGTTTAATATTATAAACCAAAGGAATTGGTGAACCCAGGAAATAAGTATTAATAACCTAAGCCATCAATAAGGCCAAGGGATCAATATTGAAAACACATGAGCTTAATAAAGGCTATGACTTAATATTTTAAACACAAAGGATTGATAAAGTCACATGATTATTAATATTATAAACCCCAAGTGATCAATCAACCTTAGTGATTGTTAAAATTATAAACCGAATGAGTTAATAAACTCAAGTGATATTCAATTCCACCATCAGTGCAACCAAATAAATAACATTGAAATTAACATATATTTCTTGTTGTCTTTATATCAAAATATCCCACTAAAAAAATGGACTTGAAAGTCTCCATCAAAAGTCATTTATCAAATAGCCTCTTCCAGAATACAACCAGACCGACGACAAAAGGAACACCAATTCAAATCAACATGATAATGATCATGATGCTCAATGCTTTCCAACCAATTCCTTCTTGTTTTTCTCTTAGCCTCCCTCATGTGAACATGAACAAGTATTTTACATTAATTTTCATTTCATCTAGAATGTGAAGATGCTCATCAATAAAAGCAGGATGGAAGCCATGTTTTCTATCGAACTCGTTTCAAAGATACGAAAGAAAACTTATCACTCTAGAAATATTTTCCACCGCTTGATTATAATAGATGCCATAATTATTGTCCATATCTTCATTTGAAATGAAAAATGGAAAAATCAAAATTAATGCAGATAGACACAGAAACATCTAAGCACACACACACACACACACACATATATAACACCCTATTTTTATTATTGCTAAAAACTTAATCTTAAAAATGTCATGCTATAAAATAACCTAACGCTACATGAACCAAATTATATAAAATTTATACAAATATAAACCTAATTAGAAATACATATTGTGCACATGAAATGAGTGATAAAATTAAATGATTGATATGACGCTTATTACAATAATCAACGAGAAATCACAGTTTTTTTAACTTAATGTTTAAAATCAAATATTAATAATGTGAGTAGTTCTATATTTGTATTTAAATTAATGTTAATGTATATATTAATGTTAGTTTAATATCAATATGAAATATAAATATGTTTCCATTGAACCAAACCACAACATATTTAGCAAACCGCATTCATACATATTATTAGTTGCATGTCATAGGGATATGGACTTCAACCTTGATTTTTAATGACTCGCTCATATAACTGGTTGTATATGTCTGAATGGTTCATTGTAAACAAAAGAACGACAATGACTTAAAAAAAGGAGGTAAATTAAACAACATGAAAAATGATGTAACAACTTTCTCACATACGATGAATGTATTGATTTCATTAATACATGAAAATCATTATTATAGTAAATGTAAATAAAGAGGAAAATAAAAGAAATTAATTTTTTTAAAATAAATATGTCACAATATTATTAGTTGCATGTCTTATTGATATGGAATTAAGTCTTTATTTTTAATGATTAGCTCATATAACTCGTTTTTTATCTCTGAATGGTTCATTGTAAACAAAATAACAAAAACCACTTAAAAGAAATAAGTAAATTGAAAAACGATGTAAACAAGTTTCCAAAATATTACTATGAATATGATGAATGTATTCATCTCATTAATATATCAAAATCTATTAAAAGTAAATAAAGAGGACAATAAAATAAATTCAAAAAACATTCTATAAAGAGTTAATAGTATTAATAGTTGCATGTCATAACGATATGGACTTCAATTGCTCCTCTTCTTTCTTCCTGATTGTAACATATGCACTATCTTTCATCTCGGCACAACGCTAAAAAGAGAAAGGCCGTGCAATGCGTAAACCATCTATTGATTCTCTTGATATGGTTGTGAAGGTCAGGCCTTATTTTTCTTTATTTCCAATATCAATTGATGCTCATTCTAAAGTCAAGCCCTGTGACTTGTGGATTGTAAGAGCCCATGCCATATTTAAAGGATTTTTTTTTTATTTCCTCTTATCACTGGTGTGATAGGTACAATGTTTGGATTGCTTGCATCAAATGGAACACCAACATACTTGTAAAAAATAATAGTTGTGAACATTGGAAGCTGAGGTGGCTTAGAGGTAGGCATATAAAATATTTCCTTCACATAACCAAGTGCACCATTCACCAAACCAGCTTCAACCCACAAATTACATGTCAACATAACACATTGACCACGACACAACAAAAATTCACGGTCCAATTGATCATCATTAGCACCACCGATTTTTGAACGCCTTGAATTCTCAGTAATACATCGTGCAATTGGAGAATTTAATTATTTCAATATATGCATGTTATGGAAGGACACCAAATTATTTGTTGGAAACATGTGAATTGTTGCATTAAATAAATCCCTTTCTCTAGAATGAAACCTCATATTAGCCTACGACATAAGAAACTCCCAATCATCAAGAAAAGGTTCTGCATTTCTTATGTTATTGAGGACTCTATGAAAACAAGATTGTTTCTCATTATTCCCTTGTTGGCGAAATATTGTGTCAAGAGTGAAAACAATGTTGAATTTTTTCCACAAGACTTTCCTGTTGTATTACCTACATACAAAGGCTTATCTCTCACAGGAGGTAGTTGGCCAAGGTCACCCATAAGGAATATGGATCTACCACCAAAGGGAAAATTCTTTTTCTCTGGAAATTCTTCTCGTAATCGAACATCTATTTGAATAAATAAACTTGATCCTAAAAAGCTCATTTCATCAATCAATATATATAGAATATGCCTCATTTCTTCTTGGAATACTGCTAGTGATTGACCCTGTAGTGGTTTCATATCTTTAATGGGAATTTTTAAAGTAGAGTGTATTGTTTTTGCATGTATATTAGAAGAAACAATTCCTACTGCGACAATAAGAAGCAACAAAATTTTCCCATTAATTGAAAAATTAGAAAGAGATTCAAATATACAATGGATAAGGAAAGACTTGCTAGCGCCTGCATGTCCCTTAACAACCATAAGAAGAGTTTCACAAATCTCATATTCAAAAAAATGCCTTAACAATTTCAAAAGCAAGTCGTTGTTTTTCTGCCAATGAATCTGGAGATGTAAATGCTCAATTTGAAAGGTAAAAAATATCACCCCTTCTGTAATATTCCTAATTAGCGACAGCTAATTTGAATATTCTATTTTGTTTAGTTTTCCATCTATAGTTTGTAAATAAATAAAAAGTGAGTGAAGAGGGTCTAACTCACTTAAGTGAAATAAGACATCCACATAGTAGCACAACATTGTGACTTAAGTGGGAGTCAAGGGGGGTCTAACACCACGTAGAGGAGGGGGCCTATGTACACTCTAGAAGCTTCTGCGCAGATAAGGATGAGGATGTGGAGGAGAGAGAGAGAGGCTACATTGGGTTTTTGAGGGAAACCAACGTTATAAAAGATGGACGAGCCTCCTCATTTCATTCATTCTTGAGTTGATGATATTTGAGTGAGACATTTGTCTTCTTGAGCATGCTAGCTGTTTAGCCTGTCTGCAACACTGTTTAGTGCATTGAGTGTCTCCGGTCGGAGATCTTGCCCTTAGCCTCGGGGGAATTCGAGTGCCTGCTCGGGCAAGGTTGGTTTTTTTCAGTATTTTGTGATTAGTTTATTCTTTGGGTTTTTTGTGGAGCTGGAGCTTATAGAGACTGCGCATTCATTGGGAGAGAGGATGCAGTCCATTGTAGAGGAGCTTCGGATTGGGGTTTCTGCAGGTGATTTCGCCGGGATTTTGAGCAGGGGGTCAGCCTTTTCCCCTGGGAGACTTTTGGCGGAGTTTGTGGCAGTATTTTAGTTGTTTTCATCTAGAAACTGCGCAGAGCCTTGGAGGCCAGCGTAATTCACTCGGGAGGTAGTTTCTGGTGATTTTCGGGATTGGCCATTCTTGGAATGGTTTTTGGCTTTTGCCTAGATTGTCGAGGAGAGGAGATTTGCTGATTTTCACCTCATTCCGGCAAGGGGATCAGCCCCTAATCTTCAGTCCATTCCAGCAGTAGCAGCTACACGATAGTTTTCCAGCAGCTGGGACGCAGTTCATAGAGCAGCCATTTCCGGTATTTTCTGAGGGTGTTTCTTCACTTGCTTTGAAAAAGATTTCCTATTGTACTTCATTACATTTCTCAGATTAATAAAATGGCTCAGCATTTCCTCTCTATATTTTCTGGTTGAGTTGCCGTAGTTGCCGTTGTTGTCGTATTTTTTGTATTCTCTTTCTATTATATGTCTATTGTTGTTTTTGAGCATTCTAGTTCTATACCACTTGGTGCATTTATCTTTCACTCTTAGACAAAGTCTGGCAAGGCCCAGGTAGCCTCCGGTTCTCGTCCTCTTTTTAGAGGCGAAATATCCGGTAAATGCCCTCCCAATCTATCTCTGGTTGGAGTTTTGCTGTGTTTTAGAGATATCCCTAAAACGGGATATTACAGTGGTATCAAAGCATAGTTCGGGCTCAGACTGTGGTCTATGACATCAGGGTAGACGACACAGAGGCCAAACAATTTGGGGAGCAATGATTGATAGTAGCAGCTGCAGTGCCAAAAAAACGAAATTGGAAGAGGGCCAAACTACCAAGGGTCAGATTTTGAAGGTTGGAATTAGAAGAAACCGTTTCTGGGTTTTTCTGGGTTTTGAGAAAGGATCACCTTCCCAAATTCCTAGAATATTCTGAGTAGCTTTCAGTGGGTAAATCAGAGGCCGAAGTCAAGAAGCAGTGTAGTCTTGGAGCAGCAGTGCAACTTCTGGAGGAGCCTGTGGCAGACACAGAACATGAGGAGCCTGTGATAGACGCAGAGCAGGAGGAGCCAATGGTAGGAGATGATGATGCGAATAGATTTGGGGAGATGCTCCTCAAATCAATACAGGATCTGTCGAGGCAGATTGAGGTGATGGGGTAGAGATTCACCGCTGTGGAGGCTAGACAGTGTGAAACCCCAAGGGGTTTCTAGATTGGTGAGGGATCAAGCACATCCCACCATTTTCCAGAGCATGATGCCACTCAATATATGTCATCACATACACCCACACGTTACACTATGCCCACTTTTCTGGGTGCATACACAGGGGCAGGAGCACAGTAGGAGCTAGAGCCTGGCCACATGGGTGATTATTTCGCAGATTATCAGGCATATGGGCAGGAGTTCAGGGATGCCCTTCCATTTAGAGATTTTGTTCAGCTCCAGCAGGATAGCAGACCCTGCAACTTTCACAGAGGGAACAAGCACTCACATGACGGGGGCTTCCAGCACACAATGGGAAAATTCCATTTACCGACATTTGACGGGTCATCCAAGTGTTCGGAAAAATCTTGGGTGGAGAAGTTGGATGCCTCTTTCCAGCTTGACCGAGTATCGGAGGGGGAAACCATCAAAATGGTTACCTTGCACTTGGAGGATGAGGGCACACAGGATTGCAGGGAGTCTAAGGATACACCTAGTGTGACATGGGACTAGCCCTCATTGGAGACCTCCTTGACCGTGTCGGTTGATATCGTAGTGGAGAAGGTAGAGCCTACCTCAGTAGAGCCATCCATTGAGGTGATGACCGGAGTCGTGTCCGAGTCTTCGGGTGGTAGCAGCACACGACAGATGGATGAGGTGTAAGGAGATATACTCACCTTCGATGAGGCACTAGGAGGTACAGAGGTATTAGATGACCGTCGCAGACAGCGGTATCATCGGCTTTGGACAAACCTTCTAGTTTTGAAAGGGAAGGCCACCTCAGTACGGGAGGCCATTTTGTTGTAGGACAAGGATTTGGAGGGCATGAGAGTGGCTTGTGCTGAGTCGGCGGCCAAGTTGGCCCGCATTAGGGAACGACTGGATTCCCTGATGGTACAACCAGAGGGCACGTTGGAGCATCAGATCATTCCCCTTCAGGCATTCATGGACGAGACTAGCAACATTTTTGGGACACCTCTTCCCATTAGAGAGAGAGAGACAAAGTCACCTAGTCAGATCTCATACGTTGACTTGGTTAGCAGGATGAGACGATCGGGGTTGCACAGGGTGCAACATCCACATGCTGAGGTTGGATGGCGAGATATTTTGAGTTGGTACCCGGTGGAGTTGGTTATGGAGATGGTGGTGGACCCGGGTGTAGTTCAGCAGGAGTTCCTAGATGCTGGGAATACAGGAACCCCAGATTGGCATTGGGATATAGGCGGGATTACCTATCATTCCCCAAGTAGGTCAGTTGACTATGACTTAGAGGATACAATTGGCCTAGCAGTAGAGCATGCGCATCCTCTAGGGGATTTTCGGTCAGCCCCAGTGGCCAACCAGTTTATGGGCAGACTCCCTAGGTTGTCTTGGTATGACACTCATACACGGGATCACGGGGTGGTCAACATACCTTGGCAGGAGCTTGTTAGAGGAGGTGGCACTGGCAGGCCTCAAGATGGCACCTTGTATGGGGCCAAGGATTCTTCACCTTTGTGTGGGGCACAAAGGACGTAGCGGAGCTGAGCAGTGGCGGTAACACTACTGACACATAGGGAGATTCACTTCTCGAACCCCTCGAGGAGGGTTTGGAATGATGATCCATTCGTCGGCAGGTATAGTGATGCGACGGTGGAGATGATGATACCGATTGGGGGTAGTCCAACATGTAGAGGCACAGCTCTAGGTCATCACATCCAAGGATGTGTGGGAGCCTGTAGCATTGAGTAGTGGACCACCGGTGGACATGGAGTTGCATAGTGGTGTACCGTAGTGTGTGGGACTGCATTGTGGAGTAGGAGTGTCCTAAATCCCATTGAGAGCATGCAGGGAGTGACCGATGCCTGGACACAGTCAGGGCACGAGACAGTACAGGGTGGTACAACAGTAGCATGGGGTATCTAGCAGTATACAGGGGTATGCCTCAGTGTGCAGTGGCATGTCGAGGAGTACATGGATGATTGGTGGTATGCGAGGGCGTATGGTGCTGCACAACAGGGTCTTAGAGGATTGCCTCCAGGGAGACTCACGGACAGGGACACCGGGCTTACCTTTGGGGGCATTTCACCCAGGATTGATGGGGAGACAGATGAGTGATACTTGACGACATCTGTGGGGACTCATGCACCTGACCCTTTTCTACATCACTCATGGGAACAATCGATTTTGTCGTTGTCCTTTGGCACCTTGAGCATGAGCAACGGGGTATGCGAGGTTCACCCAAGATATTTGGATGACACTCAGTACACAAGGGGAGAGATTTATCAGCAGTGGCATTAGGTCGGGGCACTAGTTGGCAGCCACAAGTTAGGGGATGAGATGATCCTCTGGAGGGGTGGGACATCAGTCATCGCTGAGCCTACGCTTGGGGAGCGGGTCATGAGGGAGACATGTGTCACTTTTCTCTGAGGGCATGTCAAGATCATGCATGAGAAGAGGATACTGGGTACAACAGAGGTAGCATCCCAGTATGTGTTTAAGCTCCAGACATTGTATCGACACTTTATCGAGAGGGTGGATGGCATATTCAATACAGATGAGGTGGCGGAGGTAGAACAGAAGGGCATTCCTTCTGTATGCCAGGGTGAGGACTCTTTTTCATATGAGTCCATAGGACCAATTGAGGACGCTTCTGGGGAGCGAGAGAAGTCATGAAGAGATGTTCAAAGTAGACCAAAGCTGCATTCCAGTGTCCACGGTGAGCAGTCACGGGACTTTGTAGGAGATACTTTGGGTGAAGAGTCACTTGTGACGATTCAGCTAGAGCAGCAAGTGATGGAGCCTGAGTCGACAGAGGAGGACACTATTCACATCAGGCATGACATTTCCCTGGGTGAGAGCCAGATGGGTGCCCAGATTGAGCCGATGAGGGATATGCGGCTAACATTGGGGTCGGCCATTGAGGTGGGGCAGTTAGATGCACTGGCATCAAGTACGGTGACAACAGTTGCAGATCCATATCCTCTGGAGGTGTTGGAGGTTGGTGGGATTGTTCTGCAGGGGGCCAGTAGACAGCGAGATCATGACATTCTTGATCAGGAGTGGGAGGAGTTGTTGGATATGGTGGAGCATCTATCTGTGGGTCGACACAGGGATGAGGTGCAGATACATGTACACGCAGTTGTTAGAGCTGCAGTATTTTTAGTGGGTAGCACTCTCCAGGAGTACATCGACGGAGCTTTCAGCATATCTTGCCCACTCTAGCCCATTATAGAGAGAGGGGCTTCCTTCTACAGGCAGATTTCATTAGTAGACAAGGCAGAGCAGTGGGAGTTGATTGCGGTCTAGCGACAACACTCCAGGCATGTTCCATATGCAGTTGTTGTAGCTACATCGGATTCTTCTTCCAGGATGGACTGGCGGGAGATCATGAGTTGGTACTCTCTTGATGGTACGGTATTCTTCGTAGGGAGCACAGTGGAGCAGGGGCCCTTGGACATAGAAGATGTTACAAATTCCAGCTAGCAGGGGGCCACAGGTCGTCATTTCTTCAGCACTCGATCCCGATTTCAGCAGAGCAGGATTAGCGTGGGATTGAGTCAGGACTTGGATTGGAGAGAGGTGATGGGTTGGTACACAGTTGATGGGACAGCTTACAAAGTCACAGATACAATGCAACAGGGGTCATGGTCGTCGCCTCTTAGAGCATCAGTCATAGCCAGAGGCAGTACGCAGTCCGAGCCGTGGGACTTGGGCTATTATTGGCCATGGTGGCGATGGGATCTGGGAGGATTGTTGGTTGGCTGGTACCGTGAGAGATCAGTTTGGGATCCCGACGTTGAGAGATCCCTTCATATCAGTGGTATCCATCACTTCAGTTGCTTGAGGACAAGAAAAAATTTGTCGGGGGGGACTGTAATATTCCTAATTAGTGACAACTAATTGGAATTTTCTATTTGTTTAGTTTGCTGTCTATAGTTTGTAAATAAATAAAAAGTGAGTGAAGAGGGTCTAACTCACTTAAGTGAAATAATACATCCACCTAGTAGCAAAATGTTGTGACTTAAGTGGGAGTCAAGGGGGGCCTAACACGACGTAGAGGAAGGGGCCTATGTACACTCTAGAAGCTTCTGTGCAGATAAGGATAAGGATATGGAGGAGAGAGAGAGGCTACGTTGGATTTTGGAGGGAAACCAACGTTATAAAAGATGGAGGAGCCTCCTCATTTCATTCATTCTTGAGTTGATGATATTTGAGTGAGACATCTGTCTTCTTGAGCACGCTGGCCGTTTATCCTATCTGCAGCACTGTTTAGTGCATTGAGTGTCTCCGGTTGGAGATCTCGCCCTAAGCCCCAGGGCACTTCCAGTGCCTGCTCGGGAAAGGTTGGTTTTTTTCAGTATTTTGTGAGTAGTTTATTGTTTGGGTTTGTTGCGGAGCTGGAGCTTATAGAGACTGCGTAGTCACTGGGAGAGAGGATGCAGTCCATTGTGGAGGAGCTTTTGATTGGGGTTTTTGCAGGTGATTTCACCGGGATTTTGAGCAGGGGGTCAGCCTTTGCCCCTAGGAGACTTTTTGGCAGTATTTTAGCTGTTTTCATCTAGCCATTGCGCAAAGCCTTGGAGGCCAGCGTAATTCACTCGGGAGGTAGTTTATGGTGACTTCCGGGATTGGTAATTATTGGAATGGTTTTTGAATTTTGTCTGGATTGTCAAGGAGAGGAGATTTTATGATTTTCACCTCATTTCAGCAAGGGGATCAACCCCTAATATTCAGTCCATTCCAGTAGTAGCAGCTACACGACATTTTTCCAGCAGCTGGGATGCAGTTCATAGAGCAGCCATTTCTGGTATTTTCTGAGAGTGTTTCTTCACTTGCTTTGAGCAAGATCGCCTATTGTACTTCATTAAATTTCTCATATTAATAAAATGGCTCAGAATTTCCTCTCTATGTTTTCTGGTTGAGTTGCCGTAGTTACCGTTGTTGCCATATTTGCTCTATTCTCTTTCTATTATATGTCTATTGTTGTTTTTGAGAATTCTAGTTCTATACCACTTGGTGTGCTTATCTTTCACTCTTAGACAGAGTCTGGAAAGGGAAAGGTAGCCTCCAGTTCTCGTCCTATTTTTAGAGGCGAAATATCTGGTAAATGCCCTCCTATTCTATCTCTGGATGGAGTTTTTTTGTGTTTTAGAGATATCCCCGAAACGGGATATTACAGTGGTATCAGAGCATAGTTCTGGCTCGGCCTATGGTCTATGACATCGAGTTAGATGACACAGAGGCCAAACATTTTGGAGAGCAACGATTGATAGTAGTAGTTTCAGTGCCAAAAAAACGAAATTGGAAGAGGGCCAAACTACAAAGGGTCAGATTTTGAAGGTTGGAATTAGAAGAAACCGTTTCTGGGTTTTTCTGGGTTTTGGGCAAGGATCACCTTCCCAAATTACTAGAATCTTCTGAGTAGTTTTCAGTGGGTAAATCAAAGGCCGAAGTCAAGTAGCAGTGTAGTCTTAGAGCAGCAATGCAGTTTCTGGAGGAGCCTGTGGCAGACACAAAACATGAGGAGCCTATGATAGACGCAGAGCAGGAGGAGCCGATGGCAGGAGATGATGATGCGAAGAGATTTGGGGAGATGTTCCTAAAATCAATACAGGATCTGTCGAGGCAGATTGAGGTGATGGGGTAGAGATTCACCGCTGTGGAGGCTAGAAAGCATGAAACCACAAGGGGTTTCCAGATTGGCGAGGGATCATGCACTTCCCACCATTTTCCAAAGCATGATGCCACTCAGTAAATGGCATCACATACACCCACACGTTACACTATGCCCAATTTTCTGGGTGTAGACATAGGGGCAGGAGCACAGTAGGAGCTAGAGCCTGGCCACATGGGTGATTATTTCGCCGAGTATCAGGCATATGGGCAGGAGTTCAGGGATGCCCTTCCATTCAGAGATTTTGTTCAGCTCCAGCAAGATAGTAGACCCCGCAACTTTCACAGAGGGAACAAGCACTCACATGACGGGGGCTTGCAGTGCACAATGGGCAGATTCCATTTGCTAACATTTGACGGGTCATCCAAGTGTTGGGAAAAAGCTTGGGTGGAGAAGTTGGATGCCTCTTTCCAGCTTGACCGAGTATCGGAGGGGGAAACCATCAAAATGGCTACCTCTCACTTGGAGGATGAGGGCACACAGGATTGCAGGGAGTCCGAGGATACACCTAGTGTGACACGGGACTCACCCTCATTGGAGACATCCTTGACCGTGTCGATTCATATCGTAGTGGAGAAGGTAGAGCCTACCTCAGTAGAGCCATCCATTGAGGTGATGACCAGAGTCATGTCCGAGTCTTCGGGTGGTAGCAGCACAGGACAGATGGATGAGGTGTCAGGAGATATACCCACCTTCGATGAGCCACTAGGACGTACAGAGGTATTGGATGATGGTCGTAGACAGCGGTATCATCGGCTTTGGACAGACCTTCTAGTTTTGAAAGGGAAGGCCACCTCAGTACGAGAGGCCATTTTGTTGTAGGAAAAGGAGTTGAAGGGCATGAGAGTGGCTTGTGCCGAGTCGGCGGCCAAGTTGGCCCGCATTGGGGAACGACTGGATTCCCTGATGGTACAACCAGAGGGCGCGTTGGAGCATCAGATCATTCCCCTTTAGGCATGCATGGATGGGACTAGAAACATTGTTGGGACACCTCTTCCCATTAGAGAGAGAGAGACAGAGTCACCTATTCAGATCTGATACGTTGACTTGGTTAGCAGGATGAGACGATCAGGGTTGCACAGGGTGCAGCATCCACAGGTTGAGGTTGGATGGCGAGAGATTTTGAGTTGGTACCCGGTGGAGTTGGTTATGGAGATGGTGGTGGACCAGGGTGTAGTTCAGCAGGAGTTCCTAGGTGCTGGGAATACAGGAACCCCATATTGGCATTGGGATCTAGGTGGGATTACCTATCATTTCCCAGGCAGGTCCGTTGACTATGAATTGGAGGATACAATTGGCCTAGTAGTAGAGCATGCGCATCCGCTAGGGGAGTTTTGGTTAGCCCCAGTGGCCAACCAGTTTATGGGTAGACTCCCTAGGTTGTCTTGGTATGACACTCATACATGGGATCATAGGGTGGTAAACATACCTTGGCAGGAGCTTGTCAGAGGAGGTGGCATTGGCAAGCCACTAGATGGCGCCTTGTATGGGGCCAAGGATTCTTCACCTTTGTGTGGGGCACAGAGGACGCAGCGGATCCGAGCAGTGGTGGTAACACTACTGACACATAGGGAGATTCACTTCTCAGACCCCTCGAGGAGGGTTTGGAGTGATGATCCATTCGTTAGTGGGTATAGTGATGTGACGGTGGAGACGATGATACCGATTGGGGGTAGTCCGACATGTAGAGGCACAACTCTAGGTCATCACATACAGGGATGTGTAGGAGCCTCTAGCATTGAGCAGTGGACCACCGGTGGACATGGAGTTGCATGGTGGTGTACCGTAGTGTGTGGGAATGCATTGTGGATTAGGAGTGTCCTACATTCCATTGAGAGCACGCAGGGAGTGACCGATGCCTGGACACAGTTAGGGCACGAGACGGTAAAGGGTGGTACAACAGTAGCATGGGGTATCAGCAGTATACATGGGTATGCCTCAGTGTACAGTGGCATGTCGAGGAGTACATGGATGATCGGTGGTATGCGAGGGCGTATGGTGCTGCACAGCAGGGTCTTAGAGCATTGCCTCCAAGGAGACCCACGAACAGGGACACCAGGCTTACCTTTGCGGGCATTTCACCCAGGATTGATGGGGAGACAGATGAGCGATAATTGATGGCATTTGTGGGGACTCAAGCACCTGTCCCTCTTCTACATCACTCATGGGCACAGTCAATTTTGTCGTTGTACTTTGGCACCTCGGGCATGAGAAGCGGGGTACGCGAGGCTCACCCAAGATATTTGGATGACACTTAGTACACTAGGGGAGAGATTTCTCAGCAGTGGCACTAGGTTGGGGCACTAGTTGACAACCACAAGTTAGGGGATGAGATGATCCTCTGTAGGGGTGGCACATCGGTCATCGCTGAGCCTACGCTTGGGGAGTGGGTCATGAGGGAGACATGCGTCACTTTTCCCTCAAGGCATGTTGAGATCATGCATGAGCAGAGGATACTGAGTACAAAAAAGGTAGCATCCCAGTATGTGTTTGGGCTCCAGACATTGTATAGACACTTTATCGAGAGGGTGGATGGCATATTCAATACAGATGAGGTGGCGGAGGTAGAACAGGAGGGCATTCCTTCTATAAGCCAGGGTGAGGACTCTTTTTCATATGAGAACATAGGACCAATTGAGGATGCTTTTGGGGAGCGAGAGCAGTCATGCAGAGATGGTGAAAGTAGACCGAAGTTGCATTCCAGTGTCCAGGGTGAGCAGTCACGGGATTCTGCAGGAGATACTCTGGGTGAAGAGTCACTTGCGACGATTCAACTAGAGCAGCAGGTGATGGAACCTGAGTCGACAGAGGAGGACACTATTCACATCAGGCATGAAATTTCCTTGGGTGAGAGCCAGATGGGCACCCAGATTGAGCCGATGAGGGATATGCAGCTAAAATTGGGGTCAGCCATTGAGGTGGGGCAGTCAGATGCACTGGCATCGAGTACGGTGACAACAGTTGCAGATCCATATCCTCTGGGGGTGTTGGAGGTTGATGGGATTGTTCTGCAGGGGGCCAGTAGATATCGAGAGCATGAAATTCCTGATCAGGAGTGGGAGGAGCTGTTGGATATGGTGGAGCATCCATCTGTGGGTCGACACAGGGATGAGGTGCAGATAGATGTACACGTAGTCAGCAGAGCTGCAGTATTTTTAGTGGGTAGCACTCTCCAGGAGTACATCGATGGAGGTTTCAGCATATCTTGCCCATTTTGGCCCATTATAGAGAGAGGGGATTCCTTCTACAGGCAGCTTTCATTATCAGATAGGGCAGAGCAGTGGGAGTTGATTACGGGCTAGCGGCATCACTCCAGGCGTGCTCCGTATGCAGTTGTTGTTGCTACATCGAATTCTTCTTCTAGGATGGACTGGCGAGAGATCATGAGTTGGTACCCTCTTGATGGAACGGTATTCTTCGTAGGGAGCACTCTAGAGCAGGGGCCCTTGGACATAGCAGATGTTACAGATTCCAGCTGGCAGGGGGCCACAGGTCATCATATCTTCAACACTCCATCCCGATTTTAGCAGAGCAGGATTAGCGTGGGATTGAGTCAGGACTTGGATTGGAGAGAGGTGATGAGTTGGTACACAGTTGATGGGACAACTTACACAGTCACAGATACATCGTAGCAGGGGTCATGGTCGTCGCCTCTTAGAGCATCAGTCATAGCCAGAGGCAGTGCGCAGTTCGAGCCGTGGGACTTGGGCTATTATTGGCCATGGTGGAGATGGGATCCGGGAGGATTGTTGGTTGGCTGGTACTGTGAGAGATCAGTTTGGGATCCCGAAATTGAGAGATCCCTTCATATCAGTTGTATCCATCACTTCAGTTGCTTGAGGACAAGCAACATTTTTCCAGGGGGGGGGGACTGTAATATTCCTAATTAGCGACAACTAATTGGAATATTCTATTTTTTTTAGTTTGCCATCTATAGTTTGTAAATAAATAAAAAGTGAGTGAAGAGGGTCTAGCTCACTTAAGTGAAATAAGACATCCACCTAGTAGCACAACGTTGTGACTTAAGTGAGAGTCAAGGGGGGCCTAACATCACGTAGAGGAGGGGGCCTATGTACACTCTAGAAGCTTCTACGCAGATAAGGATGAGGATGTGGAGGAGAGAGAGAGGCTTCGTTGGGTTTTGGAAGGAAACCAACGTTATAAAAGATGGAGGAGCCTCCTCATTTCATTCATTCTTGAGTTGATGATATTTGAATGAGACATTTGTCTTCTTGAGCACGGCGCGTTGGTACAGCTTGTTGGCGACTGCTTGTTGTTCTGTTTAGTGAGTGTCAGCACGGTCGGAGATCTCGCCCATGTACAGGGGACTTCGAGTGCCTACTCGGGCAAGGTTAGTTTTAGAGTATTTTGTGAGTAGTTTATTGTTTGTTTTTGTTGCGGAGTTTTTTTGACATATTGCTGCGCCTTTGGCAGTCTTGGGAAAGGACGTAGTCCATTGTGGAGGAGCTTAAGATTGGGGTTTCTGTAGGTGATTTCGTCGAGATTTTGAGCAGGGGGTCAGCCTTTGCCCCTAGGAGACTTTTGGCGGAGCTTGTGGCAATATTTCAGGTATTTTCATCCAGCCACTGCGCAGAGCCTTGGAGGCCAGTGTAATTCTCTAGGGAGGCAGTTTCTGGTGATTTACGGGATTGGCCATTCTTGGAATGGTTTTTGGATTTTGTCTGGATTGTCGAGGAGAGGAGATTTTCTGATTTTCACCTCATTTCGGCAAGGGGATCAACCCCTAATCTTCAGTCCATTCTAGCAGTAGCAGCTACATGGCAGTTTTCTAGCAGCTGAGATGCAGTTCATAGAGCAGCCATTTCCAGTATTTTCTGAGGGTGTTTCTTCACTTGCTTTGAGCAAGATCACCTATTGTACTTCATTACATTTCTCAGATTAATAAAATGGCTCAGCATTTCCTCTCTATGTTTTCTGGTTGAGTTGACGTAGTTGCCGTTGTTGCCGTATTTGCTGTATTCTCTTTCTATTATATGTCTATTGTTGTTTTTGAGCATTCTAGTTCTATACCACTTGGTGCGTTTATCTTTCACTCTTAGACAGAGTTTGGAAAGGGCTAGGTAGCCTCCCGTTCTCGTCCTCTTTTTAGAGGCGAAAGATTCAGTAAATTCCCTCCCAGTTTATCTCTGGTTGGAGTTTTGCTGTGTTTTAGAGATATCCCCGAAACGGGATATTACAGTGGTATCAGAGCATAGTTCTGGCTCAGCCTGTGGTCTATAACATTGGGGCAGACGACACAAAGGCCAAACAGTTTGGAGAGTAACGATTGACAGTAGCAGCTGTAGTGCCAAAAAACGAAATTGGAAGAGGGCCAAACTACAAAGGGTCATATTTTTAAGGTTGGAATTAGAAGAAACCATTTATGGTTTTTTCTGGGTTTTGGGCAAGGATAACCTTCCCAAATTCCTAGAATCTTCTGAGTAGTTTTCAGTGGGTAAATCAGAGGCCGAAGTCAAGCAGCAGTGTAGTCTTGGAGCAGAAGTGCAGTTTATGGAGGAGCCCGTGGTAGACACAGAACATGAGGAGCCTGTGATAGACATAGAGCAGGAGGAGCCGATGGCAGGAGACGATGATGCGAAGATATTTGGGGAGATGCTCCTCAAATCAATACAGGATCTGTCGAGGCAGATTGAGGTGATGGGGTAGATATTCACCGCTGTGGAGGCTAGACAACGTGAAACCCCAAGGGGTTTCCAGATTGGCGAGGGATCAGGCACATCCCACCGTTTGCCAGAGCATGATGCCACTCAGTATATGGCATCACATACACCCACACGTTACACTATGCCCACTTTTCTGGGTGCAAACACAGGGGCAGGAGCACAGCAGGAGCCAGAGCCTAGCCACATGGATGATTATTTCACCGAGTATCAGGCATATGGGCAGGAGTTCAGGGATGCCCTTCCATTCAGAGATTTTGTTCAGCTCCAGCGGGATAACAGACACCACAAATTTCACAGAGGGAACAAGCACTCACATGACGGGGGCTTGGAGTGCACAATGGGCAGATTCCATCTACCGACATTTGACGGGTTATCCAAGTGTTCGGAAAAAGCTTGGGTGGAGAAGTTGGATGCCTCTTTCCAGCTTGACCGAGTATCGGAGGGGGAAACCATCAAAATGGTTACCTCGCACTTGGAGGATGAGGGCACACAGGATTGCAGGGAGTCCGAGGATACACCTAGTGTGACACGGGACTCACCCTCATTGGAGACCTCCTTGACCGTGTCAGTTGATATCGTAGTGGAGAAGGTAGAGCCTACCTCAGTAGAACCATCCATTGAGGTGATGACCGGAGTCGTGTCCGAGTCTTCGGGTGGTAGCAACACACGAAAGATGGATGAGGTGTCAGGAGATATGCCCACCTTCGATGAGGCACTAGAAGGTACAAAGGTATTGGATGATGGTTGCAGACAGCGGTATCATTGGCTTCGAACAGACCTTCTAGTTTTGAAAGGAAAGGCCACGTCAGTACGGGAGGCCATTTTGTTGCAGGACATGGAGCTGGAGGGCATGAGAGTGGTTTGTGCCAAGTCGGTGGCCAAGTTGGCCCGCATTGGGGAACGACTCGATTCCCTGATGGTACAACTAGAGGGCACATTGGAGCATCAGATCATTCCCCTTCAGGCATGCATGGATGGGACTAGCAACATTGTTGGGACACCTCTTCCCATTAGAGAGAGAGAGACGGAGTCACCTAGTTAGATCTCATACGTTGACTTGGTTAGTAGGATGAGACAATCGGGGTTGCACAGGGTGCAACATCCACATGTTGAGGTTGGATGGTGAGAGATTTTGAGTTGGTACCCAGTGGAGTTGGTTATGGAGATGGTGGTGGACCAGGGTGTAGTTCAGCAGGAGTTCCTAGGTGCTGGTAATACAGGAACCCCAGATTGGCATTGGGATCTAGGCGAGATTACTTATCATTTCCCAGGCAGGTCCGTTGACTATGAATTGGAGGATACAGTTGGCCTAGCAGTAGAGCATGCGCATCTGCTAGGGGAGTTTCGGTTAGCCCCAATGGCCAACCTATTTATGGCTAGACTCCCTAGGTTTTCTTGGTATGACACTCATACACGGGATCACGGGGTGGTAAACATACCTTGGCAGGAGCTTGTCAGAGAAGGTGGCATTCGCAGGCCCCTAGATGGTGCCTTGTATGGGACCAATGATTCTTCACCTTTGTGTGGGGCACAGAGGATGCAGCGGAGCCGAGCAGTCGTGGTAACACTACTGAAACATAGGGAGATTTACTTCTCAGACCCCTCGAGGAGGGTTTGGAGTGATGATCCATTCGTCGGCAGGTATAATGATGCGACAGTGGAGACGATGATACCGATTTTGGGTAGGCCGACATGTAGAGGCACAACTCTAGGTCATCACATCTAGGGATGTGTGGGAGCCTATAGCATTGAGCAGTTGACCACCGGTGGACATGGAGTTGCATGGTGGTGTACCGTAGTGTGTGGGACTGCATTGTGGAGTAGGAGTGTCCTACATCCCATTGAGAGCACACAGGGAGTGACTGATGCCTGGACACAGTCAGGGCACAAGACGGTACAGGGTGGTACAACAGTAGCATGGGGTATCTAGGAGTATCCAGGGGTATGCCTTAGTGTGCAGTGGCATGTCGAGGAGTACTTGGATGATCGGTGGTATGCGAGGGCATATGGTGCTGCACAGAAGGGTCTTAGAGCATTGCCTCTAGGGAGACCCACGGACAGCGGCACTGGGCTTACCTTTGGGGGCATTTCACCCAGGATCTATGGGGAGACATATGAGTGATACTTGACGGCATTTGTGGGGACTCACGCACCTGACCCTTTTCTACATCACTCATGGGCACAGTCGATTTTGTCGTTGTCCTTTGGCACCTTGGGCATGAGCAGCGGGGTACGCGAGGCTCACCCAAGATATTTGGATGACACTCAATACACTAGGGGAGAGATTTCTCAGCAGTGGCACTGGGTCAGGGCACTAGTTGACAGCCACAAGTTAGGGGATGAGATGATCCTCTGCAGGGGTGGCACATCGGTCATCGCTGAGCCTACGCTTGGGGAGCGAGTCATGAGGGACACATGCGTCACTTTTCCCTCATGGCATGTCGAGATCATGCATGAGCAGAGGATACTGAGTACAACAAAGGTGGCATCCCAGTATGTGTCTGGGCTCTATACATTGTATCGACACTTTATCGAGAGGGTGGATGGCATATTCAATACAAATGAGGTGGCGAAGGTAGAACAGGAGGGCATTCCTTCTGTATGCCAGGGTGAGGACTCTTTTTCATATGAGTTCATAGGACTAATTGAGGACGCTTCTGGGGAGCGAGAGCAGTCATGCAGAGATAGTGAAAGTAGACCAGAGCTGCATTCCAGTGTCCAGGGTGAGCAGTCACGGGACTCTGCAGGAGATACTCTGGGTGAAGAGTGACTTGCGACGATTCAGGTAGAGCAGCAAGTGATGGAGCTTGAGTCGACAGAGGAGGACACTATTCACATCAGGCATGAAATTTCCTTGGGTGAGAGCCAGATGGGTGCCCAGATTAAGCCGATGAGGGATATGCGACTAACATTGGGGTCAGCTATTGAGGTGGGGCAGTCAGATGCACTGGCATCGAGTACGGTGACAGCAGTTGCAGATCCATATCCTCTGGAGGTGTTGGAGGTTGATGGGATTGTTCTGCAGGGGGCCAGTAGACAGCGAGAGCATGACATTCCTGATTAGGAGTAGGAGGAGCTGTTGGATATGGTGGAGCATCCATCTGTGGGTCGACACAGGGATGAGGTGCAGATAAATGTATACGTAGTCAGCAGAGCTGCAGTATTTTTAGTGGGTAGCACTCTCTAGGAGTAAATTGATGGAGCTTTCAGCATATCTTGCCCACTTTGGCCCATTATAGAAAGAGGGGCTTCCTTCTACAGGCAGCTTTCATTGGCAGACAGGGCAGAGCAGTGGGAGTTGATTACGGGCTGGCGGCAACACTCCAAGCGTGTTCTATATGCAGTTGTTGTTGCTACATCGAATTCTTCTTCCAGGATGGACTGGCGGGAGATCATGAGTTGGTACCCTCTTGATGGTACGATATTCTTCGTAGGGAGCACAACGAAGCAGGGGCCCTTGGACATAGTAGATATTACATATTCCAGCTGGGAAGGGGCCACAGGTCGTCATTTCTTCAGCACTCCATCCCGATTTCAGCAGAGCAGGATTAGTGTGGGATTGAGTGAGGACTTGGATTGGAGAGAGGTGATGAGTTGGTACACAGTTGATGGGACAACTTACACAGTCACAGATACAGCGCAGCAGGGGTCATGGTCGTTGCCTCTTAGAGCATCAGTCATAGCCAGAGGCAGTGCGCAGTCTGAGCCGTGGGACTTGGGCTATTATTGGCCGTGGTGGCGATGGGATCCGGGAGGATTGTTGGTTGGCGGGTACCGTGAGAGATCAGTTTGGGATCCCAACATTGAGAGATCCCTTCATATTAGTGGTATCCATCACTTCAGTTGCTTGAGGACAAACAACATTTTGCGGGGGGGGACTATAATATTCCTAATTAGTGACAGCTAATTGGAATATTCTATTTTGTTTAGTTTCTCGTCTATAGTTTGTTAATAAATAAAAAGTGAGTGAAGAGGGTCTAACTCACTTAAGTGAAATAAGACATCCACCTAGTAGCACAATGTTGTGACTTAAGTGGGAGTCAAGGGGGGCCTAACACCACGTAGAGGAGGGGGCCTATGTACACTCTAGAAACTTCTGCGTAGATAAGGATGAGGATGTGGAGTTGAGAGAGAGGCTATATTGGGTTTTGGAGGGAAACCAATGTTATAAAAGATGGAGGAGCCTCCTCATTTCATTCATTCTTGAGTTGATGATATTTGAGTGAGACATTTATCTTCTTGAGCACGCTAGCTGTTTAGCCTGTCTGCAGCACTATTTAGTGCATTGAGTGTCTCTAGTCGGAGATCTCGTCCTTAGCCCCGGGGGACTTCGAGTGCCTACTCGGGCAAGGTTTTTTTTTTTCAGTATTTTGTGAGTAGTTTATTGTTTGGTTTTGTTGCGGAGTTGGAGCTTATAGTGACTGCGCAGTCACTGGGAGAGAGGATGCAGTCCATTGTGGAGGAGCTTCAGATTGGGGTTTCTGCAGGTGATTTCACTGGGATTTTGAGCAGGGGGTCAGCCTTTGCCCCTAGGAGAATTTTGGCGGAGTTTGTGGCAGTATTTCAGCTGTTTTCATCTAGCCATTGCGCAGAGCCTTGGAGGCGAGCGTAATTCACTCGGGAGGAAGTTTCTGGTGATTTCTGGGATTGGCCATTCTTGGAATGGTTTTTGGATTTTGTCTAGATTTTCGAGGAGAGGAGATTTACTGATTTTCACCTCATTCCGGCAAGGGGATCAACCCCTAATCTTCAGTCCATTCCAATAGTAGCAGCTACACGGCAGTTTTCCAGCAGCTAGGACGTAGTTCATAGAGTAGCCATTTCTGGTACTTTCTGAGGGTGTTTCTTCACTTGCTTTGAGCAAGATCGCCTATTGTACTTCATTACATTTCTCAGATTAATAAAATGGCTCAGCATTTCCTCTCTATGTTTTCTGGTTGAGTTGTCGTAGTTTCCGTTGTTGCCGTATTTGTTGTATTCTCTTTCTATTATATGTCTATTGTTGTTTTTGAGCATTCTAGTTCTATACCACTTAGTGCGTTTATCTTCACTCTTAGACAGAGTCTAGAAAGGGCCAGGTAGCCTCCGGTTCTCTTCCTCTTTTTAGAGGCAAAATATCCGGTAAATGTCCTCCCATTGGAGTTTTGCTGTGTTTTAGAGATATCCCCGAAACAAGATATTACACCTTCATTGTTCATTCCTTATAAAATTAATAGCTTCCTCAACCACATAATCATAAATAGTTGTACTTTTCCAGTCAAAGGATATATCAAAATCCCTTCCACCAAGGGTGTGAAGATTAGAAACATTCACATTATTTGGTGGAAGCAAGTGAGAGAAAATTTTCCATTATTGAAAATATTCTTCAAGATTCGTTTCCTGGTTAGAAAAATCACCATATTATCCATATTCAATATTGTCGACAATTAATGGATTTCGATCAACATGCCATGCTCGATATCAGAAATTACTCCAATTTTAAACAATAATTTCAGTTGAAATCCCAATCTCCGCACAAACGTCATTAAATGGCTTGTACAAGAGAAATTATGTCCAGCAAAAGGTTTCAAATTCTTCTAAACCCTCACTATGAATAGAATGAAACCGTGGCCAAACCCGAACAATAGCATGAACATCTCTAGGCTTCCACGAATCATTTTTAAGCTTGCTATCAAATGTCCAAGATCTTACTATTTCTATCAAAGATAAATGTTCAAGGAATAAAGGCCTTTTCTGATAATGTTGAACACAAGTATTCTCAGATGAACATTACATGCCATCTCTTGATATTTTCTTAAAAACCTTTCTTCCAACATTTAATGAAACAAATTTTCAACTACAAACAATAAGAGGTAGCTTAAGAAACATATGGCATGTTTCTTGTGCTCCAACGTCACGGTCAACAATTGTTTATGCAAGAAACCTTCTGTAAGCACATAAAGCATGATCCTCAGAGGAAATATAATTTGAAATTATAGTTAGCATATCATGATAAATTTCAGACCTTTTCTCTACTTTTGATGCATACTTAGCAATATATTTCAAGACAACATACCGAGAAAGCACTGGTTGGAAATCAACATTTTCACGCGACATTGTTAGAAGGTCAATGTTATGTACATTGAGCCTATCATCATTTCTTGCCGGGTCATATTTTTTTCTTCCTTGATCATCTATGAACAATCTTTATTCCTCAGAAAGATCCCATGGAGCATTGTACCGACTTGTGAGAATAATGCCCTTTTTGCGCAAAAAAAAACCTACACTACACTTCATGGGCCTTTGGACACGGTTCAACAATTCTTCATAATCATTATGAGGATTACAAGAGAAAATCTTATCAGTATTCAATAGGCAAGGGTCATCATTGAGACTTCTTGGAACCATTATGTTGCGACGATGTATTTAACGTGAATTCCATGCAGTTACATAATTTTCAAAGAATTTCTTTGCAAATTGTAAATCATGAGCATTTGACCAATCAAATATTTCCATATCAGGAGCTCCTTGCAACCATAGGAAACCATGAATATGTGTTAAAACTCTATGTTGCCACTCATATCTGAAGAAAATTAATATAGAGTTACTACAAAAAATATAAATAAAACCATAATTAGAAATTGACAATGAATAGAAAATAAATTCAACAACACAGACCTGTACCAGAAGTCTTTCGCTTTAAGATATTTTTGGATAACTTCCTCTCGAGTTATATTGAATCTATGGTGCATAAATGTGGCAACAATATGAGGGTACTAGATAACATTCTCAATTTTCATATGATTTTTATTTAAGGAATGAGAATGTGAGGGTACATGCACAAGATTATGAAACTCTGGCCACTATGTGTCAGCTGCACTCAAAATAAAAAACAAAGATGGACATTCCAACTGAGCAATCATGTCAGTCAATTCAACCTAACATTTAGTTCAGTATGCCCTTGTACCTCTCAGAGAAGAACCAAACTGCGCAAGATGCTCAACCAACTTATTATCTGGTAAATAAGAAAGTTGGTGACGCAAGTTTTCAATTGTTGTCGGTGAGTTATCATGTAAATGTTTCTTCACAAAAAATGCAGCAGTTGCTTGGTTGTGATGCCGCATTATCATGTTCAATAGGTAATATTGAAAGCAAGGATGGTTCCAAACCTCTGATCATAGTATATAAGAAGATTCAATGCATACTCATGAAGTTCAACACTACAAATACATGACTGTAATCAATCAACATCACCGTTGGGGAACAATGTGGGGAATGCCACATCTAGTAACCCCTCAATATTATATTTATTCATTGGAGAGGTTCCAATATTGGGCCAATCCATTTCTTGAACATGTGAAGGATCAACATTATCAAGAAATCCTCTAATTTCCTCCACTTCTCTCCGTTCATTGGGTAGGCGAGAAACAAAAGAAGAAGGATGAGAGGGCAAATGCTCAACATGAAAACCTTCATTATTAGCTACATTGATCTCAGATTCTTCAATATCACAATCAACAAATTTAATCCTAGAGGAGACATCTGTTGATCTTTCGAGTAGAGCATTCACTGAATCATAGTCAATTACAACATCTCGATAATATTGATCACGTTCAATTTTGAAAAGCAATGCAACCATAACTCAAGATCTTCTGACATAACATTCATAATATTTATATTGAGCGACATGTCTCTTCACAATTAGAAAGTCAAGATCTTCAACATATGGGGGAAGACTTTGTGCAATTGTAGAAATATATTGGGGAAAGCTAGTTGTGTGGCCGCTATACTTATATTGCCCACCTCGAGAATGTGTCACTTGCAAAATAGGATTTACACATCATATTAAAATTTCTTCAACTTGATTAAGAACTCTTAAAATATGAGGTTGCTCACTAGGATCCATGTTATTATATCCAGAAAAACGATGGGAAGCTTGTTCATTTTTACATTGTCTACAAACAGGTCCTTCAGAATCCTCTCAAAACCTGGATTTCAGGATATGATTCTTGGCAGATGTGGCACATTTGGACATCTGAAAAGCTATCTACATTTTCTCGAAATATTTTATGCATTGCAATCATGTTTTCGTCAAAATGAATATGATTTGTATCGGTCGGACCATGTAGAGGACAATGTGGAAGATAACAATTTCTTCTAAAAGGTACAATTTATTTGAACTGGAAAAGCCTTACCTTGAACCAATAGTAGCTATTGGTATTGAAATGTGGACAATGAAAGATAGAAATTTATTTGACAACATACTATTACACGAGATGAGCTGGTTACAGAGGAGTTCAGATCAGAAACATGGAAGGGAAAATTTAGCATAGAAAAAGAAACGCAGAAGCTGGAAGATGCTGATGATTCTCTGCCAGGCGGGCTCTCTGGTTTCCAAGTAAGATATTTTATTTGAGATATATTTGAGTGTTTTCTATAGTTAGTTATTCACCAAGAAAGATGATATTTTGTCTAATTTTATTCATGAACAGTTGTCTTCTTGACATTTGTTCTAAATGGCTGTAGTCTTGATGATAATGTTTTTGATTTCCTCTACGTGATAGAAAACGTCCCATTCTTCGATGCATACAAGTTGAAGATTGTTGTAAGTGCTAAATGATTTTTTGTTTCTTGTCTAAAGAAATACATTATACTTTCTAGTTGATGCAGCTACCCCTCTTTGCTTGATAACTGAATATTCTCTTTTGTGAGTGAATAGTTTGATCACTTTTTCCAGCAGTGATATGTATGGGTTGCGTACATCCTAGTGTTTCTATATTAGTTGTTTACCTATATTTGAGTTGTTTCAAGGCCACCTAGAAACTTCATTTTTTCTATTCCTAATTTGGTTTGTGTATTCACATAACAGGATTTATGTGAGAAAGGTGAAAAGAAACCAATTTGACAAACGACATTTTGGTGGGTGTTTTGGTGGTCCCGCTGACATCGATTTCCATTCTTCTATTTGGTCGTAAGAAACACATTTCTAAGATTGGATTAACTTACATGTTGTGGTTGGGTATATCATGCTATGAGTCAGCGTGGTTAGAAGATTTTGATGAATAAATTGGTTCGTAAAAGCATTTGTTGAGACTCACAAATTATCATGATATGATCCTATATGGTTCAAGTATTTTGATGAAATAAGTAGCTTTTGGTTTTCTGACGTTCATTTGGTGTGGAATTTTGGCAAAAGGTTGAAAAGGTGGAGTTAAAAAGCCAGCCTGATAAGGTACTTTCTACTTATGAGAGTAATAAAGAAAGTTCAGATGCTGCAGAAGAGAAGGAAAAATCTGGAGATGAAAATGAAACAAAAGGAGAAGGTGTAGCCCTCCACCAAAGGAGATTAAGGCGTGAGACATAAATCCTTGTTTATGGAGAATAATTTTGATAGTGAAGTTCACTTCATGTGATGAACAAATTTGGAATTTGGTAGTGCAAATAATCGATACAATTTTTCAAATGAGTGGGGCTTACAGCACATCCAGAAGTCATCTAGAGCTCACAGTTTTAATACACAAATGAAATCTATACTTCCAGTTTATTGTATCGATTATTTGCACTACCAAATTCCAATGCGTTGGAAAGAGCTTTGCATATCATCATTTCTTTTAGTATTCTTCTAAATTTTGATTTGAAGTTGTTCAATTTGACTTATAAACAATTACCTAACTTTTCTTCTGATTGGGAATGCAAATTACTTCCGGTTAATTCTCAAATGAAAATGCATTACACACAGTGAATAAAAGAAAAATCAAAGTTGGGTTTCTGTCTACTATGTGATATTTAAAAAAACATTATATTTGTTTTGCATAATGTCCAATGTTTTAAATAACAAGAGAAACTTTTGATGAATGAGCTAATTTAAATAGTAAAGGCTTGTTTAGTGTTATCAACTTTGTTATTTGGGAAGAATTTGTTTTAGTGTTATCAACTTTGTTATTTGGGAAGAATACCGTAATTATAACATTGTAATTTGCCCCCTTAAATTTTTGCTATGCTATAATTGATTCATCTGGAATGCTTTTAATACAACTGGAAAAGAGCCTGCATTTCATGTTTTGAAATGTTTATTATGCCTTTTGTTGTACTCGATAAATCAAGGACACTCGTTGCATTACAATTGAAACATTGTTGGATTTAACAGACGACTTGGAATTCTAGTTAGGAAAATGTATCTAGTAGCATTATAATTGAAATGCAGTTGCATTTCAGTGACGACTCAGAAACCTAGTTAGAAAAATATACCTGGCTACTTATTTCAGTATAATCAATGAGAGACTGTTAGCCTGAAAAGTGTGTAGTTGGTGGCTAGTATACTCTGAGTTTGTTAGAGTATTTTAAAAAGTTCACAAATTAGCTCCGAAAATAATGGAAATCTATTTAGAAATGTTTTTTTTAATATTAACCATCATTCAAATTTAACAATTTTTTTTAATATTTGGTAGTCATTACCACAAACAAAAACACATTTTGTTACCACCAATACCAACTTAATTTTGCTCAATTCCAATCTGTAACATTTATATTTTTACCCTTTTTTACACACAAATAAAAAGTTACAACCCAAAATAAATGTGACATAAGAAAAAAAATAAAAACAAAAAATATTGCATGGTCAATGAATTGCTTATTAGATAATTTTTTTCTATATACTACATAGCTCAAAATTGAAGATGAAACTTCTTTGCTCCAATACATGCCAAACCACTTTAGGCTTTTAAATAGAGTCCAAAATATTGAAAATTCCTGTTTGTCCATTGAATACCCAAAACTTTCAAACTAATATGAAGTGTCCATAATTGTTCATAGAAATATATATCCAAAAATATCATAATCCGACTTGTAGAGACATATACCTTGTCATAAAGGGCACTGTCTAGATCTAATATAAATTTACTTGTTTCTCTAAAATATAAATCTAGGTTAGGTGGTTAGAGGACATCATTCTAATTCGAAGTTCAACTCTCCTAAATTGTAAATTTTGTTAATTGAATCTAGCTAATATAAATTTGGAAACTTGCCGAAATACTTGTTCCTCTAAAATATAAATTTTGTTAAGTGAATCTAGCTTAGGTTGTTAGAGGACATCATTAAATCAATTTCGTTATCCAAACAATTCTCCAAACCTATAATTTTTTAAAAATAAAATAATTCATATTTATAAGTTAAATATTCAATCAAATTACATAACATATCACATCTTTTTTCCTCTATACTACTCTTTCCTAGCAGCTTTACAATGTTTTCATTGCAACATATGGTGCAATTGCTTAGATTATATCATATGGAAACAAGTTTTTACATAATAAACGCACAACATCATATATTATTTGAGTTGAGAGGCTTATTCTATATCCTAGTATGAGCTTGATATGTAATTTTTTCCATACACCCCTCTTAAAATAAAAATAAGTATTATATAAATAGAAAATAAATGTGAGCCATAATAATAATAAAAATGAATATGCTATGCATGTTTAGTTAGTTGTCCATATTAATATAATTTCTTGTAAAGTAATTAGAAGTAAAAAATATGTTTGAATAAGATGTTTAAATCTTATATTTTACAAAAATATTTCAAAATGGGATTTAAATAAACTATTTGACATCTATGTTAACTAATCAACTTCATCTATTTAAAAGAAAATAGTTTAATGTTTTATATAATAAAATATTCAATATGGGTTATCAAAAAATATTTTAATATGAATTAATATTAACTTATACTTAAAAATATATTAATAAAAAAATACTATTTATTTGTGCATCGATAAAATGTCTATATGCACATGTTATGTAAAATATTTTAATGTCACTTATTTATATATTATATATTGTTTTCAAAAAATTATGTATATATCATATAAAACTATTAAAAAAAAGGTTTTATGGTTAAAATGTTTTAAATGGTGTGTTTTACAGTTTGGTCATTTTTTAGGTATATGTTTTTTTTTTTTTTTTTTTTGTTGAAATCCAACAAACATTTTATGAGCTTACAATTTTAAGCTATGCACTCTATACTAAGCTTTCAAAAACACAATTTAAACAATGAAAAATTACACATTGTATTTTGTATGGAGTTGTTTTAGGTGAGCCTTTTTGGAATTTCTTACGGATTTATGGCTTCAATCCAGTGAACAAATTTGTGGTCAGATATTTATTTGTGTTGTTGGGCACTTAGATTGTAAAAAGTTCATCTGTCAAATTTGTGATTTCAATGAATCCCTGCTGGATTCCAGGCAACTTAGATCATAAAATAAGTCAAAAAAACCTTTCAAAAAGTAGCACATAAATACAACTCAATTTTATAATTGAGAAAACAATAAAATTTTATCCTTCTAGACTCATGTAAAATCCATGCTTGTGGATCTATACTAATAAAATACATGAAAATACATGTCATAAATAAAAAAAAAATCTAAATGGAAAATATATCTTCAATTAGTAATACAATTTGAGTGGGCCTAATGGTTAAGAGCATGTGTTTCCTCCGAAGAGGTCACAAGTTCAAAACGAGTGGGTCCCTTGTCCTACAATCAGAGGGGGGAGTCCCTTGTCCTACAATCAGAGGGGGTTTCCCATTGTACAACAAACAAAGGAGTCTCAGGTTCACCTTAAAATTCAATAATAATAATAATAATTTTTCTTTTTAATGGTTCTAATTTTGGACAAATTTATTCAAATTGGTCCATGCTTTTTTTTTAATGTTATGTTTATTTTTTTATTTTTCTAAATAAATAAATTTAAGTTAATTATATAAATTTAGTATACTTTTATTTAATTATAATTACTAATTAATTAAAAAAATATTTATGTTTGAATTTCTTTTTTAATAAAAAATAGTAAATGTATTTGCCCTAAACACCGTTGTCCATTTACGCATAAGCTGTACAGGTCCAAAATGTCAGGAAGTTTACATCATTCTTTTAAATTTTTAAGGCACTTCTTTTAATTTCCTAAAATGTAGTAATATAAATTTAAAATGTATTAATGTAAAATAAAATGTATTAATATAGAATAAAATTGTGTATATTTATTTAGATTTAAATATTTTTTAATAGTAAAATTATAATTTTGTAATTTTTAAAATTAAAATTGACATGTAATAATTTGAAAAACATTAATAATAAATAGAAATAGAATAATTATGTAATAATTTCAAAAATATGAATAATAATAACAATAAAATAATTATATACTAATTTCAAAAATATTAATAATAAGTAACAATAAAATAAGTAAAAGCTTGATTTTTTTTAATGATTAAAACATAGTGTTGCTAAATTTAATGGATATGTGTATTTTTGTTTGTACATATTTGGCATATATATGTATTAAAAGCAAGCGTAAATCTCTTATAATTTTTTATTTATCTTGTGCGAAGATAGGAAGAAATTTCCCCTAGCATTTAAAATATTGGGGGAAATTTTTTTAACATAAGATTTGAAGAAGCAAAATAGAAACGTTTAAGAATTAATCTTTTAAATCATCTATTTTTATTATGGTTTTTATTTTTATTATGGTTTTGTAGTATTTTTTTTAATGATTTTAAGTGATAATAAATTTATATGAAGTAAAATTATATATTAGGATATTTATAATGGTCACTTACACATTTTAGAATAAAATAAATTAACTCAAGTGTAATTGATAATGATTTTATGTATTGTTTCAAGTCTTATTAGCACAACTAATTGAGGATGGGCTTCATTAGCAAGGTCACCTAGAATCAAATCTCATAGAAACTATTGGGTGGATGCTAGGGGGAAGAGACATGCTAAAATGTGGTCGGGTGTGATCCCTGAGTGACTTTGATGACTTAAATGATCGTGGATAGCTGTTTGTCAAGCAACATGTCAGACCCGGAAAAGCACAAACAACTTAACAAACAAAAAATAAAAACTTCATATACTTCATAATAAAGTTTAATAAATTGACTCAAGAAATGAATAATATAACAAAAAATAAAAATAAAAATATACAACTCTAATGACATCCATTACATATACACATGTGAATGTAACATGAAATAATAAGACTATATTATATTTTTGGGATCCCTTCTAATTATAAAAGTATATTAACCACAACTCAAATGTTTATGTTCTTAGTAATAATTAACCACAACTCAAATGTTTATGTTCTTATTAATAATGAACCACAACTCAAATGTTTATGTTCTTTTAGGATGACTAAGAGAAAGGTTTAGATCAAATATGAATAATATTAACCAATCGCATGCCTCATCGCTGTCGTTTTGTGTTTCTAAAAAGTCAGGAATTTTACATCATTCTTTTATATTTTGAAGGCACTTCTTTTAATTTCATAAAATGTAGTAATATAAATTTAAAATGTATTAATGTAAAATAAAATGTATTAATATAGAATAAAATTGTGTATATTTATTTAAATTTAAATAATTTTTAATAGTAAAAATTATAATTTTGTAATTTTAAAATTAAAATTAACATGTAATAATTTGAAAAACATTAATAATTAATAGAAATAAAATAATTATGTAATAATTTGAAATAAAATAATTATGTAATAATTTAAAAAATATTAATAATAAATAGAAATACAATAATTATGTACTAATTTCAAAAATACTAATAATAAATAACAATAAAATAAGTAAAAGCTTGATTTTTTTAATGATTAAAACATAGCGTTGCTAAATTTAATGGAAATGTGTATTTTCGTTTGTACATATTTGGCATATATGTGTATTAAAAGCAAGCGTAAATCTCTTATAATTTTAGATTTACGAAAAATTTTTGGAAGAAATTTCCCCTAACATTTAAAATATTGGGGGAAATTTTTTTAACATAGGATTTGAAGAAGTAAAATAAAAACATTTAAGAATTAATCTTTTAAATCAACTATTTTGATTATGGTTTTGGAGTATTTTTTATTTTTATTATGGTTTTGTCGTATTTTTTTAATCTATATGAAGTAAAATTATATATTAGGATGTTTATAATGTCCACGTACACATTCTAGAATTTTATGAGCAAGAAAATTTAATTAACTTAATCTTTATCAAATATTTTTCTTAATTTTATTAAAAATATATATTTTTTATAATATGAATAATCAAAATAAATTAACTCGAGCATAATTGATAATGATATCATGTATTTTTTTAAGTCTTACTATTATAACTAATTGAGGATGGTCTTCATTAGCAAGGCTTCCTAGGATCAAACCTAATGGAAACTGTTGCATCGATGCTAGGGGGAAGAGACATGCTAAAACGTGGTCGGGTGTGATCTATGAGTGACTTTGATGACTTAAATGACTGTGGGTACTTGTTTGTCAAGCAACATGTCAGGCCTAAAGGAGCACAAACAACTTGACAAACAAAAAAATAAAGACTTCATATACTTCATAATAAAGTTTAATAAGTTGACCCAAGAAATGAATAATATGACAAAAAAAAGTGAAAATATTCAACCCTAGTGACATCCATTACATATAAACATGTGAATGTAACAGGAAATAATGAAACTATATTATATTTTTGGGTTCTCTTATAATTATAAAAGTTTATTAACCACAACTCAAATGTTTATGTTCTTGATAGGATGAATAAGAGAAAGTTTTAGATCTAATATGAATCATTTTTACATTAATTTAGGGGAATTTGTAATAATTGTTTAAACTAGATAGATAAGATAGATAAAATGATGCCATAAACTTCCTATGATACATTTTATTAGCAAGACTAGTTAGCTACGAAATGATCTATACATGTAGTAGAAGTGTTGGTTTAGCTACTACTTTTTGAAAATATAGCCTTTTAATATTATGACATAGTATGAAATCAAGATCCAATTCTTCCAATTATAGAAAAAAATTTAGATATTCGTCTCCGTTGAACATATGACATATGAACCCCCTCTATGTATTTTGTGTTATACACATATTGCACCCAAAATATTCATAGAAAGACAAAGAGAATTTTTGAATCTTAGGTTTGGTCAATTTTTCCCTCATCTTCGAAAATACATGGAGGCTTATCTTTTGCTTTGGGTTAACTTTAAGGAGAGATGATGAACTCTTATAACCATCAACATAACAAAATTGTTAAAATTGTTAGAAATATGAATGTAATTCATCCTTGATTTCTTCTTCAATCATTATCAGAATTGTGGCTATGGAAAATTTCTAAGATCGTGGATTTTTTAGAAGTAATTATGGCCTCATGTGAAAAGGATTTGGGAAATAGGTAGTTCTCTAACTACAACCATTCTCTTATAAGTTTATAGAGCATATGGGTAATATAATGAAAGAATACTACTAAGGTAACTTGTGTGTTTTATATTAGTAATGTGACATTCAATATCACACTTAATATCTCCATAGAAAGACAAAGAAATTTTCAATCCTAGTTTTAGTTATTGTTCCCCATCTTGAAAAATATATGGAGATTGCCTTTTTCCTTTGGGTCAAATTTTAGGAGTCATGATGAACTCTTATATCCATAAACATAAAAAAATTAGCCATAAAAAATGTTAGAAAATATGCAGATAATTCACCATTGTTTTTTTGATGAAAGACTATCATAAAACTCGAGTAACTGAGAAAGTCAATGTTTTTTATGAGAGGAATTGGTTCCTCAAAGTGTGTATTTGGTTAGATTAGGAGAATTCCTTGTTTTCCAAGTAAACTATTTATTATTAGGAATTTGTTAAGAGATTCAAGAGATTGTGTTTGAAGCCAAATTGAGCTATCTGATCCACTATTCATGGATATAGAAGGATGCCCACTCATGTATTTATTTATGCTTTGAATTTAATAAAATAAGCAGTGTGGAGAGAGTTGAATTGAATTAATGTATGCCAAATGAATCCTTATACAATCTCATGTGTGTGTGACTATCTATTACAAATATTGCAGAGTACTATGGTAAGGCCTTTTTTCATCCAGTAATGAGAGACATAGGCACCCACATTGATTTAATAGTATGCACAAAATCTTGCATTAAAATATTTAACTTGGGAGGGATTAGAGTACATAAAGAGAAGAACCATACATTACTTAGTTTTCTTTTTAACTGATAAAAAAACATTATTTGAAAAAGGTCGGGGATATGGAACGAAGTTTCTATCAGGATTGTCTCATTAATTGATAGGATCAGGGTGACGTGTCCTAGGAGTATATTCCCCAGAAGGTTAAAAGAGTAGCACATGAAGGAATTGTCTGGATGACAAGGACCGAGATGATGTGGAGGAGCTAGTGATAGGAAGAGCACTAGGATGAGGTGGAATCAACATATAAAACAACAAGGACTTATCTGGGAAAGGTGGGTATACTATTGGAAGGAATGAAGTTGGGTTCCACTTTATATGGAAGTTTGAGGGAAGTGATGGAATAAGAATATTTACATCTCAGAGTCCATCTCCTAGAAGGATTTCCCTTTGCACATTATTTGACAGTGTCAGAGTGACGAGGATCACGTGGATGTGGAAAATAGCTAATGAGAAGAGAGTCGGGGTGACACATGCACATGTTATCCTATTAAGGTGTGGACCCGCTTCTCCCCTGTTCCATTGTGTGGAGCGAGAGCTTATAGAGTGGGTTGTGCAGGTTATTAACACTCGTTTTAAAATTGCTTGGTCTTGTTGAATATTAGTGGAAACAATTACGCTGGTGGTTTATCAAAAAAAGGTAAGCCCTCCTCTTTTAAATATACATATTTATTTTTGGCCCAGGGGTTATAAAATATAAGATCTCGGCTACAGTGGTCCTTTGGGGAGTTTGGGTAATATCTCCACTTTCCCTTTTGATCACATATATATTATATAAACCTGTTGAGGTTGTGGTGGTTCTGGAGTGGACTTAAGGTCTAGAATTTAGATTTGATTAGATATGCACAAAATAAATTTAAGTTTTTGGCTCACATCATTATTGGTATCAGAGTAGGATAACTTGCTCAATTGAATTATTCAGAATTAAAGACACTTTTTATAGCAGTGATCTTTTGATTTGAGACAAGGTATGCAAATTCGTTAGAATGGTGTGAAGGTTACAGGATAGGGATGCTAGTTGGAGAGTGTGGATTGTAGAGGAAGATCCAAGTACACATTTGGATTAGATTGAAAATTAAGAATAGTAGAGGGTGATGATTGAGAAGCAAGAGAACTAATAGCAATAAATTTGTAATAAAAAAAGAGGACTCAGAAATTTCAGTAGTGATCAAATAAATTAGATGAAAGGAAATAAATTTTTTTTCAACTAATTTGGAAGTTTTGAGGAAGGTAGCAATAGAAAGAAAGAATATAGTGGAAGTCATTATATCCAGGAAGTTTTGACAGAGGAGGAAGAGATCAAGTAAATTTTGTAGCAGAAAGAGCTAAAGGAATGGTGTAAGCATATTTTAGTTTGATACTAAAAGTAAAGGAACAGTGGAATTTCTTAAGAGAAGAAGGTTGTGAGTATACTGAGGAAGCTAGTGGAGAGAAAATGAGTTATTAGAGGGTTCTAGATGAAATAAACAGTAGTACCAAAAGTCTAATCTCAGGAGAAAGCTTAGAAAGGATTATATAGTAAGAACAGAGGCTTGCTAAAATAGAAGACTTGGGCATGTAGAATCTCATATCAGAGAAAATGAAGATGAATATATATAGTCAAAAGAAATTTTCAGGAAGAAGCCACAACAAGAAGAAAGAGGATACGAGCATAGTTGGTAAGAAAGAGAAGAAAATGAGTGATGAAAATTTTGACAAAGAGATGGTTGAGATAAAGGTAAAACTCAAAAACCTGAAAAAGATACTATATAAGGGAATTATAGAAAAATTGAGACAAGGATTGTATGTAGGGAAAAAGGTAAAGTGGCTTATTAGGAGTTATTTGTTGAGAATTTAATGCAAAAAAAAGAGAGAGAGCAGGCACTCAGGGAAGCTGAGTATGAGATAAGAGAATCCATTTGTGAACTAGAGAAAGGAAAAATTCTTGGAGAAGAAGGCATAATGATGGAATAATGAGAAGGATGGTAGAGGCATCTTGACATAATGAAGGGCGACATGGCTTTAATTTCAATAATTTTTGTGAATGTGTATTTAAAGGTACCAAATATAATGGAGCTAAGAAAATGTCAGAGATAGTGGAAAAAGAAAAAAATCTACAAAGGAATTTTTTTTCTTATGGATAATAGCAAGGGATAGCAAATTTTGAAGATGAAGAACCCGAGACAATAGTTAAAGGAGACAACATTAAAGAAATCAATGTAGATGTTTAGGATAGAACTCTTCAAGTTTGTGAAAGGAAACTCAGAGGTATACTTATTTGGTTTCATATTTTTTTTTTCTAAGTGAATCTTTAATAATTTTTATGGAGTTTTATCATTTTTTGGAGACAATTTGAGATTGGGAAGAGAGGAGAATGCATGCATTTTGTATAATTGTGTATCAATAAAATGTGAAAATAGTGAAGGAGGAGATAGTAAGTTTAAATTAGCTCAAGGTATTTCAGAAAACTCAGAGGAGGCTATAAGAATTCAAGGAAAAGAATACAATAAAGAAGTTGTTGTGAAAGAAGAGGCATTAGTGTCTCGTACAAGTCACGAAAATAAAAGGATAACTTGTGAGGAAATTTACAAGGAAGTAAGAACAAACCAAGGAGTGATAAGAGTGATGTAGAACAGGAAGATGTTCTATCGAACAATGATGATGATGTTAAATATAGCCAACAAATTGCAAAATATGGAGAGGGAGCTCATGTGTGTGAAGAAACAAGGAATTGTACATCTGTTGAGAATTATCATCAAAGAGAACCTGATATATTTGATGTTGAGGAACCAATGATTTAGGATGAGAAGAAGTACTCAGAGGTAATGTATGGATATTTGAATGAAGGACAAGAGTTGTTGGAAGATGTGCTACAATAGGATGAAAGTAAAGTTGTATATATTAAGGTAATGAATTCACCTATAGAGAATTCCATTTTGCTAAATGAATGTGAATATGTGTTAATATAAGGTGGTAAAAGGACCATTTTTTTATATAGTGATAGGGGTATAGGAGAGAATCCTTTCCTAGAGAACAAGATGGAAAATAATTTTCAAGATTGGTTGAATTTGGAGAAACAATTAATCAAAACAATGATTTTGTAAATAAAGGATGGAGTAGTCCTTTGAAGAAAATCAGACAATAGATGGATCATTGTGGTCGAGTTTTCCAGTAGTTAGATACCTTGAGTATTTGTGAAGGGAAGTGTGAGAGAACTCTTGTAGCTCTCACACACCATATGTTGATAGTTGAGGGGAAACAATTTCTTCAAGGCAATAAATGATATAATAATTAATATGATTTCTAGTTGTATGAAGAAAATAATGTTTTATAGGTTGCCATGTGTCAAAGAGATAGGTTGAGGACAACAAAGGCACAAGGAGAAAAGGCTAAATACATTCAAAAGGAATTTGACAAAAATGAAGGCATGGAATAATTCACTTCGTTTGGAAATAGCTTATTCTACTGCATAAATGTGAGATGGCTAATAGAGGAGTGCACTAATACAACTATGAAAGAAAACAGAATAGTGGAAGGAAATGGAAATTTTATTATGTCATGTGAATATTGGCATAAAGAAAATTCAAAATGTTTGAAGGAGTAGATAATGAAAATTACAATTTGATTTTGAATTAAAATTTTTTAAATGTTAATTGTATTTTACATAATTTTTTTGGAGATGCGTTTACTTGTGTAGATGAAAATTAGCCAATAAGTATTGGAATCGAATACAATGTAGAAAATGAGGCTTGGAATGGAAAAATAATAGTTCCTACAACTCTTACATTTGATGTTCTTGAAGTAGAGAAATATTTCCAAAAGAGTAAAATTGTAATGTGTAGAAAAGTCTTGTTGTCATGTTAAAAAGAAGGTGAAAGCCAAATAATTTCTGGAGAAAGCATAATTGGAGATAGCCTAAATGGAATAAACCATTGGAAAATTTTAGAGGTTCAAGAGAATTTTTTTTCAACAACAGGGAAACATATGGGAAAAATAAGAATTGAGGTAGTGGATATGCGGACAGTGGAAGAAGCAGATATGTTGTGTAATATAACCTCTCTAGGTCAACAAGACAAGGAAAGATGGATCATTACACTAGTAGAATTAAAGGAAGAAATTTGGGAACAACATATGATAATGATGGAAGAATCACAAAATAGAAAAAATAATAGAGGATGCATGGAGCAGGATTTTAAATATGTTATAACTTTAAGAAACCATTTGCGTGATTTCCAAATGTTTTGTCAAGAAGTGATGTGTCCAATTCAAAGAGGGAGTAGTCAACAACAAACAAAAGTGAATGGAGTAGGATTGAGGATATAAACTCTCAAGTGGAAGAGAAGAAACAATAACTGTAGCTATGGGTAAATGATTGAGAATGAAAGTTGGATTAGAGAGAATATAAAAAAAAAGAATTATGTTTGGGTATTAGATGGTTGCAAGAATTAAAAGAGAAACAAAAAAACAATAAAATAAATGGCAAGATACAACATAGAATTTGGTATCCTATAGGACTTCAACAAAAAATTACTCATGATGAAAAGATCATGAAAAAATTATTCTTGGGGGTATGATGCAGGACTATTGTAAAGAAAAACTGTCTGAGAATTTTGACCCTTTTTTACCATAACATTTGGTTCCTCAAATTGTTGATCTGGTTAGATTAGGATAATTCCTTGTCTTCCATGTAAACTATTTATTATTAGGAATTTCTTAAGGAAGGTTTGGGAGGTGGTGTTTGAAGCCAAATTGGGCTATTTGATTCACTATTCATGGATATGGAAGGATGCCCTATCATGTGTTTATTAATTCTTTGAATTTAATAAAATAGGTAGTGTGGAGCCTGTGGAATTAAATTAATTTATGCCAAACCAGTCCTTTTGAAATCTCATATATATTATTCTGAATATGTGACTATGTATTATAAATATTCCAGAGTATTATGTTAATTCTTTGTTTCATCCTGTAATCAGAGATAGAGGCACCCAAATTGATATAATATTCCTTGCAAAATCCTACGTTACAAGATTTAACAGGGCTAGGATCAGATTACAAAAGTAGAAGATCCATACATTTCGTAGTTTTTTGTAAAATCACATAAATTTTTCATTTGAGGAATTTCAGGGAGACAGAATGGAGATTCTATTAGGATATTCCCATTAATTCATAGGCTCAGGGTGACATGTCCCAGGATTCTATTCCCGAGAAGGTTAAAATAGTTGCACGCGAAGGACTTGTCAATATGACAAGGACTCAAATGATGTGGAGGAGACAATGGCATGAAGAGTGTTGGGATGAAGAGGAAACAATGTATTAAATAGTAAGGATTTACATGGGAAAATTATTTGTACTATTGGAAGGAACAAAGTCAGGGTCCACTTTAGACAGAAGCTTGAGGACAATGATAGATAGAAATATTTACATCCTGGAGTCCATCTCCCAAAGGATTTCCCTTTTTTGCATTGTTTGACAATGCTAGGGTAATAAGGACCAGGCAAATGTGGAAACTAGAAAATGAGAATAGCATTGGGGTGAGGTGTGCATAGGGTGACATATTAAGGTGTGGAGCCACTTCTCCCTGAGATTAATCATTGTGGTCACAAGGCTTGTTCCGTTGCATGGAGTAGGAGCTTATAAATTGGCTTGCACATGTTATTGACACCTATTTAAAATTTTCTTCATCTTGATGGTTATTAACAATAATGCTTGAGCCGATGGTTTATAAAAAAATTGGTAAGCCCTCCTCTTTTTAACTATGTATATATTGGGACCGAGGGATATATAATAAAAGATATTAGTTACGATGGTCTAATGGAGAGTTTGCATGATATCTCCCCTTTACTAATTGATCATATATATATATATATATATATATATATATATATTGTCACCAATAATAATCATTGAAGAAGAAATGATGCACGCTTATAACTTAATTTTTTTTTTCATATCCAGTCAAATATGAATTTAGGCCCTCAAGTCTAGTCCAAAACACACACACACACACACACACACACACACACATATCTTGGAATGGACTTGAGGACCTAAATTCATATTTGACTGGATATGAAAAAAATAAATTTAAGTTATAAGCCTGGATCATTTCTTCTTCAATGATTATTGTTAGTGACAACCATACACAATTTCTAAGAAAAGGATTTTTGTTTTTAAATTAACTCTTGCCTAGTGTGAAGAGGATTTGGGAAATAGGTAGATGTCTCACTATAAGAATTCACTTATAGCTTGATAGAAAATATGGGTGATATAATTAAAGCATATAACTTAGACATTTTTCATGTTTTATCTTAGCAATGTGATATAAACCATACTACATTGGATTAGAAATTCGAAATATAGAATACCTTTTTTGCAAATAGAACTCATAAATCATCAAGGGAAATTTTCTTTAGCTAATACAAGGCCAAATAAAAATCAAAATACATGGGTGAGTTCAGTATAAGTGCATTCTTGGGCATGTAGAAATAAAAAACATGAAGATTCAACCTATTTTCAAATCCCATAGGTTGGTTTTATGCACTTTTAATAATATGAGAAAATGGATGAAAAGTGGGTGGAGGAGGGGAGTCCAACAATAACTGTAGATAGGTTTAGAATTACATTTTACAGAAGCATCAAAGTACCAAATATGGAGTGGAATATTAAATAGTAATAAAAAATAAACCCCTTTTTGTTAAATCAAAAGTTTAATATCTTATTCCAAAATTTAAAATAAAAATGTTGAATTGGAGAAAAAAAATGCATGTACATGGGTGCTAAGTGGTGATGGATTTTCAAGGATGATTTTTAAGACCGCTATAGAATTCCTTCTACTACTTATGCAGTAATACTGGGTGTGCAAGGTTTGTTTTTTCTAATACAATGAGACTTGTAAAGCTCATTGATGCTTAAATTATATTTTTCACTTTTTTTTTTTACATTGTGGATTTTATCCAATGCTAACTTTTCATGGTATGTAAAATAGTAGAGTTGTGAGGTGGTTATATTTTATGATATCAAAATATTTAACTCTTGGTGATCTATCACAAGTTAAAATTTTATGACACCTTTTTGAGTAATGAATTTTGAGGCACAACAGTTGCACAACTCTCAAATTGAATTTTCTTTATGTTTATGGAATGCATCACAATAATTAAAAATATATATCTTTTTCAAACATGTGATGGTTTTTATTAGATAATACATAATTTAAAAGGTTGTGACAATACCAATTGTTGAATAAATGTACAATAGCACCACATCACAAAATATTGAAATTACTGGATCCCACTTTGCATGGATGGTGGAAAGAATAAAATGTTGAGATGCTTGTTCAATGCATAGCTTTTCCAAAAATTAAAAATTATATAAACTATAATATGACTCAAAATATTAACATATGAGATATTACAAAAATTAAATGACTACACAAAGAGAAAAAAATCAAATTTTGAATACACATGATAAACATTGCAAAATTGTAAATAATGCACTTTAAAACATTTTATAATGGTAAACTCACTCAAAGAAAGAGATAGGAATAGGATAAGTGTGTGACTCAATATTATACATAAAATATACTTATAAATACATTTTGTGCAATCGTTGGATTCAAATTCCAAGGTCTCCTCGACTCCCCATGACGATTCACATTCCTCCAAACCAGCGCTAATACATTAGGAGTCCAACATTCTCCTCCTTAATTCGAAGGGATGTATATGAGTCCAAGAAGAGAGTTCAAATATAAAGGTGTATAATATCCAATGTCTAGATTTTTTCTCTGAAACGATGGTTTAAGGAAGTGTTGAAGCCTCGAAATTTCATTGCAATAACGTGGGGGATAACCACCTAGTCTGGACCTTGGAAGTAGTTCCTTTTTTGTTTCATATAGTGGCTCCAGCTGGGGATACTGAGACAAATTTCCCAAAAAAGGTTTGATATGATGATTATGCGTTTGATATAAGGTGAAATGGATAATGATTTTAAACTAAAAGAAATGATCTATTTAAACAATCAAACACATGCATCTCTTTAATCCGATATCTATCTTAGTCTATACCTGGGAATAAATTAACTCATTTTATCTACAAAGATATCTTAAAGAAAAACGTAATAAAGATAATTCAATTTCTATAAGAGATGAAAATGTTAAAGATAATTATTTTGACTAAATAGTTAGGCAAAATAATTGTGGAAACTATATTGCATATATCGCTTGATCATATACTCAGTAAGGAATTACAACTAAAACATCATACAAAAGTGATTTAATGAAAAATTATAACTCATATCTCATACATAATACAATATAAGGAAGATTATTGCTAATACATAAACAACACTCAATCATAAAGATAGAAGTACCAGATATGAAAGGTCCTACTCATGAAATTAGAAATGATGATATGCTTCTTTTCAACTAAATACACTATAAGAGTACAAAAATGAAAATCTAGTAGAGTATGCTTCAATATCTAAGAAAATCAAGATCTTGTTCCATATATTTCATAAAAGCAGTCACAAAAGTACATAAGTGAAAGATTTTGCAAAGTGTTTTTGATAAAATCTTGGACTACTCTCTAAATGTATGAGAGGTTTAAATAATACTACATAGGTATCAAAAATAGATTACTACATAAAAATCTGAGGAGGTTTCAAACAAACTTCCTCAGAATAAGAAAAATAAAAGGATAAAAACTAAAAAATATTATGATGTGCTTTATCATGTTGAAGGTAGTTCCTAGCCATTGAGATTTTGAATTAATAGATATCCAACATTGGCTTCACCTGGGATGGCTGGCCGAATTTGGATCTTAGTTGTCCCATAAACACAACATCAGAGAGTAGTGGTACCATCTTTTGAGTGGACTTCGTTAGACAGTGTAAAGCCATCCATTGACTATATGGTTTTATTAGAAACTGCCAATAAGTTTCTCAGTTATGTTTAGATAGTTGTTTAACTGCTTCAATTTGATTTTCGGCGGTCTCTTTCCATTATCTCTCTAACTGTTTGATATCTCGGAAAACTCCTGGCTTGCATTCTTTAATCAGATTGATATTATTAAGGTTTTCATTTACAACTTCAATTATATTACTTGCTATACTATCATCTCTAGTTGTTTCCCTTTCAGCTTGCTTTAATTGCATATCTCAATCTGTAAATAAATATCTTTGTGTGATTCTTCAATCCTTGGTAGATCGAATTTTGTTCCTTCTTCAAATTCTTGCCAAGAAATAAACTATGAATTTTTTTTATCAACCTATTCATGTTCTAATCTCCGATCAACAACTTGATTGAATAATGTATCACTTGTTTAACAATATGGTTTGATCATTGAGATTATTTGACAGAATATTTATTGCTGTTTTGGAAATTGAGTGTTTAATTCAAGTGTCTCTTTGATGAATTATTTTGTTAGAGGATTATTTTTGAGTTATGCACATCAATCTAGATTTTTCGAATCTGTGTATCTTTCTCTGTGATGCTTGCCTGATGTTGTAACTTCATTTTCTCAAAATATTTCCGAAACTATACCATCTCTAGCTCTACTTGCATATTGGTGTTATGTATTTCCTATTCAAGTTATTGCTCCAACAACTGAATTCTTTCATCTTTATGTTTAAGAAGAATACTAACCTCTAATGGCTTATCCATTGTTGTTGTTGCATAAGCAATGGATAATGATTTTAAACTAAAAGAAATGATCTATTTAAACAATCAAACACATGCATCTCTTTAATCCGATATCTATCTTAGTATATACCTAGGAATAAATTAACTCATGCGATCTACAAAGATATCTTAAAGAAAAAGGTAATAAAGATAATTCAATTTCTATAAGAGATGAAAATGTTAAAGATAATTATTTTGACTAAATAGTTAGGAAAAATAATTGTGGAAACTATATTGCATATATCGCTTGATCATATACTCAATAAGGAATTACAACTAAAACATCATACAAAAGTGATTTAATGAAAAATTATAACTCATATCTCATACATAATACAATATAAGGAAGATTATTGCCAATATATAAACAACACTCAATCATAAAGATAGAAGTACCAGATATGAAAGGTCCTACTCATGAAATTAGAAATGATGATATGCTTCTTTTCAACTAAATACACTATAAGAGTACAAAAATGAGAATCTTGTAGAGTATGCTTCAATATCTAAGAAAATCAAGATCTTGTTCCATATATTTCATAAAAGCAGTCACAAAAGTACAGAAATGAAAGATTTTGCAAAGTGTTTTTGATAAAATCTTGGACTACTCTCTAAATGTATGAGAGGTTTAATAATACTACATATGTATCAAAAATAGATTACTACATAAAAATCTGAGGAGGTTTCAAACAAACTTCCTCAGAATAAGAAAAATAAAAGGATAAAAACTAAAAAATATTATGATGTGCTTTATCATGTTGAATGGTAGTTCCTAGCCATTGAGATTTTGACTTAATAGATATCCAACATTGGCTTCACCTAGGATGGCTGGCCATATTTGGATCTTAGTTGTCCCATAAACACAACATCAGAGAGTAGTGGTACCATCTTTTGAGTGGAATTCGTTAGACAGTGTAAAGCCATCCATTGACTATATGGTTTTATTAGAAACTGCCAATAAGTTTCTCAGTTAAGTTTAGATAGTTGTTTAACTACTTCAATTTGATTTTTGGCGGTCTCTTTCCATTATCTCTCTAACTGTTTGATATCTCAGAAAACTCCTGGCTTGCATTCTTTAATCAGATTGATATTATTAAGGTTTTCATTTACAACTTCAATTATATTACTTGCTATACTATCATCTCTAGTTGTTTCCCTTTCAGCTTTCTTTAATTGCATATCTCAATCTGTAAATAAATATCTTTGTGTGATTCTTCAATCCTTGGTAGATCGAATTTTGTTCCTTCTTCAAATTCTTGCCAAGAAATAAACTATGAATTTTTTTTATCAACCTCTTCATGTTATAATCTCTGATCAACCACTTGATTGAATAATGTATCACTTGTTTAACAATATGGTTTGATCATTGAGATTATTTGACAGAATATTTATTGCTGTTTTGGAAATTGAGTGTTTAATTCAAGTGTCTCTTTGATGAATTATTTTGTTAGAGGATTATTTTTGAGTTATGCACATCAATCTAGATTTGTTGAATCTGTGTATCTTTCTTTGTGATGCTTGCTTGATGTTGTAACTTCATTTTCTCAAAATATTTCTGAAACTATACCATCTCTAGCTCTGCTTGCATATTGGTGTTATGTATTTCCTATTCAAGTTATTGCTCCAACAACTGAATTCTTTCATCTTTATGTTTAAGAAGAATACTAACCTCTAATGGCTTATCCATTATTGTTGTTGCATAAGCACCTCCAAATTATGACAGCCTTGTAAAGTTTTTTGATGGATCAATGGGGGTGTCTTCCATACCACCTCCATTGATTCATTTTCTGGAGTTGTTGTTGATGAATCCAATTTTATTTTCTTTTTATGTCTCCTTACCATTGATTTATGTCTTGGACTATAGAACTCAAATGTTTATGTTCTTAGTAATAATTAACCACAACTCAAATGTTTATGTTCTTGTAGGATGACTAAGAGAAAGGTTTAGATCAAATATGAATAATATTAACCAATCGCATGCCTCATCGCTGTCGTTTTGTGTTTCTAAAAAGTCAAGAATTTTACATCATTCTTTCAAATTTAAAAGGCACTTCTTTTAATTTCATAAAATGTAGTAATATAAATTTAAAATGTATCAATGTAAAATAAAATGTATTAATATAGAATAAAATTGTGCATATTTATTTAAATTTAAATAATTTTTAATAGTAAAAATTATAATTTTGTAATTTTAAAATTAAAATTAACATGTAATAATTTGAAAAACATTAATAATTAATAGAAATAAAATAATTATGTAATAATTTCAAAAATATTAATAATAAATAGAAATACAATAACTATGTACAAATTTAAAAAATATTAATAATAAATAACAATAAAATAAGTAAAAGCCTGATTTTTTTAATGATTAAAACATAGCGTTGCTAAATTTAATGGATATGTGTATTTTCGTTTGTACATATTTGGCATATATGTGTATTAAAAGCAATCGTAAATCTCTTATAATTTTAGATTTATCTTGTGCGAAGATAGTGAAAATTTTTGGAAGAAATTTCCCCTAACATTTAAAATATTGGGGGAAATTTTTTTAACATAGGATTTAAAGAAGTAAAATAAAAACATTTAAGAATTAATCTTTTAAATCATCTATTTTTATTATGGTTTTGGAGTATTTTTTATTTTTATTATGGTTTTGTCATATTTTTTTTCTTAATGATTTTAAGTGAAAATAAATTTATAGGAAGTAAAATTATATATTAGGATGTTTATAATGTCCACATACAACTTCTAGAATTTTATGAGCAAGAAAATTTAATTAATTTAATCTTTATCAAATATTTTTCTTAATTTTATTAAATATATATATTTTTTATAGTATGAATAATCAAAATAAATTAACTCAAGCATAATTGATAATGATCTAATGTATTTTTTTAAGTCTTACTAGTATAACTAATTGAGGATGGTTTTCATTAGCAAGGCTGTCTAGGATCAAACCTAATGGAAACTTTTGCATCGATGCTAGGGGGAAGAGACATGCTAAAATGTGGTTGGGTGTGATCTCTGAGTGACTTTGATGACTTAAATGACCGTGGGTACTTGTTTGTCAAGAAACATGTCAGGCCTAAAGGAGCACAGATAACTTGACAAACAAAAAAAATAAAGACTTCATATACTTCATAATAAAGTTTAATAAGTTGACCCAAGGAATGAATAATATGACAAAAAAAAGTGAAAATATTCAACCCTAGTGACATCCATTACATATAAACATGTGAATGTAGCAGGAAATAATGAAACTATATTATATTTTTGGGTTCTCTTATAATTATAAAATTTTATTAACCACAACTCAAATGTTTATGTTCTTAGTAATAATTAACCAAAACTCAAATGTTTATGTTCTTCATAGGATGAATAAGAGAAAGTTTTAGATTTAATATGAATAATATTTACATTAATTTTGGGGAATTTGTAATAATTGTTTAAACTAGATAGATAAGATAGATAAAATGATGCCATAAACTTCCTATGATACATTTTATTAACAAGACTAGTTAGCTATGAAATGATCTATAAATGTAGTAGAAGTGTTGGTTTAGCTACTAATTTTTGAAAATATAGCCTTTCAATATTATGACATAGTATGAAATCAAGATTCGATTTTTCCAATTATAGAAAAAAATTTAGATATTCGTCTCCTTTGAACATATGACATATGAACCCCCTCTATGTATTTTGTGTTATACACATATTGCACTCAAAATCTTCATAGAAAGACAAAGAAAATTTTTGAATGTCAGGTTTGGTCAATGTTTCCCTCATCTTCGAAAATAGATGGAGGCTTACCTTTTGCTTTGGGTTAACTTTAAGGAGACATGATGAACCCTTATAACCATAAACATTACAAAATTATTAAAATTATTAGAAATATGAATATAATTCATCCTTGATTTCTTCTTCAATCATTATCATAATTGTGGCTATGGAAAATTTCTAAGATTGTGGATTTTTAGAAGTAATTGTGTCCTGATGTGAAAAGGATTTGGGAAATAGGTAGTTCTCTAACTACACCCATTCACTTATAAGTTTATAGAGCATATGGGTAATATAATGAAAGAATACTACTAAGGTAACTTGTGTGTTTTATATTAGTAATGTGACATTCAATATCACACTTAATATCTCCATAGAAAGACAAAGAAATTTTCAATTCTAGTTTTAGTTAATGTTCCCCCATCTTGAAAAATATACAGAGACTGCGTTTTTCCTTTGGGTCAACTTTTAGGAGTCATGATGAAATCTTATATCCATCAACATAAAAACATTAGCCATAAAAAATATTAGCAAATATGTAGATAATTCACCATTGTTTTTTTGATGAAAGACTATCATAAAACTCGAGTAACCGAGAAAGTCAATGCTTTTTATGAGAGGAATTGGTTCCTCAAAGTGTGTATTTGGTTAGATTAGGAGAATTCCTTATTTTCCAGGTAAAATATTTATTATTAGGAATTTGTTAAGAGATTCAAGAGATCGTGTTTGAAGCCAAATTGAGCTATCTGATCCACTATTCATGGATATAGAAGGATGCCCACTCATGTATTTATTTATGCTTTGAATTTAATAAAATAAGAAGTGTGGAGAGAGTTGAATTGAATTAATGTATGCCAAATGAATCCTTATACAATCTCATGTGTGTGTGACTATCTATTACAAATATTGCAGAGTATTATGGTAAGGCCTTTTTTCATGCAGTAATGAGAGACATAGGAACCCACATTGATTTAATAGTATGCACAAAATCCTGCATTAAAATATTTAACTGGGGAGGGATTAGAGTACATAAAGAGAAGAACCATACATTACTTAGTTTTCTTTTTAACTGATAAAGAAACATTATTTGAAAAAGGTCGGAGAAATGGAACGAAGTTTCTGTCAGGATTGTCTCATTAATTGATAGGATCAGGGTGATGTGTCCTAGGAGTCTATTCCCCAGAAGGTTAAAAGAGTAGCACATGAAGGAATTGTCTGGATGATAAGGACCGAGATGATGTGGAGGAGCTAGTGATAGGAAGAGCACTAGGATGAGGTGGAATCAACATATAAAACAACAAGGACTTATCTGGGAATGGTGGGTATACTATTGGGAGGAATGAAGTTGGGTTCCACTTTATATGGAAGTTTGAGGGAAGTGATGGAATAAGAATATTTACATCTAAGAGTCCATCTCCTAGAAGGATTTCCCTTTGCACATTATTTGATAGTGTCAGAGTGACGAGGATCACGTGGATGTGGAAAATAGCCAATGAGAAGAGAGTCGGGGTGACACATGCAAATGTTATCCTATTAAGGTGTGGACTTGCTTCTCCCCTGTTCCATTGTGTGGAGCGAGAGCTTATAGAGTGGGTTGTGCAGGTTATTAACACTCGTTTTAAAATTTCTTGGTCTTGTTGAATATTAATGGAAACAATTACGCTGATGGTTTATCAAAAAAAGGTAAGCCCTCCTCTTTTAAATATACATATTTATTTTTGGCCCAGGGGTTATAAAATAGAAGATCTCGGCTACAGAGGTCCTTTGGGGAGTTTGGGTAATATCTCCACTTTCCCTTTTGATCACATATATATTATATAAACCTGTTGAGGTTGTGGTGGTTCTGGAGTGGACTTAAGGTATAGAATTTAGATTTGATTAGATATGCACAAAATAAATTTAAGTTTTTGGCTCACATCATTATTGGTATCAGAGTAGGATAAGTTGCTCAATTGAATTATTCAGAATTAAAGACACTTTTTATAGCAGTGATCTTTTGATTTGAGACAAGGTATGCAAAGTCGTTAGAATGGTGTGAAGGTTACAGGATAGGGATGCTAGTTGGAGAGTGTGGATTGTAGAGGAAGATCCAAGTACACGTTTGGATTAGATTGAAAATTAAGAATAGTAGAGGGTGATGATTGAGAAGCAAGAAAACTGATAGCAATAAATTTATAATCAACAAAGAGGACTGAGAAATTGCATTAGTGATCAAATAAATTAGATGAAAGGAAATAATTTTTTTTTCAACTAATTTGGAAGTTTTGAGGAAGGTAGCAATAGAAAGAAAGAACATAGGGGAAGTCGTTATATATAGGAATTTTTGACAGAGGAGGAAGAGATAAAGTAAATCTTGTAGTAGAAAAAGCTAAAGGAATGGTGTAAGCATATTTTAGTTTGATACTAAAAGTAAAGGAACAGTGGAATTTCTTAAGAGAAGAAGATTGTGAGTATACTGAGGAAGCTAGTGGAGAGAAAATGAGTTATTAGAGGGTTCTAGATGAAAGAACCAGTAGTACCAAAAGTATAATCTCACGAGAAATATTAGAAAGGATTATATAGTAAGAACAGAGGCTTGCTAAAATAGAAGACTGGGGCATGTAGAATCTCATATTAGAGAAAATGAAGATGAATATATATAGTCAAAAGAAATGTTCAGGAAGAAGCCACAGAAAGAAGAAAGAGGATATGAGCATAGTTAGTAAGAAAGAGAAAAAAATGAGTGATGAAAATTTTGACAAAGAGATGGTTGAGATAAAGGTAAAACTCAAAAACCTGAAAACGATACTACATAAGGGAATTATAGAAAAAATGAGACAAGGATTGTATGTAAGGAAAAAGGTAAAGTGGCTTATCAGGAGTTATTTGTTGTGAATTTAATGCAAAAAACAAAGAGAGAGCAGGCACTCAAGGAAGCAGAGTATGAGATAAGAGAATCCATTTGTTAACTAGAGAAAGGAAAAATTCTTGGAGAAGAAGGCATAATGATGGAATAATGAGAAGGATGGTAGAGGCATCTTGACATAATGAAGGGTGCCATGGTTTTAATTTCAATAATTTTTGTGAATGTGTATTTAAAGGTACCAAATATAATGGAGCTAAGAAAATGTCAGAGATAGTGGAAACAGAAAAAAATATACAAAGGAATTTTTTTTCTTATGGATAATAGCAAGGGATAGCAAATTTTGAAGATGAAGAACCCGAGACAATAGTTAATGGAGACAACATTAAAGAAATAAATGTATATGTTTAGGATAGAACTCTTCAAGTTTGTGAAAGGAAACTCAGAGGCATACTTATTTGGTTTCATTTTTTTTTTTTTTCTAAGTGTATATTTAATAATTTTTAGGGAGTTTTATCATTTTTTGGAGACAATTTGAGATTGGGAAGAGAGGAGAACACATGAATTTTGTATAATCGTGTATCAATAAAATGTGACAATAGTGAAGGAGGAGATAGTAAGTTTAAATTAGCTCAAGGTATTTTAGAAAACTCAAAGCAGGCTATAAGAATTCAAGGAAAAGAATACAATAAATAAGTTGTTGTGAAAGAAGAGGCATCAGTGTCTCGTACAAGTCATGAAAATAAAAGGATAACTTGTGAGGAAATTTACAAGGAAGGAAGAAAAAACCAAGGAGTGATAAGAGTGATGTAGAATAGGAATATGTTCTATCGAACAATGATGATGATGTTAAATATAGCCAGCAAATTGCAAAATATGGAGAGGGAGCTCATGTGTGTGAAGAAACAAGGAATTGTACATGTGTTGAGAATTATCATCAAAGAGAACCTGATATATTTGATGTTGAGGAACCAATGATTTAGGATGAGAAGAAGTACTTAGAGGTAATGTATGGATATTTGAATGAAGGACAAGAGTTATTGGAAGATGTGCTACAATAGGATGAAAGTAAAGTTGTATATATTAAGGTAATGAATTCACCTATAGAGAATTCTATTTTGTTAAATGAATGTGAATATGTGTTAATATAAGGTGGTAAAAGGACCATTTTTTTATATAGTGATAGGGGTCTAGGAGAGAATCCTTTCCTAGAGAACAAGATGGAAAATAATTTTCAAGATTGGTTGAATTTGGAGAAACAATGAATCAAAACAATGATTTTGTAAATAAAGGATGGAGTAGTCCTTTGAAGAAAATCAGACAATAGATGGATCATTGTGGTCGAGTTTTCCAGTAGTTAGATACCTTTATTATTTGTGAAGGGAAGTGTGAGAGAACTCTTGTAGCTCTCACACACCATATGTTGATAGTTGAGGGGAAACAATTTCTTCAAGGCAATAAATGATATAATAATTAACATGATTTCTAGTTGTATGAAGAAAATAATCTTTTATAGGTTTCCATGTGTCAAAGAGACAGGTTGAGGACAACAAAGGCACAAGGAGAAAAGGCTAAATACATTCAAAAGAAATTTGACAAAAATGAAGGCATGGAAGAATTCACTTCGTTTGGAAATAGCTTATTCTACTGCATAAATGTGAGATGGATAATAGAGGAGTGAACTAATACAACTATGAAAGAAAACATAATAGTGGAAGGAAATGGAAATTTTATTGTGTCATGTGAATATTGGCATAAAGAAAATTCAAAATTTTTGAAGGAGTAGATAATGAAAATTACAATTTGATTTTGAATTAAAATTTTTTAAATGTTAATTGTATTTTACATAATTTTTTTGGAGATGCGTTTACTTGTGTAGATGAAAATTAGCCAATAATTATTGGAATCGAATACAATGTAGAAAATGAGGCTTCGAATGGAAGAATAATAGTTCCTACAACTCTTACATTTGATGTTCTTGAAGTAGAGAAATATTTCCAAAAGAGTAAAATTGTAATGTGTAGAAAAGTCTTGTTGTCACGTTAGAAAGAAGGTGAAAGCCAAATAATTTCTTGAGAAAGCATAACTGGAGATAGCCTAAATGGAATAAACCATTGGAAAGTTTTAGAGGTTCAAGAGAATTTTTTTTCAACAACAGGGAAACATATGGGAAAAAAAAGAATTGAGGTAGTGGATATGCAGATAGTGGAAGAAGCAAATATGTTGTGTAATATAACCTCTGTAGGTAAACAAGACAAGGAAAGATGGATCATTACAGTAGTGGAATTAAAGGAAGAAATTTGGGAACAACATATGATAATGATGGAAGAATCACAAAATAGAAAAACTAATAGAGGATGCATGGAACAAGATTTTAAATATGTTATAACTTTAAGAAACCATTTGCGTGATTTCCAAATGTTTTGTCAAGAAGTGATATGTCCAATTCAAAGAGGGAGTAGTCAACAACAAACAAAAGTGAATGGAGTAGAATCGAGGATATAAACTCTCAAGTGGAAGAGAAGCAACAATAATTGTAGCTATGGGTAAATGATTGAGAATGAAAGTTGGATTAGAGAGACTACACAAAAAAAGAATTATGTTTCGATCTTAGATGGTTGCAAGAATTAAAAGGGAAACAAAAAAACAATAAAATAAATGGCAAGATACAACATAGAATTTGGTATCCTATAGGACTTCAACAAAAAATTACTCATGATGAAAAGATCATGAAAAAATTATTCTTGGGGGTATGATGCAGGACCATTGTAAAGCAAAATTTTCTGAGAATTTTAACCCTTTTTTACCATAACATTTGGTTCCTCAAATTGTTGATTTGGTTAGATTAGGATAATTCCTTGTCTTCCATGTAAACTATTTATTATTAGGAATTTCTTAAGGAAGTTTTGGGAGGTCATGTTTGAAGCCAAATTGGGCTATTTGATTCACTATTCATGGATATGGAAGGATACCTATCATGTGTTTATTAATTATTTGAATTTAATAAAATAGGTAGTGTTGAGCCTGTGGAATTAAATTAATTTATGCCAAACCAGTCCTTTTGAAATCTAATATATATTATTTTGAATATGTGACTATGTATTATAAATATTCCAGAGTATTATGTTAATGCTTTGTTTTATCTTGTAATCAGAGATAGAGGCACCCAAATTGATATAATATTCCTTGAAAAATCCTACGTTACAAGATTTAACAGGGCTAGGATCAGATTACAAAAGTAGAAGATCCATACATTTTGTAGTTTTTTGTAAAATCACATAAATTTTTGATTTGAGGAAGTTCGAGGAGACATAATGGAGATTCTATTAGGATATTCCCATTAATTCATAGGCTCAGGGTGACATGTCCTGGGATTCTATTCCCGAGAAGGTTAAAATAGCTGCGTGTGAAGGACTTTTCAATATGACAAGGACTCAAATTATGTGGAGGAGACAGTGGCATGAAGAGTGTTGGGATGAAGAGGAAAAAATGTATTAAATAGTAAGGATTTACATGGGAAAGGTATTTGTACTATTGGAAGGAACAAAGTTAGGGTCCACTTTAGACAGAAGCTTGAGGACAATGATAGATAGTAAGGATTTACATGGGAAAGGTATTTGTACTATTGGAAGGAACAAAGTTAGGGTCCACTTTAGACATAAGCTTGAGAACAATGATAGATAGAAATGTTTACATCCTGTAGTCCATCTCCCAAAGGATTTCCCTTTTTTGCATTGTTTGACAACGCTAGGGTGATAAGGACCAGGCAAATGTGGAAACTAGAAAATGAGAATAGCATTGGGGTGAGGTGTGCATAGGGTGACATATTAAGGTGTGGAGCCACTTCTCCCTGAGATTAATCATTGTGGTCACAAGGCTCGTTCCATTGCATGAAGTAGGAGCTTATAAGTTGGCTTGCACATGTTATTGACACCTCTTTAAAATTTTCTTCATCTTGATGGTTATTAACGATAATGCTTGAGCCGATGGTTTATAAAAAAATTGGTAAGCCCTCGTCTTTTTAACTATGTATATATTGGGACCGAGGGATATATATTAAAATATATTAGTTGCAATGGTCTAATTTAGAGTTTGCATGATATCTCCCCTTTCCTAATTGATCATATATATATATATATATATATTGTCACCAATAATAATCATTGAAGAAGAAATGATGCACGCTTATAACTTAATTTTTTTTTTCAAATCCAGTCAAATATGAATTTAGGCCCTCAAGTCCAGTCCAAAACACACACACACACACACACACACATCTTGGAATGGACTTGAGGACCTAAATTAATATTAGACTGGATATGAAAAAAATAAATTTAAGTTATAAGCTTGGATCATTTCTTCTTCAATGATTATTATTAGTGACAACCTGTTGAAGCCTAGAAAATCTCTGCTTCAAACATTGGGGAAAACTACCCGGTTGGGACCTTAGGACAGCTCCTTTTCCGTTTGGTATGGTGGCTCCGACTGGATTTAAAGGACCAGTTTCCTTATAACTAAATGGGTTGGTGATGGGTTGATTTGGATGAGTGGAAGTGGAACTAAATTGACTGAAAATAAAACTATCTAATTAAACTAAATGCTGATAAAGAAATTCTCAAGAACTAACCCGGGTAATTATATGTGAATACAACTTAAGATTGTTCCAATTTAACAATAACCATGAAAATGTATTATTATTTAAATTGAAATGTGCAAAAACAAATAAAGATAACTCTGTTTAAGAAATTAAACAAAGTTATATTAGCATATTGCATTCATCATTGTATACCATCTATATATGCTTATGAAAGATAACATTTCAATTATACTCAGAAATGATATATAAAAAGAAACGTTATGAAAACCAAATATATATAAATGATAGCAAATTTTAAAGCGAATATCATATGACAAAGGAAATCAATAGTGAACAGATAGAAATACCTCATTCATCTTGAAGACTTTCAAATGAAATCTGATACTCTAATCCAGTAACTCTGATGTAAAATCAAATCCAAAGGTACATAAATGCAACACTCCAAATATAATTTCAGTACAAAATCACCAGATGTGATCCTTTATAAAATATAAGAGGCAATGGAGTACAGAAATGTAAGCTCCCTGTCAAAAATATTACAACTCCGGATCCATTCTCTAAATGCATCAGAGGGATTTAAATAAGAAATTACATAAAAACATAATCCTACTACCACTACTACAATCTATCAAATTAAAAATAAAAATACTATCTTAAAAGTGAAAATTGCTTTTCTTTCTCGCTTGATGTAGCCAAGTTGCAAATTTTCAGCATATCTTGGAGCCTCGGTGGATGACTCATCTCGGAATGTAACTGTCCAACATATGTGGCATCGGAAAATTCTGGAATTAAACAATCAACAACATTTGAAAGGAATTTAATAGCCATTTGTTGATTGTTTGGCTTAATTAAATAAGTCCACATATTGTCCCAAGATATTGCTTGAAGTTTGTTGATCTGTTGACTTTTATTCATCATTTCTTCTTTCCATCTGTTTTCGGTTTCTTTCACTTTAGGAAAACTGCCAGGAACATAATCTGAAATGAGATTAATTGAATATAAGCTATCATTGATAAATTGCATTATATTACTCATCATGCTCCTAGCTCTTGATATTGCTCTCTCGGCTTTCATTATCTGATGTTCCCATTCTGTAAACAAGATTTCTTTATGTCTTTCTTCTATCCTAGGAAGATTAACTTCTCTTCCTTTTTCTGTATCTTGCCAAGTAAGAAATTCAGAAATCTTTTCATCAGCATCATCAATTTCTTGCCTGAGAGTAATAATGTTCTGGATCAAGGATGATGTAATATCACAAAATGGTTCTGCCTGTGATAATTTTGTACAAAATTCATTTAATTGCTGAGACAGAAGTTTATTAACTTCAAGAGCTTCCGATTTGAATTCACTTAATTTAGGGAAATCGTTAAACCTCTCTAAAGCTGCTTGAAATTCATTTTCCTGTACGATCTTTGCATTCTTCTCATTTTGCAATAAATCTTGTAACTTGGAAATTTCTTGATTCAATTGTTGTTGTTTGCCTAAAACTTGCTCATCAAATTTCTTCTTTTCTGTGGCAATCTGTTCTTCTAACTCTTTAGATCTGAGTTCTTGATCCTGTAATCATTGTTCCAATTGAGCAATCTTTTGCTGACTTTCATTAGCTTGTTCTTCAAGAAAAGCTATATGGAGATCTTTTTGATTCATTAACTGAGAAACTTCTGCAGCTTTATCTATTGTTGCAACACTATATGCTCCTGCATATTGAGACAACTTAGTGAGATCCTCAGATGGATTCACTTCAGTATTCTTGTAGACAATATTCATGAACTCCTCCTGTGGAGTGGAAAACATGTCCTGATCCATCTTCCTTCTTTTTCTCTGTTTTCTAACAACAACCTTATGTTTAGGGCTATAAAATACATCCAAAGGAGGGATCTCCTCAATCTTCAATACAATCTGCCCTGTAGGATGTTCAGGAATGATTTCGACGTCCTGATCTTCTTGCCCTTTATCTTTATCCTGCAGTCCTGATTGCTGAGCAAATTGATCATATTGTTTCAACAATTGAGAAGAAACATTAAGATCAACAGAGTCTATAATTTTCTCAGTATTTTCTTTTCCTTCCAATTGTGTATCTGTTTTCTCTGTATTTGTTCCCTGCTCAATGGTTTTGCTATCTGATTCTCCTTTTTGATTATGCACATTAGTATCAGTACTTGTGCATTTTTCTTTTGTTTGAGCTGTGGAATGCTGATCGGTATTTACATCGGATTTTTCATCAGTGCTCCCTTTCTGAACATCAGGTTTGCCATTAGTGCTCACCTTTTCAGTATGTACAGTGGGCTGGTTAGTAGCCGATTGTGCAGTGACTTTACCGGCAGATGTTTCTCCTGGTGTTTTGTCAGATGTACCCTCTGTTTCTGACCCTTGTATTGGAATTCTCAGTTGGTCTAGAGGAACTTTCAACAATATTTGACTTCTAAATGACAAAAAATTATTCATTTCTTCCTTCTGGAATTTAGACTGGCTAAATCATAAACTTGAGGAAAATCATTCAACGAAACAAACAAATCATCAAACTCATCTGGTTCATGCTCAAATCGAGCAATCGAAACTGAAGCAGTAACATTAAAAGCTATCTGTCGTGGATCATATTGTCTCCCCGGAATGGTCACAAATTTAAAACCCTTTATTTTGGCGACTTCCTTTTCTGCATGTTTGAAGTCATTCAAAGTGAAATGACCACAATTGAATGGGAATGGAGGCCACGTTCTTTTCTTACTATTTTTTAGAGCTCTGGATATTCCTTCAACTGTTAATTGATAGGAGATTTCCTGGGCGAGAAGTTTGTCTCGAACAAAAAGAGGGAGAACATGGGGTTCTACAATACTCCCAAAAATCCTGATTTATGTGAAATTTTCTTCTCCAAACCAATCTCCTATTGAGGATAAGTCAGCTTTAGCTTTGTCGAAGAATCTAGGAGGGAAGCGATTGAAAATGGTTTGAAAGACAGGGATAAGGAAACCATGTCATATTCTATACACATTATCTTGGAAATGAACTTTCCAAAGAAGTTTATGATATATATGAATTGGGGTAGGATCTTTGGGAGTCCATTTCCATCCTAACAAGGGAAACTCGGAATTAAAACAAAGAGCATCTAGAATATAAGCACAAAAGAAAAAAGGAGTGGAATTTCCAGCGGTTTTATCTTGTCTGTACTCGAGTATTCTATTAGCCATTCTATCAGAGAGAATAACAGGCCAGTCCATAATGTCGGAATTGACAACAGCTAAGATTAATGGGACCATTTGTATAGAAAACCTAGCAGAATTGTCATTACCAAATAATCTACACATCATGGAAGCGGCATAGCAATACGGAGGTAAGAGGGAATCTACTGAATACATACCGGATGCTTCATTTCTGTGCTTCTCAGGATTTTTCCTCCAATCTTTGATAGGATTAGATTGAACTTTATTATTATCAGCAAACTCTTTGATAAATTCTTTGTTATAAACCTTCTACGGATCAGGAAGATGATACATTGCCTTAATGTCTTCTTCTTTAAACGACCCAAAAGACACTCCAGAAGCTGAAATAAACATTCTGTCCTTTATTTTCACACTATCGATGACCCATCGAACCACATCATAATAAGGCATGATGCTTGCTCTGGCTACAATTCGATGTAGAAATGAATTTGCAAGTGATTTTTCAGTAATCTCAGAGTCGGAATCTGAGCTATCTTCATCTGGAACTGATGCCTTTTCCACTGTGACTTTGGGGTTTTCTTTCTCCAATAGATTATAAACTCCTTCCCACGTCATTCTTCCGAGCCCTTGGCATGATGTATCTGTAACTAATCTCAGTTTTGTTGGCTTTTCTTTTGAGACTGTAGGAGTCTCAACAAACTTAACAGGAACAGCAGTCTTGGTTCTCCTCGCTCTCTTCGACATTTCTGTGTTTGATATTACTTCCCTTTGTCTGTGAACGAAATGGTTCATTGCTCCTTGATTCTGCAAGACAATAAACTTTCAGTCGTGACAAACAAGCAACTTGAACGAAACGATTATGAACTCATGATTCATTATTTATTGGTCTTGTATAACACTTAAATGTTCTTTTTGGGTCACACTCATGTATTTAAAATTGAATCATCAACCAATATTCATTTGATTTGCTATTGAATACCAACGTACAATTGGAGATTTGACGCTTTGTGAAATATTATAATATTTACCTATCTTGAATTCTTCGAACGTAATAAATATCATGCATCAATCGCATCGAAAGTTTTCAAATGGTACATAAATATCGTAATACAGATTTCTCGATTTGCTGATTGCGATTGCAAACTTTTTCGATTTCCGATTAGATGGTTTTAGATTGCAATCGGGGAGTTTCAATCGAAAAGAATTGTTAATGGCTTTCTCCGATTTCTGATGGTGGGGTCTGCCATATAAAATTTTTTCTCATTTAAACGAACAAATGTTTGTTTTCCTTTTGAAAAGTGTTTTTTATAATAACGCGCGTCGCATCGGAGAATTTGAAATTGACCGCAAAGAACTTATTAAAAAGTGTTCCGATCATGCGATTGCGATTGGTCGCATCGCATCAGAGGTATGTAAATAGATAACTTAAACCCTTTGCAATTGAAGTTTTGCGATCGAACTAATCGCATTGGAGGATTTGGGTTTCTATGTTAAATTTTCCTCTAAGGGTTTTCTCCGATCTCCGATTGTGATTATTATTCATTGGAATTTTACACTTGACTTTTTTTTTATGATAAGGTCTTTTATATTTGATCGGGTCGGAAGTTTTGAATGTTGTATTTGGTTTGTATACAAACAAAGATGAGCTTTTTCAAAACAATGAATCTTTATTTCTAATTTTTTTTATTTCTATAAAAAGAAAAAGGGACCCTATTTCTAAATGAATTTTATTCTAAAATTAAGAAAAAAGGAGGGTTGTTGTATAGTACAACACAACCATACAAAATTTCTAAGAAAAGGAATTTTTGTTTTTAAATTAACTCTTGCCTATTGTGAAGAGGATTTGGGAAATAGGTAGATGTCTCACTATAAGAATTCACTTATAGCTTGATAGAAAATATGGGTGATATAATTAAAGCATATAAATTAGACATTTTTCATGTTTTATCTTAGCAATGTGATATAAACCATACTACATTGGATTGGAAATTCGAAATATAGAATACCTTTTTTCCAAATAGAGCTCATAAATCATCAAGGGAAATTTTGTTTAGCTAAGAGAAGGCCAAATAAAAATTAGAATACATGGGTGAGTTCAATATAAGTGCATTCTTGGGCATGTAGAAATAAAAAACATGAAGATTCAACCTATTTTCAAATCCCATAGGTTGGTTTTATGCACTTTTAATAATATGAGAAAATGGATGAAAAGTGGGTGGAGGAGGGGAGTCCAAAAATAACTTTAGATAGGTTTGGAATTACATTTTACAGAAGCATCAAAGTACCAAATATGGAGTGGAATATTAAATAGTAATAAAAAATAAACCCCTTTTTGTTAAATCAAAAGTTTAATATCTTATTCCAAAATTTAAAATAAAAATGTTGAATTGGAGAAAAAAAATGAATCTACATGGGTGCTAAGTGGTGATGGATTTTCAAGGATGATTTTTAAGACCGCTATAGAATTCCTTCTACTACTTATGTAGTAATAATGGGTGTGCAAGGGTTTGTTTTTTCTAATACAATGAGACTTGTAAAGCTCATTGATGCTTAAATTATATTTTTCACTTTTTTTTTTTACAGTGTGGATTTCATCCAATGCTAACTTTTCATGGTATGTAAAATAGTAGAGTTGTGAGGTGGTTATATTTTATGATATCAAAATATTTAACTCTTGGTGATCTATCACAAGTTAAAATTTTATGACACCTTTTTGAGTAATGAATTTTGAGGCACAACAGTGCACAACTCTCAAATTGAATTTTCTTTATGTTTATGGAATGCATCACAATAATTCAAAATCTATATCTTTTTCGAACATGTGATGGTTTTTATTAGATTATATATAATTTAAAAGGTCGTGACAATACCAATTGTTGAATAAATGTACAATAGTACCACATCACAAAATATTAAAATTACTAGATCCCACTTTGCATGGATGGTGGAAAGAATAAAATGTTGAGATGTTTGTTCAATGCATAACTTTTCCAAAAATTAAAAATTATATAAACTATGATACGAATCAAAATATTAACATATGAGATATTACAAAAATTAAATGACTACACAAAGAGAAAAAAATAAATTTTGAATACACATGATAAACATTTCAAAATTGTAAATAATGCACTTTAAAACATTTTATAATGGTAAACTCACTCAAAGAAAGAGATAGGAATAGGATAAGTGTGTGATTCAATATTATACATAAAATATACGTATAAATACATTTTGTGCAATCATTGGATTCAAATTCCAAGGTATCCTCGATTCCCCATGACGGTTCACATTCCTCCAAACTAGCACTAATACATGAGGAGTCCAACATTCTCCTCCTTAATTCAAAGGGATGTATATGAGTCCAAGAATAGAGTTCACATATAAAGGTGTATAATATCCAATGTATAGATTTTTTCTCTGAAACGATGGTTTAAGGAAGTGTTGAAGCCTCGAAATTTCATTGCAACAACGTGGGGGATAACCACCTAGTCTGGACCTTGGAAGTACTTCCTTTTTTGTTTCATATAGTGGCTCCAGCTGGGGATACTGAGACCAATTTCCCAACAAAGGTTTGATATGATGATTATGGGTTTTATATAAGGTGAAATGGATAATGATTTTAAACTAAAAGAAATGATCTATTTAAACAATCAAACACATGCATCTCTTTAATCCGATATCTATCTTAGTCTATACCTGGGAATAAATTAACTCATGCGATCTACAAAGATATCTTAAAGAAAAAGGTAATAAAGATAATTCAATTTCTATAAGAGATGAAAATGTTAAAGATAATTATTTTGACTAAATAGTTAGGCAAAATAATTGTGGAAACTATATTGCATATATCGCTTGATCATATACTAAATAAGGAATTACAACTAAAACATCATACAAAAGTGATTTAATGAAAAATTATAACTCATATCTCATACATAATACAATATAAGGAAGATTATTGCTAATACATAAACAACACTCAATCATAAATATAGAAGTACCAGATATGAAAGGTCCTACTCATGAAATTAGAAATGATGATATGCTTCTTTTCAACTAAATACACTATAAGAGTACAAAAATGAAAATCTAGTAGAGTATGCTTCAATATCTAAGAAAATCAAGATCTTGTTCCATATATTTCATAAAAGCAGTCACAAAAGTACAGAAGTGAAAGATTTTCCAGAGTGTTTTTGATAAAATCTTGGACTACTCTCTAAATGTATGAGAGGTTTAAATAATACTACATAGGTATCAAAAATAGATTACTACATAAAAATATGAGGAGGTTTCAAACAAACTTCCTCAGAATAAGAAAAATAAAAGGATAAAAACTAAAAAATATTATGATGTGATTTATCATGTTGAATGGTCGTTCCTAGCCATTGATATTTTGAATTAATAGATATCCAACATTGGCCTCACCTGGGATGGCTGGCCAAATTTGGATCTTATTTCTCCCATAAACACAACATCAGAGAGCAATGGTACCATCTTTTGAGTGGAATTCATTAGATAGTGTAAAGCCATCCATTGACTATATGGTTTTATTAGAAACTGCCAATAAGTTTCTCAGTTAATTTTAGATAGTTGTTTAACTACTTCAATTTGATTTTCAGCGGTCTCTTTCCATTATATCTCTAACTGTTTGATATCTCGGAAAACTCCTGGCTTGCATTCTTTAATCAGATTAATATTATTATGGTTTTCATTTACAACTTCAATTATATTACTTGCTATACTATCATCTCTAGTTGTTTCCCTTTCATCTTTCTTTAATTGCATATCTCAATCTGTAAATAAATATCTTTGTGTGATTCTTCAATCCTTGGTAGATCGAATTTTGTTCCTTCTTCAAATTCTTGCCAAGAAATAAAATCTGATTTTTTTTTATCAACCTCTTCATTTTCTAATCTCCGATCAACCACTTGATTGACTAATGTATCACTTGTTTAACAATATGGTTTGATCATTGAGATTATTTGACAAAATATTTATTGCTGTTTTGGAAATTGAGTGTTTAATTCAAGTGTCTCTTTGATGAATTATTTTGTTAGAGGATTATTTTTGAGTTATGCACATCAATCTATATTTGTTGAATCTGTGTATCTTTCTCTATGATTCTTGCCTGATGTTGTAACTTCATTTTCTCAAAATATTTCTGAAACTATACCATCTCCAGCTCTGCTTTCATATTGGTGTTATGTATTTCCTATTCAAGTTGTTACTCCAACAACTGAATTCTTTCATTTTTATGTTTAAGAAGAATACTAACCTCTGATGGCTTATCCATTATTGTTGTTGCATAAGCACCTCCAAATTATGACAGCCTTGTAAAGTTTTTTGATGGATCAATGGGGGTGTCTTCCATACCACCTCCGTTGATTCAATTTCTAGAGTTGTTGTTGATGAATCCAATTTTATTTTCTTTTTATGTCTCCTTACCATTGATTTATGTCTTGGAATATAGAATATATCTAGAGGGGGTATCTCATCAATTCTTAAAATTTTTTTTGAAGTTTGGTAGGCTGAGATGGTTTCAACATCTGCTTCTAGATTTGTAACCTATAGGGTCTTCTTAGGGGTCTGAAATCCAAAAGTTACTCCAATAATTGTTTCTATATGCTTTACTTGGAGCTTTTATCTAAATTTCTCCCATTATTTATCCAAATCATTGACTATGATCGCCTGTGTTTGAACTTGTGTAGAATAAATCTCTGATTGTTCTTCAATCAAGGTCTCTTTGGCCGCTTCTCCATTATTTTTCTCTGTATCCTTCTCAAGACCTTCCTTATGGTTTTCTTCATGATTCTAAGATTTATGTTCAAAATTTTATGAGCCTTGAATTAACTTATTTGGAGATTCTTGATTAGAATTGTGTTCAGAATTTTACTCTAGGCTTACAATGGGAGTAGGCTCTCTTGTTTCCTCAAATTGTAATAGGTCTAAAGGGACACTTGTCAATATTTTATTACTATATATATGAAAAAAATTGAGGACTACTGGGATTATTTTGGTTGATTCTAAATGTAAGACCTGTGAGAATGTCTCGGCATTTTTAAATGGATCATCAAATCATCTTTATCGTGAATGAAATATTTCATTTTAATCATAGCAGTAAAGTCTTGGGCGACTTTGTTTGGGTCATATTGTGTGTCTGGCATAGTAGCCAGATTCAAGCATGCAATATTATATATCTCTTTAACTACATTTCCAAAAATTGTAATTGAAAAGAACCAGATTGTACTGGAAAAATTGGCCGTATAGATTTCTTCATGTCTTTGAGGGTTTTGGTAATACGTTCACCCACTGTTGATAGGAAATATCTCTTACCAATAAATTATGAGAAACATTATAAGGAAGAATATGGGGAGTTGCAATACTCCCAAAAAATCTGGTATAATTAAATTATTTTTCACTAAACCATCCTGCCACCGACAAGATATCTATTTGTTGCTTCTTCTGAAAGCCTAGGGAAATTTTACATCAAAAATGGTTTGATATATTGGAAACATGATGCTTTGACAGAGCTTGTAAAAATGGGGATGAAACTGTGATTCCCATAAAATTTTATGATGCACATGGATGGGAGTAGGGTATTTTAGAGTCCAATTCCAACCCATGTTTGAAAATCGTGAACAAAAACAAATAGCATCCATTACATATGCACCCATAAAAAAGGGAGCGATAACCCAAGTAGAAACAAAATTTCTGTGCATGTACTGTCTAATGGCCATAGCCAAATTGTATAATAAAATATTAATCCAATTCATAATTGTGGCATTAACAGTCACATCAATCAATGGAACCCAGTCCATGGAAAACTTGGTACTATCAGATTTTCCAGACAACCTATACATTATCGCAGCTACATAACTATGTGGGGCTAATAAGGGTGCAATTGGTTACATACCAGATTTATCCCACTTGAATTTGTTAGAGCCAGACCTCTAATTCTGCATAACATCTATTGGGTCTTTGCTTTCTTTTGTGAACTGCTCAATGGAAGCTTTGTCATAGGGCTTTTGAGGTTCTGGCAGGTGATACATTTTACGTAAATTGTCTAAGGTAAATGACCCCATGACTTCCTATCTTGAATTTCTAAATGTTCTGTTCGAAATATCCACATTATCAATATTCCACTTCACCATATTCAACTATGGCAGGATTTTGGGCCTTGTAGCTATTCTGTGTAGGAAAGAACATGCTGCTTCAAAATAGGAGGCTTCAGATGAGATTTTAGCATCGATCGTTGCTTTGATTTCTAGTATTGTTGGATTTTCATCCTCTAATAGAATATACATAGCTTCCCATGGTGTAGTTCCACCATATTTGTTTAATGTAGTATCAGTAAAGAGTGGATGCATGTATGATTCTTTGAACATGATAGCCTCGACTATCTTTTTTCCTTTCGTAGTCATTTCCAAGTGTTTTTCCCTGAAATTCAGCAACGGAAAAAACAATATAAAACTAAAGCGAAAATGAAAGTGGAAAGTCAATTATCACAATAAATTCTATAAGGTCGGGAATTTTATTACAAACACGAGTAAACATATATAAATCTTCTCTATCCTTTAAAAGATAAAATTCGGTTGATCTTTATTGCTTATGCATTAAGGCCTACATGTGATTCCGTTCAAGTCTTGTCAAAACATCGTATCACAAATCCAGAATGATATTTCAAAATAATATGACTTAAGTTTGATGTTGATTTTGTGATTGCGATAAATCACAATATAATAAAGTTGCAAACATAATATCTCTCAATATCACAATATCACAATATAATATATCACAATGTCACAGCCTCGCAAGGTTACAAGGTGATGGATATGTTATTTCAAAAGTCATTTATGTTTTTGGATTTACGATGGGCGATATATTCATTGAATTTTTGAGTGGATTTTTCCTTATGCGAAAGATTTTTTTATTTAAGACAAGTGCTTTATAAACTTAAGGGAAAAGGCCTTTTAAGTTAGAAAAAGCTTAATGCTATGTTTAATCTTATAACAGGGTTTTATTGATCATGTTTCACAGACTTCTGACTTATGATTAATCTACGTTACTTTGGAATTTGTGCTTTGCAATAAAGCAAGAAGTGTTTGGTCCTAAGTGACTTAGCTCAATGAATTAATATTATTTAGGGAAAAACCCTTACTTGCTAAGACTTTTGGAAATTTTTTTTAAGGGTCCCCATTTATTATTACAATATTAATTTTTATAAAATTAAATGGGGTGGCGGGGCGGGGGTGGGGGGGTGTTGTTGAATAGTACAACAATTGGCGATTCACTATAAGAACTAGTTATCTCTGAAAATTATGAAATTTCTAAAACTTAAAAAAAAAAAATATTTAGGAAAACAGAAATAGAATGAAAGTTAAGATAAGTAATATTTCTCTAAACAATAAAGCAAACTCACCTACTTACAAGTCATTTGATATCCTCTTAAAGATGAAAATCCCTTTTCCTATATCAGACATTACTTAATTTAAAGATAAAGTAGGAGGATTTTGTAGATCATCTCTTAAATGTACTCATTTTTCACAGGTAGAGCCTCTACTGCGAGGAGGCATCCATAAACTCAACAGGGTTACCTTTTATCCAAAAATGATTCTGTGTCCCATCCATGTAAGAGTGCAGTTATTAGAGATAAATCCACAATTATATACTTATTCTCATTTTTTCTAAAATAGATCTTTTAACAAAATTTTGTTTTTTATTCCTTAAAATCCATTGTATTCGTGTGGTGCCCAAATAGTGACAATGCCATTCATTGGTTATAGTTCAACTAAACAAGCTGGCTTGTGATGAGACCCCTTGTCTTTTGATTAAAATAATCTCAAGCCATCACCTTGTTTTGGTATACAATTTTGGTAATGTCAGTCTAATTATTTCCTTATGAATATGGTAAGAAGGCTCTTGACGAGACCTCTTATATTTTAAGTTTTAGTACATTATTTAGGACTACACTTGAAAAAGAGAAAATTTTGTTGGATAGGGAGAATACCTGCCTCTTTAAGAGTTCTCGATGACAATTATAGAGTTAAATATGCTTATCTACAAAGAGTCTTTTACTTAGTTAAAAGATATTTTTCTTGACTGATAGTAGGATGAAAGTCTTTTATAAAGTTGGAGTTTCTCAAAGAAAAAATAATTTTGGTAGAAAAAATAAAACTTTAGAGAGACATAACTAAGTTAATTTTCAAATGTATTAACCATTTCCTTAAAAACCCCTACTTATAAAATTGAAAAATCAAAATATTTTAAGAGATTTTATTGCAAGGCCAACAGTTATGTTATTTGTTTTTTTATTTTCCTAGGAAAAGTAAAGGAAATAATGTACAAGGGGATATAAGAGATTATCTCTTATGAAAAATAGTTTTTCAAAATATTCCCATTCACAGACAAAGAATATTTCTTGCCTGATAAATATTGCAATATAAACGTTAATGGGTCGATTTTTTCTGCAATCTAAAATGGTTGAAGCCATATTCTTTGGCATTTGGTATTCTTACCTTTTTCCTCATGTGCTTTATCCCATTTCAATACAAGGTCTCCAAGTTGAAATGATTTTGTGTTAACAGAATTTGCATCAAGGGAATATTTAACTAATTATTGATGATGGGCATGTGTGATTTTGGCTTTCTCTCTCCCTTCTTCAAGTTTGATAATTTGTGATTGCCTTAATTACAGAGAAGAATAAAGAGCTTCTTCAATAAATTGAACCAGGGCTAAAGACGAAATAACTATATTTATAGGAAGAACAAATTCTTTCACATAGACCAGATTAAATGGAGAAGTACCTATTGAGGCTTTATGTGTTATCTGATCTGCCCATAGAGAAAATTTTAAATATTTATACGAGTTTCTTTGACTATGATTCTGCTAAACCATTTCCTTGGGGATAATAGTTAGTAAAATAATTAAGTTTTAAACCTCTTTTGAGAGAAAATTCTATCATATCATTTCCTGTGAAATAAGATGCATTTTCAAACATCAAGGTAGTTGGTAAACCAAATTTGGTAATGATAAATTGATCGATAAATTTACTTTGGCACCTTGTAGATTTGAACTAAAGAATGAGATGGGTGCTTCTATCTATTGATCATTGAGCTATGTCGAAATGACAACATATGCTGTTTCTCATGCAAATGTGTATAAAATAAAATGATTGGAAAAATTGGGGCTTGTTAGGGATGGAGCGATAATAATAGCTTGTTTGATTGAGTCAAATGCTTCTATTTCATTATGACCCCATTTGAAAACCAAATTTTTCCTAATCATAGTTTGTAAAGGTAAAACTATTTGTGAAAACTTAAAGGGACAAATCTCTTTAAAAAATTTATTTCTCCAAGGAAAGATTGCATTGATTTCTTATTATGGGGTAAAGAGATTTTCTCAATTTCCTTAACTCTTTTTGGATCAATATAAATACCCTTCTTTGATACGACAAATCCTAAAAGCTTACCTTTGCTTAAGGAAAAGTAAGACTTTTTTTTATTAAGAGATTTTCCATATTTCATACATCGTTCAAAGATTTGATTAAGGTCATTTAAATGGTTTTTTCTCTTCTTAGAATAGAACGAGATATCATCCAGGGAAATAACAACTAATTTATTAATGATTCCTTTAAAGTCTATATCCATAACTCTTTGAAATTTGGCATCTGCATTAATAAAAGGGAAAGGCAATTTTTTGATAAGAATATGTTCCCCATTTAGTTCTGAACGTGGTTTTTAATCTATCATTGGATGAAATAGGATTTGGTTATATACCTAAAATCCATCAAGAAAAGACATAAGCTCAGAACCAGCTACTGACTGCAGTACTTGTTCCATGGTTGGAAATGGAAAGTTGACTTTCTGACATGCTTTATTCAAATTTCTAAAATCTATGCAAATATGAAGGTAACCATTCTTTTTCCTAACAAGCACTAAATTGGATACCCATTTTGAATGCCTAACAAGAAATATGCTTTTGGCCTTAATGATTTTATTCAGCTCTGGTTTGATTTGGTTCTCGAGGTTTGGATGAATTTTACTTAGTTTTTGTTGCACTAGTTTATATTTATGGTGTGTTGTACAACAGAGGTATCATTAGTTTTGAGATCATAATAATCCCAAGAAAAGATACTTTTTTTATTTCTTTAACAATTGAATGAATGATAGTCTTTCATCAGAGGATAGACCAAGACCTAGATTGATATTCTGAGGCTTTTCATTAGTTCCAAGGTTTACTAATTAAAATTTCAGAGTTGAACTTTGGATTTTAGCATTAGTTACCTTTCTAAATATGTCTTTGAGATCATACAGATCTTCTAATTTGACTAGAACTTTGGGTATTGTATTTTCATCAATGTTCTACTTTAACTAAATGTCACACTCATTTTCATCTATGATTTGGTCATCGTATGACCCTTTTGATGTTATAAAATATACAATATCATAATCATCATCAAAGACTCGCAAATTAGTGACATTGTGAGGAATAGATGGAATAAAAATTAGCTCAATGGAAAATATATTGGGATTAAAATCCTCAAATGGTATGAGTTTTGATGCAACATTAGCTAACAGATCAACACTAGCATTTTGCAATCTATATACAGAATAAATATTAAATTCCAAAAAATGAGATGTAAGATCTAGGACTAATGATTGATAATGCTTAAGATGTCTAGGAAGGCAATGGATAGTATTTCTTACCTATCTAATGATAATTTTTGAGTCTCCAAAAACCTGGAGATATTTGATGTTGAGGTAAATTGCTTTGTATAATCCTTGAACCAATGCCTCATATTTTACAGTATTATTTGTACATTTGAATTCTAACCTGCAAGCTAACACGGTCTTTTCTCCTTGTGGGTTGATCAAAATGGAACCAACTCCTGCATGATCATTATATTTGGAACCATCAAAGTAAAATGTCCAAAATAAAGTTTTAACTAATGGTTTATTTACAAAAATTTTTGTTGACACCTAATCCTAAGGGGTTGGGTGAGATTGCATATTATTGTAATTTAGTAAATAAGGAAAGCCAAGAGTCATTAGGAAGTGAATCCCAATAGCCTCTATAAATACACACACAATCTCCATCTAATACACATTGAGTTTTTTCGGAGTTACCTCATAGTCTGACATGGTATCAGAGCCAGTCCCATTTTTGGCACTCTTGCCTTTGGTGTAACTCCCTTATGCTTTGCACTTCTACAGAATGTCATTGTGCATTCAGTTTTTTGCTCCTACCAATCTGAATTTTGTTAAATTATGATTTTTTTTTCTCTACACATTCTGCCTCTAATGTGTAATTTCTACTCAAATTCTGAGCACAGTTAAATTTATTGTAATTCCTATGCAAATTACAAATTTATGTACTTTTTTTTTATTGTTCTGTGTGAATTCCCATTCCCATTAACTCATTCCCACCCATGCTGCTCATCTCAAAGTCCCTGCTCACCCCACGCACCCCCTCAAATGCTCTCACCCCTCGGCCCCCTCGCACAGCTCATTGCACCCTCGCACCTTGCCCCTCACCTTACCCCACTCCCTCCCCTCCCCACTCATCCCTCTCCCCTCTCACAGCTCACTGCACACCACCCCTCACCCTGTTCACTGTTCCCTACCCACCCCACTCATCGCACCCTCCCCACCACCCCTCACCTCACCCCTTGCCCTCCCCACCCCGCTCCCTCACCCTCCCCAACCACCTGCTCACTGCACCCTCGCACCCTCAATCCCTCACTCCCTCCCCAACCAGCATGCCCCCTCATCCCTCACAGCCACCCTCCCCTCACGACCCCCGACCCCTCTCACAGCCACTCCCCCTCGCTCGGCCCTCCCCTCCCTTCTCATGATCGCTCGCCCCTCCTTCCCATCCCATGCAAACTCTGCGTTCCTTATTTTTAATTCGGCCAATGTTATAAGTTTTTTTTTTTTTTTTTTTAACAGATTGGCCTCCCCTAGAAATACCTTTCCCAGTAATCACCTCCCCTAGAAAATACCTTCCCTAGAAATCACCTCCCCTAGTAATCATCTCCCTTAGAAAATACCTTCCCTAGGAAACACCTCCCCCAGATAATACCTCTGTTTTCCCCAATTTCTTTACAACAAATTTTTTTTTTTTTTTTTGGCTGCAGAATTGAAACCAGAATTGAGTTTTTACCCAGAAAAGTGTTTTTTTTCCTTCAAAATAATGCATTCTCTCATATCTATTGTAGGAGTTGTTCTCTTCGGCAAGGATAACTATCATGAATGGTCTCAAAAAATCAAACACACACTCATTTTTAGTGAGTTGTGGAGAGGAATTTGTGAAGGGGAAGATGACCTTCCACCAGCAAAGCCCACTTCAAACAAGGAGATCACCATTTGGGAAAAAAAGAACTGCAAGGCCTATGCCTTGATTGCAGCTTCCGTAAATGAAGAGGTGAGTTGCCATATTACACCATTTTCAAATTCCTATGAAGCCTTGAGCAAGCTAAAAGAACTCTATGAATCACATTCAAAACTTGAAATTGTTCAATTAATGATTAAGTTGTTTAGTCTGGAATCGAAAAATGATGATCCTCTTGCTTTAGCTTCAGAAGTAAGATCTATTATGCATGAAATTAAGAGAACTAGTGAAGATGTTGACATATATCTCATAGCATATGTTAAGGCTTTGTATCCCACCTACTCAAATTATCTTGAGTCATTGCAAGCAAGTGGAAACCTTGTGAAAATCACTTTTGAGTCCCTTGAGAAAAAGTTTGTAGAAAAAGAGAAAGATTTTGGAAAGATGACCACTACTCTGACATCTGAAGAGGCTGTATGATTTGCACATAAAGAGAAGAGTCATACTCAAGATTCTTCCAAAGGAAGAGGTGGCCGAAGAGGAAGAGGAAGAAGAAATTTTATAGGAAGGGGGGCACACAAACTCAAACTGAAAAATCTGATCTTAATTGCATACGCTGCAATAAAGACTGGCAGATGCATCTACATGTAAGATACCTTGGGATAAATTTGAGCAGCAAAGGAATCAAGAAAAAGGTAAAACTAATGACAGAGACAAAGGTAAAGCACCTGAATCTACTCATTTTGTTATAGCACATTGTAACAATGGAGTAACTGAAGACTTATTTGATGCTTCATTTACTTCTTGGAGAAATGATTGGTTGCTAGATTCAGGAGAAACATGTCACATGACATTTAGAAAAGATTTTTTTGAAGAATTTACTGACAAAGTTGATGGAGCAGTATACTTCGCAGATAAATCCAAACTCAAGCCATTAGGGCTTGGCACAATCATGCTTAAGTTGCCTAGTCTTCTAGATCATCTTTTACATGAGGTTCTATACCTCCCTAAGTTGAGGATAAACTTGTTGTCCTTGGTCTAGAGCCACCAGAAAGGACACTCCATTCACATGTTTGATGTCAAGGCTGAGGTCAGAAAAGCATCAGATCGCTCACTTGTCATGGAGGGAATAGAAGAAGGAAGACTCTTGAAGCTGCAAGGTTCCTCTGCTCATGCAAAAAACTTTGCATTCAGTTCACATAATGATGAAGGTACATTCCCATCAAGTCCTTTATGCCATGATATATTTGGACACTTAAACTATGACGGCCTTCGATTGTTGAAGAAAAATGGTGTTAATGGACTGACTACAATTCCTAGGAAACTTAAGCAATGTGATGCTTGTATTCTAGGAAAGCATAGCAAACAGCCATTTCATGATTCACATTCTAGAGCACATAGAAAAATTGAGCTTATTCATATAGATTTATGTGGCCCTATGCCTGTTGCTTCTGCAAATGGAAATAAATATATGATGACATTTATTGATGATTACACAAGAATATGTTGGGTTTACTTATTGAAGAACAAGTTTGCCACTTTTCAAACATTCAAGAATTTTCATGCATTGATTGAAAATGATGCACAAACTCATATTGTCTCTTTACGTACTGATAATAGAAAATAATACACTTGAAACGAATTTGGAAATTATCTTCGTCAACATGGGATCAAACATCAAACAACTGTGCCCTATAATCCCCAACAAAACGATGTAGATGAAATAATGAACAGGAAAATTTTAAATATGGTTTGCTCCATGATGTTTTTTAAGAATGTAAAATTGATGTTTTGGGCTGATGCAGTTATATGTGCTATATACATAAAGAATAGGTGTCCTTCAAATTCAATCAGGAACAAAACTCCTTATGAAATGTGGCATGGCCACATTCCTTCGGTAAAGCATTTGAGGGTCTTTGGTTCCACTTGTTATGCTTTGATACCCAAGGTACAAAGGAATAAACTTGGTGCTAGAAGTCGAAAATGTATCTTCTTGGGGTATTCCAATACTTCCAAAGGATATCGTCTCTATGAGGAAGTCAATAAGAAGTTTGTAATAGAAAGAGATGTCATATTCCTTGAATCTTCCAAGACTGACAATGTTATTGAGCAACAACTTGATCGCCTGGATAGATTCACACATGCAAATTATTTTCAAGAATTTGATAATCAGATTCCACATCTTGAAGGGGGGATTCCTATATTGGATCAATCTGTGGAATCATTTCCCGAAGCACTTTCTCCCCCACCTGATGAACCAACCACGGATGACACCTTGAACGATGTGATTGATAGAATTAAGAGATTGAATCTTGATTCAATTCCAACTCAGTCAAATGAGCAGCTTGGGAAATCTCAGAAATGTCCCCCCAAATGGCTGACAAAGACACTAGAAAACGTTCATCCCGATGAGGTTGGAAATACAGGAACAAGAAATTCCACTAGACAAAACGAAGGTGATGTGGATAATTCAGATTCACCTGTTGATATGGATATTGCTTATAACTGTGAATTGAGTTTGTCTACAGATTCTGAACCAACTTCCTTAAAAGAAGCTGCTTCTAATGATTAATGGAATGAAGCGATGCAAAAGGAGTATGATTCCCTGATAAAGAATGGCACTTGGAAGCTGGTTGATCCTCCTTTGGGAACCAAACCAATTGGCTGTAAGTGTGTCTACAATAAAAATTGCAAAGCAGATGGCTAAATTGACAAGCACAAAGCTAGGCTTGTGGAAAAAGGTTTTGCACAGAAAGAAGGGGTCGATTATGAAGAAGATTTTTCTCCCACAGCAAAATGGTCCACCATCCAGACTCTCTTTTCCCTAGTAGCAAAGAAGGGATGGAAAGTCCATCAGATGGATGTAAAAACTGCCTTTTTGAATGGAGATCTAAAGGAGAAATATTTTATATCCTAGCCAGAAGGATTTGTTGTGAAGGGCCAAGAACACAAAGTATGCAAGCTTATAAAATCCTTGTATGGCCTCAAGCAAGCACCGCGGGCCTGGTATGAGAAATTAATTGAGCATCTTCTGAAACTTGACTTCAAACATGTTGATCTTGATGATGCAACCTTGTTTGTTAAGAAAGTTGGAAAAATAGTTGTATATCTTGTGGTGTATGTAGATGATATTTTGATGACATGGAATAATGAAAGTTATATTGCATCCATAAAGAAAGAATTGAAGAAAGGTTTTGAAATGAATGATTTGGGTTATGTTCATTACTATTTGGGTATTTAAATAACTCAACATCCTAAATTTATATTTCTTTCTCAAAAGAAGTACATTGGAGATCTTTTGAACAAGTTTGGCATGGATGAATGCAATCCCTTAACCACTCCAATGGAAGAAAACTTGAAGCTCACATCCATTGAAGGGAAGGAATTCGAGGATGCAATGAAGTATAGACAACTTGTTGGAATTCTTATCTACCTAACTACCACCAGACCAAACATCTCATTTGTTGTTGGGATCCTCTCTAGGTTTATGAAAAAACCTTATGAAGGACATTGGTTTGCTGTAAAAAGAGTTCTAAAGTACTTGAAGGGGACTCAAGACTTTGGACTCAAATATACACAGGTAGGTGATTTCATCTTGATCGGATACTCTGATTCAGACTTTGATGGGGACAAGGAAGCAGGGGTGTCTTCTTCAGGTTATACCATGAGTCTTGGATTAGGAGATGTCTCATGGAGATCATGCAAACATTCAGCTCCAGAAGATTCCACAACCGAGGTGGAATATGTGGCAGCAGCTGAAGCAATAAAGGAAATTGTGTGGCTCAGGAAAATCCTTGAATATTGGCAGATGAAACAAATGCATTCAACACCACTCATGATCGACAACACTTCTGCAATAAAGTTGGCCAAGAACCCAAAGTTACATGATCAAACAAAGCACATCAATACAAAATAACATCTGATTCAACATCATGTTCAGGCCAAAACCATCCATCTACATCATTGTTCCACAAATGAGCAGACCATAGACGTCTTCACCAAAGCACTTGGAAGAGAAAAGTTTGAAAAGTTCAGAATGATGCTTGGACTCACTAACATTCCTTCAGATTAAAGGGGGGAATGTTGACACCTAATCCTAAGGGGTTGGGTGAGATTGTTTATTATTGTAATTTAGTAAATAAGGAAGGCCAAGAGTCATTGGGAAGTGAATCCCAATAGCCTCACCTCCATCTATAAATACACACACAATCTCCATCTAATACACATTGAGTTTTGTGGAGTTACCTCTTGGTTTGACAGTTTTTTTCTTGGAAGCATCTGTTTGTGAGAAATTTTCAATCTGTGAGATGACAACATTATCAGAAAGGGAGACTTTTATGCAATAAAATTCCCTAAAAAATTATTCAGCCGAATAATTCCCAATAATGTTGTTATTGAATGCTATTGGCTCAGTATCATGTTCAAATTTAGTCACTGTATGTTTTAGGTGTTTCTCTCGATCAACTTGAATTTAATTTGGCTTCCCATTGTAAGGAAGCCACATGTGAGACTAATCTGTAGAAAATATCCATGGAGTTTCTCAGACCAATATTTACTTAGAATTAGATCGTGAAATTCAGGAATGTCCATGACTAATATATCTATTATTTGACAGACTTTTGGATTTGATGAAAGTCTAATGCTAACTGAATTTATTTCCCCTAAGACCTCTACTTTAGTTCTGTCAAGTTGTACTATGTTGATGAAATAATTTTGAGGAGTGATGTTTAGCTTAGAACATACTGTTGTTTCCATTATATTTGAAGAGGCTCCTGAGTCAATCAAATAATTATGAAGGTTTTTATTGAAAATTTCGTAAGATAAGAGGAGAGAAGTTGTATGTGAATTAGATATCTCACTAATCAAGATGACATCTATACGATAGATTTTATTTGAATAAGTTGGGCATTTTCTCATGCCTTTAGCAGCCTTAGATACAACAATAGTCGGTAAGGGCAACACAGGAACTACATTCAGTTCTCTAAGTAGCATTTTATTTTGTTGTTTCAATTTACTAAGATCATGTAATGAAATATTTTCCCTAGTTTCTTCATATCTTCCACAATATTATATTTCATGGTATTAGTGACTATCGGGGTCTTTTATGTAGATGGAAGATTTGATGGAGATGGATTTGGCTATGAAGTTTTGGGAGAGGACATTTTACTGATTGCTTTTTCCTTAGCAGGAAGATTTTTTTTTCTGCTTTTGATTTGATTGAGTTGTATCAATAGGGCCTTTGCTTCTGGTGCTAATAGGAAAATATTTTTGTTCTTCTTCACTTGGAAGGATAAAGTCCTGCATCCCATTTAGTTCAACTATTTCTTCATATCCATTTTCTTCCTCTTCAATTTCTTCCTCCTCTTATTCAAAGTTAGACTCGTCATTATATATTTGGTGGCTAATAATTAGAAGACTGGTTTCTCCTACAAGGTCTAAAAGGCTTTTTGCAGTTGCTTATTCAACAACTTGTTTCTTCATTTCAACCATTTCGTTCGACATGTTTTTTAGCACTTTCTGTTGAAAATGCAACAATATGATGGAGCTTAGTGAAAAGAAGTCTCCTTCACTAAGTGGGCTCGCAGACTATTTTTGGCGCAAAGTCTATTTTTAGACTATGTCTATTTTTAGACATATGGATCATGGTCTATGAGTTGCAGGATGCTATTTATGAATGATTGGTCAAGTTGGTAAAAATAGATGGACCTCTATTTTTAGACATTGGGCGGTTTCTATTTTTAGACTGCCGGGCTAAAAATAGAACAGTCAAATATTATTAACCCTTAATAATATTTAGACTATAAACATTATCTTATCCTCTTGAAGCACTTTAGTTTGATGCTTGGATGTGGCACATGCAGCTGACAGAAGGAAATACGCTTTTCCTAAGGGTTAGTTGAGCTATTGCATGGTTGACTTCAGTTAGAACTCATGTGGCAGAGTTGGGTGGAGTTGATGAGACAGTTGGTGGAGTTGTGTTCGGTTTAACTTAGTTGAACTAGTTGTATTTAGTCTAACTGATAAATACACTAGTGATGAGTGGTGTGAATTAATTATTAATTAATTTACTAATTATTAACTCATAAATCAACTAAAGAATACATCAGTTAACTGCAATGCATGGACAGTTCAGTGGAGACCAGTGTTAGAGGTGGGTGAAAGGGTGAGTCTACTATCAGTTGTGACTATAGCTGTGCATGAGATTTGCACACACATTGATTGAGATTTCCAATGAGAATTGCGCAGTACAATCCAGTGGGATTCGAACTTGGATCTCATCATTATTCATCTTGGATTGCGTAGTAGAGGCAGGCAGACTTGTGGAGGAGATTTGAACTTGTGACTTGTTCATATCTGAGCTAGTTTGTGTGTAGCATGACAGGCCGAGAGCCGTGAGGCGAAAGCAGTGTATTGTTATGCATGTTCTCTATCATTATAATATACAGATAGTTGGCCAGTTCCAAACAGAAGCTTTCCCCCATTACATACCGTGTTATATGTACTGGACATGTTTTAATGTGCGCATGCGACTGCTTCTAATTCCGCAAATTGATGATCAATTGTAGAAGAGGTTATGTATTATGCATGAAGCTCAAATAGTGTGTAATCAGGATAATCTCGGTGAATAATTTAGGTATTATTCAAATTTCTACACTTTCTAAAGGCCTTCAAGATCAAAACGATCTTTTGGGAATTTATTTTTAGAGTAATCTTTGAAAGACATTTTATTTGATTTTCTGTCTTCTTGAGAGATTTTCTTTTCAAGAGAAACTATGTGTTTTTCTACAGATAAATCTTCCTTCATGTTCTCTGATTAGGTGACTAACTACACTCTATCAAAAAAAATGGCTATATTAGAGGGAAGAGAAGATATGTACCACTAAATTTTAACATCAGCGCCATGGGCTGACGCAGATTGAATTTTATTGAGTAGTTTATTGAACCTAGAATAAAAATCTTTGATCTTTTCTCTCATTTTAGCCTTCAAATTGGAAAATTCATTGATGAGTGATGCAATAGTTCTATCATCTCCAAAATTAAATAAGAACTATTGTTCAAACATACCCAAACTAGTTATGGAGCGATGGGGTAATGAATAGTACCAAGATCCTATAGATCATATAATAGTATATGGAAGTAATCTGACTATGCGGTCTTCTACAGTAGCTTCATTTAAATTGATTGCCAACATATAGTTATGGAGATGTTCTTCCACTTGTATGCCATCATTAGGATTAAATTTAGGAAACCATATTTTAGGATGTTTAGGAAGAGGGTGAAGAGGAATTCCAATCTTCTCACTTACAGAATAAGTCAAGATTCGTCTCGGTTGTAAAAAAGATGAAACACTTCCTTTCGGATGACTGAAATGTTACAGGATTTTCAGCTGAACTAGAGATTTTCTCTAAATTCTCTATCAAAGTTTGAACTTCTGGTGATTCAAATTTGTAATTTGAAGAAAGTAATTTATGAGTTTTACTAGGAGATTTAGGAGAGGTTTGTTCAAATTCTGATCTTAAAATGGTAGTTCCAGATGGGGATCCAGAAGTTGGAGGAGATATAGAGTGAGAACGACTATTAGGATGGTTTCTTGATTATGATCTGTTTACTTTGTCATTTACGGTTGGCCCTCCTTGTAGTGCCAAAATGTTCAAGCCCTGGAATTCTGTTACAACAAAATGGGGGATAACCACCCAGTCCGGACCTTGGAAGTAGTTCCTTTTCTGTTTTCTATAGTGGCTTTGACTAGGGATAATGGGACTAATTTCCCAGCAAAGGTTTGATATGATGATGATGTGTTTGATATAAGATGAAATGGAAAATGATTTTAAACTAAAATAAATGACTTATTTAAAGAATGAAACATATCAATATACTTAATCTGATATCTATCTTAATCTATACCCAGGAATAACTTAACTCATGCGATCTACAAAGATATCTTAAAGAAAAAGGCAATAAAGATTATTTAATTGCTATAATAGATGAAGTTGTTAAAGATAATTATTTTGACTAAATAGTTAGGCAAAATAATTCTGGAAACTATATTGCATATATCGATTGATCATATACTCAATAAGGAATTACAGCTGAAACATCATATAAAAGTGCTTTAATGAAAATTTGTAACTCATATCTCATAAATAATACAATATAAGGAACATTATTGCTAATACATAAACAAAACTCAATCATAAATATAGAAGTATTAGATATAAAAGGTCCTACTCATGAAATCAACAGCATTGATCTACTTCTTTTCAACCAAATACACTCTAAGAGTACATAAATGAAAATTCAGTAGAGCATGCTTCAATATCCAATAAAATCAAGAAATTGTTTCATATATTTCATCAAAACAGACATAAAAGTATAGAAGTGCAAGCTTTTTCAAAGTGTTTTTGATAAAATCCCGGACCCCTCTCTACATTGATGAGAGAGGTTTAAATAATACTACATATTGTTTTCAAGCTTCTATGGTTGTCATTAATTGGAGAAATCTCCGGATTATCCACAGTATTGTAAAACAATGGTTGAAATTTCGAATCCCAATGAGGATCCATCTTCAAGACAAGATGACAATGAAGATGGATCCTCGTTGGGATTTGAAACATTGACCATTATTTTATGATACCGTGGATAATCCAGTGTAATGTTCCAAATTTTTCTTCAATAAATTGGAACATTAAATTTTGTCTAAACTCATTTAGGAGATGAATAATTGGGTAAGGAGGCCCAAGGATAATAAAAACACAAATAAAATCTCTCTAGAATGAAAAGGAATCAGCCATGGAACCAGATTTCACACCCTCATGTGTGAAAGGAGATATTTGCAAAGAGGTTTGACCAAGTCAACCAGTACAGGGTATGAGTTGGAAAGCACTACATGACAACGTAGGAGGGAAGCTTCTAGAGGAAGGGAAGCTTCTAGAGGAAGGGCCCATGAGGAGTCTCCAATTGCTATATAAATGGAGGGGAGGAGATCTATTGCCATTCATGCATATGCTTATGATATTGAGTTGGTCATCTTGACTTCTTGAGCACGCTGGTTGTTTAACTAGTCTGCAGCACTATTTAGTGCACCGAGTGTCTCTTTTCGGAGATCTCACCCTCAGCCCCAAGGGACTTTGAGTGCCTGCTCGCGTGAGGTTGTCCCATTATTATTTTGGTTCGAGACTGAAGAATCATCCTCCAGGAAAAAATTATTGCTGCAAAAACATAATACTGTGTTGTAGGGTGTTGTCGTGGAGACTCCACAACACCTCTTCCATTGCTTGTTTTTCAGAGGGGGAGTCTTTCTTGCCTTTGGAGGATCAGTTTGGAAGCTTGAGATCTTATTTGCAGATCTTGGCATCCAACCAACACTTATTCTTTCCCCTACTGCACATTTTTCTCCAATAGCTGCGTTATTTTCATAGTGCATTTGCTGCGGGGTTTTGCAGATTGATTGGAGGGTGGGATCTCAAGTGTAAGGACCAGCCTTCCACTTTGGAGATCCATTGGAGGAGGTTTAATTCAGATATTTTCATCTTATTCAACCTTCTCTACGTATTTCTAGTTCCAGAGTTGCCGTAGCTGCCCAGCTACTCTGGCATTTTTTCCATTTTGTATGTTTTAGCCAATCCTTTGGAGGATTAATGTATTTTTGCTTATAAGGGTTAGAAATTTGCTCCCCTCATTTATCTGAGATGATATTGTCATATTCAGTAATTTCTAATGCATATTTGCAGTATACTGAATTATTTTATGCAGTCCTACTTTTGGTCATTCTCTTGTCTTGCAACACCTCAATCTTGAGGGATTTTCTATGTAAAACTATTGTTTAACCTTGCTTAATGCCTATGACATGTTTCTAAACTCATTATATGATTTTTCATACTTTTTAAATCTTATACCTTCATAAAATATGCTGCCCTTGCTTTAGTAAATTTTTGCATACTCAAAGTCATGGGAAATCAGGGTTTTTCTTGACTAGTCGGGAAGGAGGAACTATTTAACTTAGTAAAACGAACCTTTTTTTTCTGAAATTCGACATTCATATCCCTCTTGACCCAATATAACATATTCCATAACCTTGACCCTTAAATTTACACAGAGTTTCTTATACACTCATTTTAGGGCCAAAATCCTCACTTTTCCCCACCTTTTTGCCCATAAAATCTGAGTAAAGGTTTATGAAGTATTTGGAGTGGGTTTCTGAGTGATTTTAAACACTTTTTGTGATATATAAATCACACATTCTGGAAGCATTCGTTTTTCAGGCATGATTTACTGAGAAATCCATTTTCGGGATATTACAGTGGTATCCGAGCTTTTGAGAGGGATTATTAAAGCAGCTCTATAGAAAGAGTATGGAAAGGACCAGATAACCTTTGGATCTCATCCTCTTTTAGAGGCGTAATATCTGGTAAATTCCCTCCCAGTCTATCTCTAGTTGGAGTTTGCCGTGTTTTAAAGATATCCTCAAAACTAGATATTGCAGTGGTATCAGAGCATAGCTCTGGCTCAGCCTGTGGAGAGAAACCATGGGGACATTTTTATTACCCACTAGAGGCCGTAGAGGTGAAAAATATGGGGATCTCACAACAGTGTAACCTGCATTCACCAGCCTTCAGTAGGCCAACCAGGATCACAATGCCTACATTCTTACTTCCAGTACCGAGTGAGAGATAGCATGATCATATACCCTTTGGAGACTATTTTTGTAAATGGCAGTCCATGGGGGAAGACTTCAGAACAGCTTTTCCTTTCAAAGATTACTGTCAGCTCAGGCAGGATGAAAATGAATGGAACAATGGGGGATCTAGCATGCAGAGTTCAAAGTTGCAGCATACCACTGGGAGGTCACCTTTTCCCATGTATGAGGGATCCACTGATCCCTGTGAGTCTAAGACTAAGAAGGTCAAAACATTGAAAAATATGAGTTTATTCTCATATATTTTCAAATCCAGAGGGAATGCATCCACCTTTGAGGAGGTCAAGAAGATTGAAGAAAAAGAAGAGGAAGTACCATGCACTTCCTATTCTCATCAAGAAGAAGGTATTGAGCATGGAAGAGATTTGGATCATCAGATTTTCAGTGATTACCTTGTTGAGTACAGATCTCAACCTAGAGCCTTCAGGAAGACTCTAGATTTTCCTCATTTCATCCAGCTGAAGGAAGATAAGAGGCCATGCAGCAGAAAAGAAATCAAAGGAGATAGATTTTTGTTGTCTACCTTTGATGGGTCATCTAATGCAAGAACTTGGGTGAGAAAGTTGGAGGCATTTTTCCTACTACATCCTGTAGCAGGTAAAGAAGCTGTTGAAATCTTAGCGCTACATTTGGACGGTGAAGCCTATGATTGGTGGTGCAGCCACTTGAGCCATGCAAGGGTGAATAATTTTGTAGAGTTCACTCAAAGTTTGATCCAAACCTTTGATGGAGAAAGAACAAAGAAAGAAGAGATCTCATCACCTCTTGAGGAGGCTTGTGATAACGCTGTCCCACTCATGCAGGAGCAGCGACATGCATCAACAGTTGGGGCAGCCAACACTTTTGCGGAAGTGACTCTTGTAGCCCTACAAGAAATTCCAAATGCACACCAAGGTATGAAAATATTTCCACATTCCATTGTTGCAGCAAATTCTTTTGATCAATGTGGGGATTTACTTTTGCATGACCAAGAGTCAAATCTCATTACTACTATAGAGCGGCTTGGTTGCATTGCACTGTGCGACATGGAAACACTCAAGAAGGAATAAAACCATCATTCTCATGAGCCATTGTTGGATTGTACATCACATTGGAGGTTGGGGTTTGAAGCCTTGAAGATTGATGGTAGACATCTTTGAGTTAGGAACCTTTTCTCCCTTCAAGATGACACTTTCTCAATGAGCTCTTCTCAGCTCAAAGAGGAACTTCTACTTTCAGATCCAAGACCTCATTGGTTTTGGAAGACTATGGATGGAAGGGAGGTCTTAAGGAGAGATCTCATTGGAGATACACTTCGACACACCATGGAATGCAATGCTTTTCTTCCCTTATCACAAGAGCAGATATAAGATGGAGGGAATCTTAGGATGGATAACATCTCTCATGCTTGTGTTGGACATCCCTTGAGCCATACACATCATGATGGGAGGTTTTTTCCTACCACCTATTTGATTCTTGATAGGGTCTCATTGATCCTTGAGAAGCTTACATTTCAAAATCCCATAAAGTGTAAAGACAGGAATTTGATTTGGGAGGATGGTAGCCCTCATGGGAGTAGTACCAGGATGAGGAGAAGAAGGAGGCATCCACAAGTGATTGAGTGGATGTGGTTGATGAGCAAGGAGCTAGGAGGCTACTTGCAGATCTATGATACCGGGCAGTAGGAGGCTTGGCTGCGCTAGTTACTCTTGAAAGAGTTTGGCCATCTCTTGGAAAACACTCTTCCTAAGAGTGGGAGGATGGAGAAAAGATGGCAGGATACTTGCATCAATGAGCAGCATAGAGAATGAATGCATGATGTTTATGTGTCTTCATGACATGAGTTGTATGATGGAAGTATGAGGAGGCAACAAAATACTTTGTTGCTTTGCTTGGGAGAGCAAGGGAAGATTTTCTCTCACACTTTGTATGATTTTCCAGGAGGAGGGGATGGCACTATCTCCTTGGTCCTTGATGATGATTGGGAAGCACTTCCATCTTGGGAAGTATTCCACATTTTTTGCAGCATTATTGGAAGAATATTTGATAAGAAGCATGTCAAAGAACATAGTTTTGTATTGACATGAGCTTATTTGCATAAGCTCACAACGTTGTCACCTTGGAGTAAAGACTTATGGATGAAGTGTGCCCAGAAGAGATATGGTGGATCCATAACCCATAGGTCCCAGGACCACTTCATATTTGTTGCACTTGATTAACAAAGAGGAGGTAATAGAGACATCTATGGCATATTCTTCTTGACTTAGGTTTTCAAGCATAAGGAGGATTATCTTTTTGCAACACATGGTTCATTCTTCTTCATAGCATGCCAAAATACTATGAAGGACTCATGTATGGACCCATGTACCATCTTACTTCCGGCATATGGTGAGAAGATTGTTTATCCATTCATTGATTTGCATACTCTTACCATTCCTATGCAGTGCATTGCTTCACAAGAGGGCAAGCTCGTCAAATTGCTCCATGAATTGTATTGGGCCAATCTACATGATGGAGGCAGCCATATATTTTGTGGCTTTGGGAAAATGTTTTATCACCACATGTATGTTCATTTTCTGCACTATAGCATGTATCATATAAAGACATGCATGATTAACCGTGTGAAAAGAAACATTTTTCCATGTACTCTTATCAAGCATCAACTTGCAAAACTGCGCTGTCACTACTGGGAAAGATGTTGGTACCTTCTTGCATCCCTTGTAACCTTTAGCATTTTCTTCATTTTTCTGCTGATCATGCCTTCATTTTCTGATATAGATTAGATTTTTATGGGAGGCTTGATCATGAGGGAGACACATGAGCTGGATGTGTCCTTGAGTGGGAAGAATCCTCACAATTTCTACACTACATGTTCTAATGGGGGCATGAGAAGAGATATGGCCACCACAGCCAAATGTTTGTTCTCTTTTGAGGTGGGCCATAAGATTGATATTCATCCATTTTATAGCCATGGGCAAGTGCTTGATCATGTATTATTGTTGTTACATCCATCCATTTACTATCCTTTAGTAGATGTGATGAATCATGGACATTGCTTGCCATGTAATTTTATGAAGTTCTAGTGGATGAGACTGCGTTGTATCCTTGTGAGAAATTGTTTGCATCATGTATCATCATGTAAAACCTTCAGAAAACCTCTCATTAGGACGTTCCATGATGACCATGTCCTATTCTTCATGGATGGATTGTTTTGGGCCAGCTTGTTCTTCATTGTTGGAGGAGCCTTCTTTGGAGGATTTTTCTTCACTTTTCCATTGGAGGGAAATAATTTTGCAGCCTGAGATCAAAATACACTCTAAAATTGTCATGAGTGGAGAGGAGGACAGCATGGGGTAAGCTATGATGCTTGCCAAGTTCAGATTTTCAGCCCACCTTTAATACCGGAGCTTGAGGTGGAAGGAGATTTTCAGGAGTTGCCTTGTTGGGAGGTGGTTCATTTTGTTTGGATGATTGCTTGGGGATGGAGGATCCACATGAGGGAGATGTTCCTCATTATATTCCAGACTCCATGCCTTGAGTGGAGATTCTTCAGTTCTATCCTTGCAGTTGCTTGGGGACAAGCAACATTTGGGAGGGGAGGATTGTAATGTTCCAAATTTTTCTTCAATAAAATGGAACATTAAATTTTGTCTAAACTCATTTAGGAGATGAATAATTGGGTAAGGAGGCCCAAGGATAATAAAAACATAAATAAAACCCTCTAGTATGAAAAGGGATCAGCCATGGAACCAGATTTCACACCCTCATGTGTGGAAGGAGATATTTTCAAAGAGGTTTGACCAAGTCAACCAGCGTTGGGTATGAGTTGGAAAGCACTACATGACAACGTAGGAGGGAAGCTTCTAGAGGAAGGGAAGCTTCTAGAGGAAGGGACCATGAGGAGTCTCCAATTGCTATATAAATGGAGGGGAGGAGAGCTATTGCCATTCATGCATATGTTTATGATATTGATTTGGTCATCTTGACTTCTTGAGCACACTGGTTGTTTAACTAGTCTGTAGCAATGTTTAGTGCACCGAGTGTCTCCGTTCAGAGATCTCACCCTCAGCCCCGGGGGACTTCGAGTGCCTGCTCGAGTGAGGTTGTCCCATCATTATTTTGGTTCGAGACCGAAGCATCATCCTCTAGGACAACGTTATTGCTGCAACAGCATAATACTGTGTTGTAGGGTGTTGTAGTGGAGACTCCACAACACCTCTTCCATTGCTTGTTTTTCAGAGGGGGAGTATTTCTTGCCTTTGGAGGATCAGTTTGGAAGCTTGAGAGCTTATTTACAGATATTTGCATCAGGCCAACACTTATTCTTTCCCATAATACGCAGTTTGCTCCAATAGCTATGTTATTTTCATAGTGCATTTGCTGCGGGGTTTTGCAGATTGATTGGAGGGTGGGATCTCAAGTGTAAGGATCAGCCTTCCACTTTGGAGATCCATTGGAGGAGGTTTACTTCAGATATTTTCATATTATTCAGCCTTATCTACATATTTCTAGTTCCAAAGTTGCCGTAGTTGCCCAGCTACTCTGGCATTTTTGCCATTTTGTATGTTTTAGCCAATCCTTTGGAGGATTGATGTATTTTTGCTTATAAGGGTTAGAGCTTTGCTCCCAGAATTTATCTGAGATGATATTGTCATATTAATTCATTTATATTTTATATTTGCAGTAGATTGTGTTATTTTCTGCAGTCCTAATTTTGGTCATTCTCTTGTCTTGCAGCACCTCGATCTTGAGGGATTTTCTATGTAAAACTGTTGTTTAACCTTTATTAATGCCTATGAAATGTTAATAAACTAATTATTTGATTTTTAATACTTTTTAAATCTTATACCTTCAGAAAATATGCTTCCCTTGCTTCAGTAAATTTCTACATACTCAAAGTCATGGGAAATCAGGGTTTTTCTTGACTAGTCGGGAAGGAGGAACTGTTTAACTTAGTAAAACGCCTTTTTTTTTGATAAAATTCGACATTCATATCCCTATTGACCCAATATAACATATTACAGAACATTGACCCTTAATTTTACGCATATTTTCTTATACACTCATTTTAGGTCCAAAATCCTCACTTTTCCCCACCTTTTTGCCCATAAAAGCTGAGTAAAGGTTGTTGAAGTATTTGGAGTGGGTTTATAAGTGAATTTAAACATGTTTTATGATAGATGAAGGACACATTCCTGAAGAATGCGTTTTTCAGGCATGATTTGCTGAGAAATCCATTTTTGGGATATTAAAGTGGTATCCGAGCTTTTGAGAGGGATTATTCAAGAAGATATATAGAAAGAGTCTGGAAAGGGCTAGATAGACTCCAGATCTCATCCTCTTTCAGAGGAAAAATATCCGGTAAATTCCCCCCCCGTCTATCTCTGGTTGGAGTTTGCCGTGTTTTAAAAATATCCTCAAAACGGGATATTACATTCGGAGATTTCTGAAAATACTATATATGTATCAAAAATATATTATTACATAAAAAACTGAGGCTGTTTCAAACAAACATCCTCAGAATATGAAAAATAAATAGATAAAAACTAAAAAATATAATGACGTGCTTTATCATGTTGAACAATCCTTCCTAGCCATTGAGATTTTGAGTTCAAAAATATCCAACGTTGGCTTCACGTGGGATGGCTGGCCGAATTTGGATCTTAGTTGTCCCGTAAACAAAACATCATAGAGTGGTGGCACAATATTTTGAGTGGAATTCGTTAGACAGCGCATAGCCATCCATTGACTATATGGTTTTACTAGAAACTGCCAATATGTTTCTCAGTCAGGTTTAGATAGTTGCTTTAATGCTTCAATTTTATTTTCGGTGGTCTCTTCCACTATCTCTCTAAATGTTTGATGTCTGGGAAAAATCTTGGCTTGCATTCTTTAAGTAGATTGAGATTATGAAAGTTTTCATTTACAAATTAAATTATATTACTTGCTATACTATGTGCTCTAGTTGTTGCCCTTTCTGCTTGCCTTAATTGCATATCCCAATCTATAAATAAAATATCTTTGTGTGATTCTTCAATCTTTGGAAGATCGAATTTTGTTCCTTCTTTAGATTCTTGCCAAGAAATAAACTCTGAAATATTTTTATCAACCTTTTCATATTCTAATCTCTTATCAACCACATCATTGACTAAGGTATCACTTGTTTCACAATTTGGTTTGATCATTGATATTCTTTGATAAAATAATTCATGTTGTTTTGACAATTGCGTGTTTAATTCAAGTCTCTTTCATGAATTCTTCTGTTTGAGGACGATTCCTAATTTTATCCACTTCAATTTGTATTTGCTAAATATTTGTATCTTTCTCTGTGATGATTTCCTGATGTTGCAACATCATTTTCTCAAAATATTTCTAAAACTATACCATCTGCAGTTGTGCTTGCTTATTAGAATTATGTTTTTCCTGTTCAAGTTGGTGCTCCAACAGCTGAATTCTTTCATCTTTATCTTTAAGAAGAAGACTAACCTCTGTTTCCTTTTCCATTGTTGTTGTTTCATAAGCACCTGCAAACTGTGACAGCATTGTAAGGTTTTTTGATGGATCAATGGGGATGTCTTTCCATACCACCTCCATTGATTTTTTTTCTAGAGTTGCTGCTGATGAATCCAATTTTATTTTCATTTTATCTCTCCTTACCATTTCTTTATGTGTTGGACTATAGAATATATCTAGAGGGGGTATCTCTTCAATTCTTAAAAAAATTTGTGAAGTTGGGTAGGTCAGGATGATTCAACATATTCTTCTGGATTTGTAACCGGTAGGGTCTACTTAGGGTTCTAAAATCCAGAAGTTCCTTCAATACTTGTTTATGTCTGCTGTACTTGGAGATTTTCTCTAAATTACTCCCATTATTTATCCAGATCATTGAATATGATCATATGTGCTTGAACCTGTGTAGAATCAATTCCAATTGTTCTTCACCCGAGGTCTCTTTGGTCGTTTCTCCATTATTTTTCTCTGTATCCTTCTCAAGACCTTTCTTAGGGTTTTCTTCATGATTCTGAGATTGATGTTCAGAAAGTTTTAAACCTTGAATTGACTTCTCTGGATATTCTTGATTAGAATTTTGATTGGAATTTTCCTCCAGGCTTACACTGGGAGTAGGCTATCTTGTTTCCTCAATTTGAAATAGGTCTAAAGAGACCCTTGTCAGTATTTTATTCATGTATATATGAAAAATATTGAGGTCGGATGGGGTTAATTTCATTGATGCCAAATGTAAGAGTTGTGAGAAAGTCTCGGCCTTTTCAAATAGATCATCAAATTCATCTTTCTCGTGAATGGACTGTCTGATTTTAATAATAGTAGTAAAGTCTTGGGCGACTTTTTTGGGGTCATACTGTCTGCCTGGCATAGTAGCTAGATTCAAGCATGCCATACTCCGTATCTCTTTAACTGCATGTCCAAAATCAAATAATGAAAAAGAACCACATTGTACGGGAAAATTTGGCAAGATAGATTTCTTCATATCTTTGAGGGTTTTGGTAATACCTTCCCCTACTGTTTTATAGGTAATATCTCTTGCTAATAACTTATCAAGAACATAATAAGAAAGAACATGGGGAGATGCAATAATCCCAAAAACTCTGATATAAGTAAATGATTCTTCACCAAACCAACCTTCCACCGGAAGGATATTTATATTTGCTTATTCTGAAAGATGGGGGAATTTTACATCAAAAATGGTTTGATATATTGGCAACATGATGCTTTGACAAATCTTGTAAAAATGTGGATGAAAATGTCATTCCCAAAAAAAAATATGGTACACATGGATGGGAGTAGGTTCTTTTAGATTCCAATTCCAACCCATGTTTGGAAATTATGATAAAATGCAAACAACATCGATTATGTATGCACTCAAAGAAAAGGGAGGGATAACCCGAGTGGAAACAACTCTGTTGTGCATGTATTTTCTAATGGACATAGCCAAATTGTCTGAAAATATATTAATCCAATTCTTAATTGTCACATTAACAACCACATCAATCAATTTAACCCATTCCATGGCAAACTTGGTACTATCAGCTTTTCCAAACAGTCTACACATCATCGTAGCTACATAACTATGTGGGGCTGATAAGGGTGTAATTGGGTACATACGATATTTCTCCCGCTTGAATTTGCTGGAGCTAGACATCCAACTCTACATAACATCTATTGAGTCTTTGTTTTATTTTGTGAACTGCTCGATGAAATATTTGTCATGCGACTTTTGAGGTTCTGGTAGGTGATACATTCTGCGCAAATTGTCTGAGGTAAATGACCCCATGACTTCCTGCCTTGAATTTCTGAATTTCCTATCTAAAATATCCACATTTTGAATAATCCACTTCACTATATCCGTGTATGGAAGGATTTTGGACCTTGCAACTATTCTGTGCAGGAAAGAACATGTTGCTTCGAAATAGGAAGCTTCAGATGAGATTTTAGCATCAGTCGTTGCTTTCATTTCCAATACTGTTGGATTTTCATCCTCTAGTAGATTATACATAGCTTCCCATGATGTAGTTCCACCATATTTGTTGCATGAAGTATCATTAAAGAGTGGATGCATGTCTGAGGCTTTGAACGTGGTAGACTCGACTGTCTGTTTTACTTTATTAGTTATCTCCGAGTGTTGTTCCCTAAAATTGAGCAATGGAGAAAACATAATAAAAATGATAGCAAAAATGAAAGCGGAAACTCAATTATCATAGTAAATTCTATAAGGATGTGACTTTTATTACAAACATGAGTAAACATATATAAATATTCTCAAGCCTTTAAAAGAGTAAATGCGGTTGATCTCTATCGATTATGCATAAGGCATACATGTGATTCCTTTCAAGACTTGTCAAAACATCGCATCACATATCCCGAATGATATTTCAAATTAATGTGCCTTAATTGTGATGTCGATTTTGTGATTGTGATAAATCGCAATATCACAATATAATAAAGTAACAATCGTAATATCTCACAATATCGCAATAACACGGAATCACAATATCGCAATATAATATATCGCAATGGCGTAGCCTCAAAGGGTCGCAAGGTCAGGGATATGTTCTTTCAAAAGTCATTTATGTTTTACGATTTGTGATGCACGGTATATTTTTTGGCTTTTGAGTATCTTTTTCCTTATTTGAAAGATTGTTTTATTTAAGACAAGAACATTATAGACTTAAGGGAAAAGTCCTTTTAAGTTAGAAAATTCTCAACACTATGTTTAATTTTATAAAAGTGTTTTACTGATTATGTTTCTTGGATTTATAACTTATGATTAATCTACGTTACTTTGGATTTTGCACTTTGTGATAAAGAGATAAGTGTTCGGTCCTAAGTGAATTAGCTCAATGCCTTAATATTATCTAGGGAAAAACTCTTACTTGCTAATACTTTTGGAAAAAAATTTAAAGGGTCCCAATTTATTATTACAATATTAATTTTTATAAAATTAAATGGGGGGGGGGGTAAATATAAATAGTACAACAAGAAGAAAAAAAACCAAATGAAGTAATAGAAACTGGTGTCTTCTACTCGTGGTTGTTAAGGACGACCACCAACTCTATTGGCCTGAAGCATTTCCTAGAACAATTATGAATCTAGGTAAAAGTAGAACTCTTATTTAAAGTGGGGGTTCTCCCTGATGATGGCTTAAAGTTGACCACAAAATCATGAAGCATTTAGCCGAAGATAAATTATTATATAGGTGGTGTTTTAGGGTTGATCACCAACCAAGTAATAGTCATGGAAAATGAGTTTGTATTTAACTAAAACTCTGACTTAGGATTTGGCTAACTCTAGCTCTAGGGTCTAATTGTTGGCTTTAGTTTAGGTTGTTGCTAAGGGTTGCTTGATATAACTTTGATTATAGTAATTAACCATTAATTCCCCCCATTTTGGATACAAGGTGAGAAGATGAAGATTTATCTAGTGTAAGATGTGTCAATAATTGAGAATGAAGTTTGAGGTATGACCAATATATCTTCTTGGTTGTTAAATACCATTTCCTAAAATTTATCCATCCAAGGTTAATCTTTGCTCTTGCAGGAGCCGTATATCTAGAAAATATATCTGAATGATGAGTAGGATTTCTAAAATTATCACAATGGTGAATATCAAAACATTGATATTTCACATGGCCAACTTGATCATAATGATGGCATCTATGAATTTTAAGTAGATGTGGAACATTTGAAGTTGGAATATCTTGAAGAAACCCAACGCTATGAAATTTGATTGGTTTGGAGTAGTTCGAAACATGACAATCCACTTCATTTGCATATACAAGACTAGTTATGTTTTTTTTTATGATGAATAATATGATCAAGTGCTAGCCATTGATAAGAATCAATTTCAAATAGAGAATTGTTATGAACAAGAACCATTTTAAAATGTTGATTCCTTTATTATAGTTCATCTTGTTGGAGTTGAGATTCAAGTTCTAGAAACTCAATCCTGTCTTGTGAATTTTGTAAATAGGTTTGAATATCATTGAGAGTAGCCTTTTTTATTTTGACTGTGTTATGAACAATATAGAGTATTATATCATTTAGTAACTCTAATAGTCCATCAAGTCTATCCATTTCTTCATGTTGATAAATAAAGGGTCTTAAATTCAACCAAAAATGCACCACTATAATTAATGAGTGATGTCCAAGCCTTTATACTCTCTTGAAGTTTATAATATTAAAAAAATATAACACAATGAGTTCATCCCTTTCACAATTTATTCTTCTAGTGTAATAGAGAGATAACTTCAGGGAAAATTTTAGGGGCTAATATTCGCACGTGGGCTAATTTTCCATGATTTTTCCCCAATAAAGATTCGCCAATTTCCATTTTTTTTTCCAAAATGATTCGCCCAAATTTTATAGTGCATCTTTATTTTACCTTAAAATCCCTAAAATATTATATCATAATATAAAATCATTGGAAATCTAAATATTTCATCAAAAATATCGCCAATTTTTTTACAATTTGCATAATAGGGACTCATAAGATTCTAAATATCAACATAACACCTATCTAGAATCCCAAAATTCTAGAGTCTCGTGCCATGTAAAATAATATAAGAAAAACTTTCCTTCACTCTTTTATCCTTCTTTGGTTGTGTTGTACATTAACATCAAAAAATAAATGACACAAATCAATAATAGAATGAATTAATGTTTTAAATATGAAAATATGTGTCCACAATTCATACTATGAAAATAAATAAAAATGACTATAGTTTACTCCAATCACCAAAATTATATACCAAATAAGTTTTCTATTAAAAATATAGCATCGATGTGCTCAAATTCAAACCTCTTCAACATCTCAATATGAGGCACCACTTAAAAGTGTTTGAGCATTCCTTAGCTTCCTTGGAGCAATTTGAGTTTCTCCCTCGTTTTTCATAGGTGCTTCCTTTTCAAAAGATATCAGTTGAATGCGACATGGTGATGACATATAACGATTGATTCTTCCACAGACAAGGTATTTTTTTCTCTATTGCTTCTCAACCTAGTTCACTTAAATGTGAGAAATATAACGTGTATTAACATCACACCCCTTTACCATAATGAGTATCAACATCACGACCCTTTTACCTTTTTCTCTACATTTTTAAGTAAACCTAACAAAAATTCAGCTTGCTTTACAAGCCAACAACCCTATCCATTAGAATTTTGAGACTTTTCTTGGGTAGTTATAGCAACACAAAAGTGGCAAAAGGGTATTGTTTGCTTGTGGAAAATTACATCCTTTGAATATCTCTTAGCCTTAACTATGTGTCTTAGTAATTTCCTCCGCAGATTCTCTTTTATTCATAAAATTAACATGTATGTCAGACCATATAACTATAGTTACCACCTACCGTCTCCATGATTTCCTTCAAAGAGAGCTTGAATTCTTTATAGAATTTCAAATTTTGATGCAAATTCCTTTTCTCCAAACCTTTGTGGTTTGTTTTATACTTCCCAAATAGATTTTTATAAGTTCCAACTCAGAAAAACACAAGGTACAATGAAAACTAAAACTACATTAGAGATGGTCACACTCTCCACACAATGGAACTCAAGGAATGTTAAGAATTCCTCTGAGGAACAATTGAAAGCCACACCAAAGTCAGAGAAGAAAAGGTAGAGGTGTGTTTGAGAGGTGAAGTGGAGCCTCATGAAGATTTGATATCTTTTCCTTTCAATAACATGAGGATTCCTTTACAATTTAATTTTCATTTCTGCTCATGATTGAAGACATGATGGTTCCCCATATTGATTTTTATTTGGTTCTCTTCTATGGTAGACCTAGTCACATACTTGATTATGGATAGTGAGATTGGATGACAACACTAATATGTGTAGAAAGTGTCTAGAATGGTAGAGCATTAGAGTTGAGAAATTCCCAACTTGATGAGGGAAAGTCTAATGAATTGAGAAGAGTCAAATTTCTTAGTAAGACCGACTGTCTTTTGATACCATGTGTTTCGATACCATGTTACACTCGCTCACAAAAATGGAAAAAAAATAAAATATATATATATATATATATATATATATATATATATATATATATATATATATATATATATAACTCCCTATGATGATTCACATCCCTCCACACCAACACCAATCCTTAGAAATTAAGAGTCCAACATGTAATAACTTGAAACAAAACACATAAATTTTAAAATGTTCATTATGCATAATCATAAAGATTTTTGCATAATGCATAATGAGATAGTAGTGTAAAATATAGAATGTTTTAAAATTTGTGCAACATTTCAACTTTTTAATAAATAAAAATGATTGATAAATGAATTACGCATTGAGATTGTAAGGATTTTTAAAAAAAATTCTAAATTTATCATTTAAAAAAGCAATATGAACACGAAAACATTTGAATAAAATTAAGTGATATGAAATTTTTTAATATAAAAAAGAATACCAAATAATTCAAATTATCTTAAAAGCATGACATGTAATGATATTCATTTTAATTAAATAAATAAGGAAATTGAAATCTTACATTAAATTCACTTTACTACCAAAAAAAAATCAATTCACTTTACTACCCAAAAATAATCAACTTCGAAAATTAAAGAAAAAAAAAAGAAAAAACTTTTTTTATTATTTAAATTATTAAACTCAATGACATAATAGAGAAATATTTATGATAATATTCCATGTCATTTTTCCGCCTAATGATCCCCTTTTAAACATTATATAAAACTGCATCTCATACGCTACGCTATGAGATGTGTAACCTAAAATACAACAGAGGGAGAAGCAAATTTGAATGGAACTTTATCGAAATTAACCTGAACTCCAAGATATTTTTGAGGTTACCCGAATTTCAAACCTTAAACTCATCGAACCTTGTAACATTCGCCCTTTCAGAGCAAAAATAAAATTGAAGTTACTGCTTCCGCTAATTTTGCAAAGATTTGTTTTTGCATGTACTCACGGAAATTTATGTTTAATTAGTCATTTAGTTGGTTTATCCATAAACCAATAAACCAACAAACGAGGGATTTACGGAACATCTCACACGCAGAAACCCACAGAGCAGTGAACTTATTTTATATTAAAAGTGAGAGCACGAGAGCAAAAGCTGCAAGGACTCCAGTAAGTTGCATTGGCAGAGAAAAGCATTCGAAAAAGCAAAGGGCCCTTTAGTGACTGAGAGGTCGTAATAAGAGTTGCATATTTCCTGTAACAAGTCCTGTAAGTTGCATTGGCAGAGAAAGGCAAATGAAAAAAGGTCCTGTAAGTTGCCTTTTCGAAGGGTCCTTCAGTGATTGAGGGTAATCAACTTCAGACATGTCGAAGGTCAACAAGACATGACCCACAGAAAGCTTCAGTCTGTCAACTCTATGTGAAGGATACCCATGTAAATTGAAGGATACCCCATGAACAGGAAAAAAGTAACGATCATTCACATCAGGGAAGAGCAGAGATGGAATTTGACGGCCTGGCCGTTTAAAAATCTATGTTTATTTTTGAAATTATGAAGCTATACCCTAACACATACATCAATTTCAAGAAATAGCCTGTTTTGCAATTCCAACCCTGATACGATATAGGCAATATATTCCCTTTTAAGTTGCAATGAAGGTGAAATTGAAGCTATTCACGATATATGTGTGAAAATGGATAATCTTGTAATAAACTTCCCATGCGCTATTTAAGTTAATGTAATTAAAACTTTACAGTTTTCTTAATTTTTTTTTTATGCTCGGGATTAATTTAATTAAAATTAAAAATTCATAAATATTATTTTATCTAAAGTCACTTATATTATTAATGAATTTAATATAAAATTAATTTATAGTTATTAACTTAGTTTTTTATATTTATTAATAAATTTAATATAAAATTAATTTAACTTATTTTTTATATATATTAATAAATTTAATATAAAAATTAATTTATAAATTATTCTTTATATCTATTAATGAATTTAATATAAAATGAATTTATGTCTATTAACTTATTTTTAGGTTTTTTTTGTTATATCAAAACCCTTGAGCATTAATAAAATTTCTAAATCTTTATAATTCTCTTGGTTAGTTAGTCTCATGTTTCAAGATAGTCATTACTTCACTTAATTGATTTTTTATGAGTTGATTGTCACAATTACTACAACACTACGGGCAATTTGGAAATCAAACTTGGACGAAGACTCTAATCCATGTAGGAGTATTTGTATTACTCACTACATAAAATATCTCCATCGTATATCAATGGGGCTAATTAATGATTTATATAACAATGGGTAAAGAAATTTTGGAAAAGACCCAATTTAAGTGATAGAATCCAAATCTAACATAATAGATGCTATGGAGTTGTTTTTCTATCCCAAATTTTGACATTGTTGTAGTAGTCATATAGCTCTATATGCAATAATTTGTTTTAACTCTTATATATATATATAACCAAAAAAACCAATTGATAAAATTAGTATTGTTACTTTATATTTTGTTTAATATAGTATTTTATTTATTTTTAAAAAATAAAAAAATATAGGGAAATTAATAATATTTCTTAATAAGTTGAGAGGTTTATTTTACAACCTAGTAAGAGGGGAGACTCATTGATAAAATATTTTAATACAAATTAATATTGACACATAAAAATATGTTAATAATAAAAAAAAAATTAATTTCCCTCATAAAATGTTTAGTATACATGTTATGCAATATATTTTAATGTCAATTATATATATATATTATATATCATTTTAAAAACATCATGCATATATCATGAAAAATTAAGTTTTTATAGTTAAAACATTTATTTGGTCCTATATATAATCTATTTAGCATTCAAAACTACAATTTAAACACTCAAAAATAATACATTGTATTTTACATTCTAAATAAGTTTGCACCTGAAGATATTTGATCCATCTAGGCTCATGTTGATCCCTCATACATCATATGTATCTATGTTGGTTGAGGCTAGAGGATCATTATGAGGGGATGTGTAAATTTGTCCGTCCTTCTGTTTCCCTTTAAAATAAAAATAAAAATAAATTATGTTCTAAATAGAAAAATAAAGTCAACTATAATTAAAAAAATTGAATATGCTGTAAAATAATTAGAAGTAAAAAAAATGTGTGAAAGCTAAAGACATTGAAGGTTACCAGGTGGAAATCTTAAAAATTGGAGGTCCTGTCCTTATCCCCCACATCCACAAGCTTTTCAACCAAGCGGTCAAGCAAGGGTTCCCTAAACCTTGGACTCAGAGCCTCATTATCCCTATTTTTAAAAGTGGGGATACAAATAACCCCTCTAATTATCGAACAATTATGATCAGGCCTCTCTTAGCCAAGTTATAAGGTATTATTTTGGAAAAGAAGTTGAGCATTTGGCTTGAAAGTGAAGGTAAGTGGGCTAAAGGCCAAGCTGGTTTTAGAAGGCAACACTCAACAACAGACCACCTCGTTACACTTAATATCACTGTGGAGGAATGCCGCAATGATAAATCCAATCTCTTCTATTGCTTTGTGGACTTTAGAGAGGCTTTCGATACGGTTCCTAGAAATAACATATGGAATAGATTAGAAGAGCTAAATTTTCCTTTAAAGCTAAGAGCGGTCTCTATAATGTTATACGAGAATGTAATTGCCAAGTTAAAGAGCAATGAGGGGTATTTGAAAGATATTAAGTGTAATATCGGAGTTAAACAAGGTTTCCCCCTCTCGCCTACCCTATTTGGCATTTACATCGACAAGCTAGAAGGTTGTTTAGAAGAAGCAAGATGTGTTGGAACGATCTTAGCTGGGATAGTCATCATCCTTCTTCTCTATGCTGACGATATTGTTCTTCTAGCAAGGTGCCCATCTAATCTTGATAAGCAACTTAGAATTCTTAAGGATTTCTGCTCTACCATGGGTATGTCTGTTAACACTGACAAAACAAAAGTTATGATTATCAAATCCAAGAAGGACACTTACGCTAATTTTATGTATGACAATAGTAACTTGGAGGAAGTGTCTACTTACAAGTACCTAGGAATTGATATTCATCACAAGCTCAACTGGAACTATAGCATTCAGAAAAGGATTAATGGGGGGTGGAAAGCTTATTTTGGTCTTGAAAATAATTGTAAAACGACAAACGTCGTAATGTGGGATAGAAAGAAGTTCCTCTTCGAAACTTTAGTCACTCCTGTTATCTTATATGGATGTGAGGTTTTGGGTTGCAACATCTCTAGAGAATCCTGGAGAAATATTAAGAAAATCCAGAAGCGTTTTATAATGTATAACCTTAAAATTAAAAGCAATACACCCTATCCTATTCTCCTTATAGAAGTGGGTCTTTCCCCTATCGAGAGCCTAGCTATGACTAGGCCTCTATTGTACAAGCACAAGCTCAATAGCATAGGAGGCCATAGACTTCCTAAGCTAGCTTTAAATTCCAGCCAAAACCACCTAAGGCTTAAACGAGGTTGGTATAAAGACACCAGGGCCTGGTTAAACCATTGGGAGATCGACGAGAATGTTGCATTGCAAAACATCAATAAGATTAAGAAAATTTTTACTTCTAAGTTCAAAGAAAAAATGTGGTGTGAGAAAGATTTAGCAGCTAAAAGAAAGTTAAAATATTATAAGGAGGTCATCAACCCCACCTTAGAAGATCAAAAGTATCTCTCTGTTTTGACTAGCTCAACGAATAAAATTAATATAGCCAATATTAGAATGAACTGTCATGAGCTCCATAGTGAAACATGTCATTGGACAGTTCCTAAAACACCATGGATGGAAATGATATGCCATCTTTGTGAGAATACGAACATCGAGGATGAAAATCACTTCCTCTTAGAGTGCCCCGCGTACAACCACATTAGAGCTCAATTTCATAATCTTTGTTGCAATACTGACCTTCCTAGCCTGTTAAGATGTCAAAATTATAGTGAGCTTGGGAGGCTTCTCTCCAAGCTTTTTGAACATAGGAATAAAATCTTAAAGAAAATTAAATAACTCTTTTCTTTAGGTCCGATAGACTAAAGATTGGTCTCAGTTTTGATTTGGGTGATGTTAGATCTTACTTAAGATGGATCTATGTTGGTTCTACAACCTAGTATGAGGGGGATGTGTAAGATTGTCCATCTATCCGTTTCCCTTTAAAATAAAAATAAAAGTTAAAAAGTATGTTCTAAATAGAAATATAATATCGGTTATAACAAAAACAAAAAATGAATATGTTGTAAAATAATTAGAAATAAAAAAAATGTGAGTAAGATGTTTAAATCTTATAATTGGATTATTGATAAAATATTTTAATACTAATTATTATTGGCATATACTTAAAAATATGTTAATAATAATAAAAAATTTAATTTTTGTCATAAAGAAGTAAAATATTTTAATATCAATTTTGTATATATTATATATTATTTTAAGAAAATTATGTATATATCATGAAAAAATTAAGATTTTATGGTTAAAAGTTGATTCGGTCCTATATATATTTTATTTAGCATTCAAAAATACAATTTAAACAATGAAAATAACACATTATATTTTACATTTTAAAGAAATTTGCAAGTCAAAAAATTTGATCTCTCTCAACAAATACATCTATAATGGTATTTAATGAAACTATGTAATGTTAGGAGTTTATTGAGTAAACACGTTATATTTGAAAAAAAAGTTGTAATTGAAAACAATGTTGATGTCAAATTTCACTCCATAACACTTTTAATTAAAACCAACTTTAACTTAAGAAACTTCTTCTTGTTAATTCTATAATAATAATAATAAATTCATTTTTAATTTAAAAAAAATCCTTATCTTCCTTTTGAGTTTACTAATGAAAGTTTTTTATTCATTTGATTAAGAATTAAACATAGTTTCGAGAATGAGTAATAGTCCATGGTGCTCAAGTTTTTTATTCCTGATAAAAAGAGAAAAAAATTCTTTGGAAGTTGAAAAAATAAATACTTACTCTGTGTCCTTTGGCATTTACCAGATTTACCTATTAACCTAAACCAATGCCAAATTTACCTCTTAACCTAAACCCTATCTTAAGTAATGAAATACATATTTATAAAACAATAGCAGCTGTTAAGCTAAACCGTATCTTAAATAATAAAATATATATTTATAAAACCATACCAGTTGCGGTATGGTAATTACGAAGCTTTACCAGAAAAAAACAAAATTTTTAATAAGAAAATAATCTAAATTCAAAATTGAAGATTTTTTTTTAATTTATTTTAATAAATAGAAAATTTATAATGATTTAGTTATTAAATTAATATTAATAATACTTATTACTGGCTGTTTTTATTATTATTATTCAACGAAAAATAAGCCACTTTTAATTACTATTTCGCAATCTAGGTCTTAGGCCAAAACTAGTTTCCTTACATCATAAACTTTTAACGAAGCAAAAGCAATAAATTCAAAAATGAATTTGCAATTTATTTTCAATTTCAATGACTTACTCATTTATAAAAATTAAACTCTTAAAATTGCAGCAGTTTCTGTTATTTCATGCCCATCCATCGAGCGCTATGCTTTGAATCACGTGAGAAAGATGGTATGATAAGCGACATGAGCAGCCTCTCAATAAGAGTCTAATGATTGAGTTATTTTTACAAATTTTGGTATCATTTTTATAAAATTCAATAAAATGTTTTGGGAATTTGAGTTACAGTTATTTAGTTTCAATATTTTAAGTGTTTTTGAGTTTTTTTTAAATGATGTTCAATCCATTTTTATATTAAAAAAAATTCAATCATTAGTATTATCTTTTTTAGAAAATAATGAGCAGATCTGTTATTTTTGTGTTTGGGTGAATTTGTAACCTATAACAACACCCTACGTAGTAGGTGAAAGTGCAACAACCTAAGTAGTAGGTGAAACTGTTGGAAATTCCGGTATGCTCTGATGCGATGTCAAGAACATACACGAAATGGAGAAGCACAAATAGTTTCACAGAATGTGGAAATAAAAATTCACACAGAGGAGAGGAAAAACTTCTGTTTTTTTCATTCATCTCTGTGAACATATGAAAAATTACATTCTTTTAATACAAAATTGAGGGAGCTTGAAACTTGAATGCAATTCAATGCTAGAATGGACGTATAACAACCAAAACACCAAAACGTCATTCCACTCTGATCTTTTGTTTTACACGAAACTGGGTACAAAACACAAAAAGACGGTATTGAAATTTTATAGGTTTCGGCTGCGAAACCATATCGCATCCGTGCCCTCATCGCAAATTGCATTTCGGCGATTATCACTTTTAACTCAACGTGATACGGGAAAACTTAAAATCTTGTGATTGCGATATGCGATGGCACGATCGCATCGCAACTTAAAACATTTATTTTGCGGGCGCTATCCTCCTGAGCTTGCGATATGCGATATGCGATCGCATCGCATCGCAACTTAAATAAGTTGCGAAGTACTATGTGCGCTAAACTCGTGAGCTTGCGATGTGCAATTTGCGATTGCATCGTAACTTAAACAAAACAACTTGCGGACGCTTAAAGGTAAGTCATAAGAAATGCGAAGTGCAAAATGCGGGCGGCAAAAAAAAGGTAAATCATAAAAAGTGTGAAGTGCTAAATGACGGCGGTAAAAGGTAAACAGTAAATCATGCGAAGTGCGATATTTAAGTTTTACGATGTGCGATGACGATGTCACATCGCAAGGTTTGGTGCGGGGATAAAAAGTTAAATGTTATAATGTGGGAAGTGCGGTATGCAATGCGCAAAGCGTTGGGAATTGTGAAGAGCGAAAAAGTAAGGAATATGGCATAAACAAAGGTTTGTGGGCGGATTGGTAATGCGGTAAGGTATGATGAGTCCCACCGAATCGCATATGCAGAAATATAGGTTTCAGGTAAGCCTTAAGAGGTAAACCTTAAAACTTGTGGGATGCGATGTGCGGGCAAAAGGTAAGTGAATGCGGAAGGTAAGGAATTAAACGCAGGGTGTGGTCGAGTACTCTGTTTCTGATAATTGTGGAGATTGCGTGAAGCAAAACAAAAACTTACGGATTTTGTAGACTATGTTTTGTCTTTCCTACAACAAAATTCAATGTAAGTGTAGTTGCTGCCAGTCTTATTCATAGCGGTGGTTGAGAGTATTTCGCATAAAAGGTGCAACTAGCTAGTCAATATAAGCCAGCAGAATTGAATTGACATGCAAATTGTTATTCATGTGATGATTTGTGTGTCAAATATAGTTGGAAAATTTATAAACCAGTCCAAATTCTTTTTTGAAATTGTAAGGCCACATTAAAATTGTGAAAACTCTCAAATTTGTAAAATAAATCTGTTTTGAAATTAACACTGTATGTATTAGTGGTGGTGGGTGATGTTGCTACTCAGTCACAATCATAGGTCGCAATCGCATGCCTCACCGCTGTCCTTTTGTGTTTCAATTTGCCCAACTTTTTCATAATTTCATTCAATGAATGGGACAAAGTGAATGAATAGCCTTCTCTATATTTTGCGTTGCTGACTTTTGGCCTGAAAATCCTCCGTTGTCGTTTTACCCAACGTATTCACTCCATCCTCTGGACTAAGTGAATGCGTAGTTCGTTTGTTTTTGTTTTTTAAAAGGGTGTATAATTCCTTGTTGACCTTTGGCTTGATAACTCCTCAGCAAGGAAAGGTCCATTCAGTAGAGCTAGCAACTCATTCATGCTCTCTCACTTTCACTTTTAATACATGAAAAAAGAACTAGCAGGTTTTGATGGAGGTCAACGTCATTCCTGTGCTAAATTCCAGTTGATATTAAACATCTAATTCTTTCGAATGTAGGCAAAGGAAAATGTAAATTTAAATACTTGTTTACATGAAAGGTCATTTAGAAAAAAGGCAGAATGGTTCATGCTTCATATTTAGGAAAATATGAATTTAAATACTTGTTTACATCAAAGGTCATTTAATAAAAAGCAGAATGACCCATGCTTCAGATTTGGTTAAAGGCAAACCTAAAGGCATAACATTCGCACTGGCAAGAGAATAAGAACAATGGAGTGAACCAACCATTATTTAAATAATAATAATAATCATTAACAGCACGATGACAAAGGTTGCTTTCACATGGAACGCTGAATATAAAAATTAGTCTACCCAGGTGGCAATTTAGCCCGGAAATTGTTGCCAGTCCGAAAAATGTCTGTATTGTTCCCATTCCGAAGAAAGTTTAGTTTCATTGACGGAGAATGGTTGCCCATCCTAGGTTTAGCTAGGCAACCAGGTGTGGGTATTGTGTATTTTTAAGGAAACACAACCAGATTTTAATAGCACTCATACACGTTGAGAGTTGATTGAAATCTAATAAGGCAAACACTGAGTTAAAGAGAGAGGCCGGAGAAAATGAACCCAAACTTCGTTTACAGAATCCTTACCAAAAACATATGAAAATAATTAAAATCTGCTGTAAGTTATCAGTGGAATATGGTCACTTTCTGCAAGTCAATGTAAAGGAGGTTTATATGTTTTTGGTTTTATATTGTTTTAAATTTCATGAATGAACTGATATAATTTCTTTAAAAAAATTACATGGAAAAAGTATTTTATGATAGTAAAAGTTATTTGAATATCTATAATATAAATGTATTAATAAACTTGCAAAATGAAAAAATAAATAAAAATTGTTTCAAAGATCGAGGAAGCCAATGCACTTCTCTTACAATTTTTTTATAAAAAAGATAGAAAACTGTATTTCTCATAAAACATATGACCCAATATACTCACCTACTAACTAATCAATTAAAACCATTGTTCAATTAATCAATTAAAACCTAATGACCTAATATAAAACCTAATGACCCAATATACTTCTAACTACTCAATATAGGCAAATGTCAATTAATCAATCAACATATTAATACTAAAAATGACATTATCTATAAGTGAGACTTTTTGAAAAGTTTTTAGATTTATTTTCTGATTTAAATGATTTAAATTAGATCAGGATTCATTGAAATCACAAGTTTTCTAGATGAACAAGGATTCATTGAAATCACAAAACCTAATGACCCATTATATGCCTAACGACCCAATATAGATAGATAAATGTCAACTAATCAATCAACATATTGATAATAAACCTTAAAATATCCATTAAAAGGGTTTTAAAAATAAAATTATCTATAACTGAGACTTTTTGAAAATTGAATCACAAGTTCTCCAAGTGAACGGGGATTCATTGAAATCACAAGTTTGACTAATGAACTCTTCACAATAAAAGTTCCCTAAAATTTTTTGAGGTTGTTGAATCCATATATGTAGTAAAAAAAAACCAATTTAAAGAACACAAATCAAAATTTCTCAAGATTTCACCAAAATCGTTTTCCTCATATGAACTACAAAAAAGATCAAATATAGAAAATCCCTTAAATATATTACCTATAACTCATTTTCTAGCACATAAAAGCACTTTGAAGGGCACCCATAATAATATTATTGTCAAAAGTTTTTCTATCTTGTGTTTGCAATATATTTTTCATATTGAATTCTCTCAAAAATTGATGAAATCATAAGAAAAACTACAATTAAACTAAAATTTTTATTCACCAACCATTGGTATATAACCACCAATGTTGAAATGTGTAATATCTTCTTCTAACTAGTTAAATTCGATGTGACAATGTAAATAATTATTTAATTAAAAAAAATGGTTTTGTGAATTAATATTCTTGAAAATATATTAAAGGCTATCATGTGATATTAAACTCTTAATTGCAAGAAAAACTATTGGAATTGGTTATGCCTAAAAAGTGGCAAAAACAAAAAAGAAAAAAAATCTTCTTTGATAGTTGGAATTGTTGGCTGAAGTAGCCTACTAAGATTTCATGACTCGAGATAAATGTCATGAGTGGATATGTGTGAAGAGAGAACCACATGAGATAAAGGAAATCACTTTTAACAAATGCGAGTGTGAGAGAAAGACTAGACGTGAACACAGAAAAGTGGCATGGCATTGCTAAGGGGGTTAAGGAGGTGAAATTGAAGAAGAATTTCTATCCTATATTTGAGATGTTAATTTGTGGTGGTTGAGAAAGTCTCTCAACCTCTCTTTCTAACTTAGGAATAAGATAGATCTGAGAAACTCTATATATTAGAGTAATTTGAATGTAAAGAGTGTGTGTGTTTTGATTCATACACCTTTGTGTGAAATATATGAATGCATTTAGTCATTTTTTATCATGGTATTAGAGTCTATCTAGGTGAACCCCTTATTGGAAAGCCAAGAGACAGAGAGAGTGTATTTTTTTTTGCTGCATTGTAGTGTGTTAGTTTGTATACGGAAGAGTGAATTATTTTGAGTCATTTTTATGAGGAGGTAAATGGAATATCAATGGGCAATAATTTGAAACATATTTTTCATCCCTTCACATAGAATTCCATTGGCTAATACAGCTCCCGAGTGTAGAACATTGAGAGCTCGCCATTGGATTGATAAAAACTGAATATAAGCTAAATGGCTCTCGAGGTGAGAACCTGGAGAGTGTACACACTCATACACACTCTATTACATTGAATCGGATGAGCCTTAATTATATAGGCTTTCACACTAACGGGATGGTTTCAACACTCCCCCTTAATGGAGAAAGGGTACTGAACAATAACATATGTTTGTTGGTCTAGTCTTAGCTAGGCTTACAATAAAAAAACATGAAAAAAACTTGGTAATAGAGTTTTAATTTTTGTCTTTATGCTTGTGACTCCATACTTATTCATTCTGAGTCGAGGCTTCATCTTCACTTTCTTTGCCATGACATAGTGATGTATCTTTGCCTCATTTCTTCCCCTGTGAAGGAACACTTGAATTCTTGTTATCATCCTTCTCAGAATTATGGCAGGGGGTTAAGGAGGTGAAATTGAAGAAGAATTTCTATCCTATATTTGAGATGTTAATTTGTTGTGGTTGAGAAAGTCTATCAATCTCTTTTTCTAACTTAGGAATAAGATAGTTATGAGAAACTCTATATATTAGAGTAATTTGAATGTAAAGAGTGTGTGTCTTTTGATTCATACACCTTTGTGTGAAATATATGAATGAATTCAGTCATTTTTTATCATGGTATCAGAGTCTATCTAGGTGAACCCCTTATTGGAAAGCCAAGATACAGAGAGAGTGTATTTTTTTTTGCTGCATTGTAGTGTGTTAGTTTGTATATGGAAGAGTGAATTTATTTTCAGTCATTTGTATGAGGAGGTGAATGGAATATCATTGGTCAATGAATCGAAACATATTTTTCATCCCTTCGCATAGAATTCCATTGGCTAATACAGCTCCCGAGTGTAGAACATTGAGAGCTCGCCATTGGACTGATAAAAAATGAATATAAGCTAAATGGCTCTCGAGGTGAGAACCTGGAGAGTGTACACACTCATACACACTCTATTACATTGAATCAGATGAGCCTTAATTATATAGGCTTTCACACTAATGGGATGGTTTCAACCACTCCCTCGATATTAGGATTTGAGATCTAATCTTAGCATCTCAATCCTATCATCATCATAACAATAATCTAATTATGAATTTCTCCATTAATTCCAACACTCCCCCTTAATGGAGAAAGGGTACTGAACAATAACATATGTCTGCTGGTCTAGTCTTAGCTAGGCTTACAATAAAAAACATGAAAAAAACTTGGTAATAGAGTTTTACTTTTTTTCTTTATGCTTGTGAATCCATACTTATTCATTCTGAGTCCAGGCTTCATCTTCACTTTCTTTGCCATGACATAGTGATGTATCTTTGCCTCATTTCTTCCCTTGTGAAGGAACACTTGAATTCTTGTTATCATCCTTCTAATCATCTGAGCATCAGCGATGATATCTTCACCATTGATTACTACAATTTCTGTGTTAGATTTATAAAGATGACCATAATTACTTCCATCTTCCTGCTCTTTCTGAAGAGCTTTCATTTCACCATCTCTCCCTGCTTCATCCCTTTCTGCTGACATAATTATGCCTTCATCTTTGCATCCTTCATGAAGATCAACATGTGACTCTTCAATATCATGATCTTGCACATCAGATTGTGGCTCTTGTTTGTCGTGGTCATCAACAGAACCACATTGTTTTTCTGAAAAAATGCTACCCATGCTACCCAAGCTAATGCCTCCAAATGTCCACATGAGAAAATCATCATCATCATCAGAATCAAACATATCTAAAAATATAGACATGTTGTTAAAATTCCAGCTTATCTGGTTTTGTCTTGCTTCCAGATTTCGACTCCACTCGGTCCTCTACTGAGCTCCAACAACCCCATTAACACGCAGGCGGGAAACCTCCCTTTGGCAGCTCTTCAACAGTAGAACCTTGTAGACTATGGCTTTTATGCCACGCAGGTCTCAATGCCCTCGTCTCTTGCGACGAGCAACATAAAACCTCTCAAAAAGCTAGCAGTGATATCAATGTCTAATTTTGATGCATGTAATTAAAATTTCTCATATCACACATATTTCTGAAAGGATGCAACAAATAAATTAATATTTTTAAATGAATTCTTTCCACCCAACCAAACTGAGGAATTGGGCCTCAACATATAATTCGATTTAATTCATAATATTGAAGCACTCGGACTTGAACAATAGTCAAACCTTTGCAGCAATCGTAGATCTCTGCCACGACCTCTTCAAACTTTCACGAGGTATGCACAGGTCAATCAGCCTCTGCCATGATCTCTAACACATAAAAAATCCTTGAATGATGAGATTAAATGAACTTTATTTGGCTCCACATTATATGCATTGGAGAATCAGGTGGAGGATAAGGTGGTTATGTGGAAGAACAAGAGCCGTGTTTGTAGTCAAAGAGAACTGCAGTGGTAAAACGACATGTAATAATCCTAAAGGCGTCCAAAATGTTGCCGATATTCAGTGGAGGAGGATCAATCAGTGAGTCTCAATCCATTGATAGGGTAATAAATGGCTGTCAAAAGAGATTGCGATGGATGCGTGGTGAATAAACAAGGGCTGCTTCTTGACGACACATGCCCATATACACCTTCGCGGAGCCTCCCATGCCCAGCAGGTGACATTTGCTGAAATTTTCGGTCGCTCTATGGAGCTCGCGCTTCGTAAAATTATACAACCCTTCCGTTGGTAGCAGCTATCGTGCAACCGTCTCCGGCCTCTTGTCTCTGCCGATAAGGCTCTGTGTGAGAGCGGTCATCAAAGCGCTCTTGTGTGCGGAGATCAAAGGGTGCCAAGAGGTACATAGCATACGCTTCAATTCCAGCAAAGAACATGAGAGACGCAGCACATCTCCACTATCAGCAACCCTCTCAAATCCGTTCTTCCGGATGGTTGTTCACGTCCCACAAGCTGGACCTCCTCTGATCCTGCAGGAGATCACGAGGATCACCACAGCAATCCGTGGACACAGTGCCAAATCACTCACGGGCGTGCCATCTCACAGAGCACTCAAAGTCGCTCTCTAAGCTTGGCCTTCACAGCATGCACACAGTCACCGTGCCACACGCCGTCTCAACCAACCTGATGCTGCTAATGATTTTCTAGGGACTCGGATCTGTCGTAGGTTTGGTCTAACCATTCGAATGACCTGCGAGCAGTGATGTCTAGCTTCAGAAGAGCTTCGGCCTTGGGAGAAGAGGCAACCAGCCTCACAACTACCACCGATATGAGCAAATCAAACGCTTGCTTTCCACTTACAGGCGCAACGATCCACTTCGATCACAATAGGAAATAACGTTCAGTAGCCCAACATAACTTAGCTCTGATACCATGATAAAAACTAAATATAAGCTAAATGGATGTCCAGGTGAGAACCTGGAGAGTGTAGACACTCATACACACTCTATTACATTGAATCAGATGAGCCTTAATTATATAGGCTTTCACACTAATGAGATGGTTTCAACCACTCCCTGGATATTAGGATTTGAGATCTAATCTTAGCATCTCAATCCTATCATCATCATAACAATAATCTAATTAAGAATTTCTCCATTAATTCCAACATGGACACTATTGAGCCATAAGTAATTGGTTCTTATACTGATGCTGATATATGTATTTTCTCGTATAAGGAATTATATGGGGGAGGAATGACGGGAAATCAACTGCAAAAAACTGATAGCTTGCAAAAAGCTTGAGCAAAGGCATGTCGGGTGTTCAGTTGTTTATCTATAGCTAATTCATTTTTCTACAACTCCTGATCTATGCATTCTACTCTATATATAATTTATATGGTGAATAAAAGGGCGCTCAGTTGGAAAAGCCTCCAATTATTTCACATGCTCCAATGATACCTTGTAGGAACTTTGAGCAAAGACATGTCGGGGTTTTAGTTGTTTGGATTAAAAATGCTATAGCATTTCTTAGACAACTACAAACACAGACGGTATCAAATCTCAACAAACACATGCTGGGAGTTCTCTAGGTAATTCCCGTGGGTGTCTAGCTTTGAAAATAAGATATAATTCTCATATCGTAGGAAGCATTTATCAAGCCATAATCGATTGCTAATCTTGTTTTTACAAAGTTATAGAATTATATCATGTGCTTGATGTGAACAGATTGAACATTCTTGTTGAGATATGTTACATGTGTGCTGGAGGAGGACATATATTCTGTTGGGGATGACCACTGCGACATTTCCAAAGATGAATTCAAGTTTAAATAGATAGGTCAAAAAAGTTTCAGTGAAAAATCCCTGAGCATACATTTACAGGCGGATGAATTCTTCACCTTATAGAAAGGTGAAAACAAAATTAGAAGTATTTTAACTTCAAATTGACAAAATTACACAATGAAAATTGTGGTTATAATGATTTTTATTAATATGTATTAGTTTTTTTAAATTAAGTTCATGATGTAATAACCGATTCTAGATACATTCCGTATGTAGACGGTTTCCTTAGATAACTGGCGAATACAATGGTTAGCACTCATACATCTCGGTATATGGGAGCTCATATATAGAATGACCATTGATTCATCTATTGCAAACATATAATCAATTGTGTTTGAAGTCACTATTTAAGAGATCAAGAGGCACTAAGGCTCAATATGGATGGTTGTCGAGATAGTATGGTAGTTGCGGATCTAGGGAAGGATCTGTCATTCGTTGAAGACGTGGAGTGGTCTTCTAATGATGTTATTCAACGGTTTGAGATGTTGTCGAGTAATTGATTTCCGGAGGTCCTTGACTCGGGAGTTCACGAGAAGAACTCGGGAATCCAACTTGCTGGATACACCTTTACGAGGGTTATGAGGCAACTTGATGGAGGAGGTTATGAGGCAACTTGATGGAGCCTATTCTGATAAGCTAAATAATGATTTTATTTTCAATAAATTTATGTAATGTAAGCATTAAGATGGGATGTTGGAATTAATGCATACATCCTATATTTGAGATGTTAGTTTGTGATGGTTGAGAAATTCTCTCAACCTCTCCTTTTAACTTAGGAATAAGTTAGATATCATAAAATCTATATTTCACAGTAATTTGAATGTAAATAGTGTTTGTGTTTTGATTCATACACTTTTGTGTTAAATATATGAATGCATTTAATCATTTTTTATCAGAGCTCAGGGGGAGCCACTGAGAAACTTAGTTCATGGTTGGTAGAAATGTGGAAGCCTTTAATCTACTTCCTATAATACTCTAGATAAGTATATAAATGTTTGATTAATTATGTGAGGGTATTTTTCGTTTAGAAAAAATAGAATAGATTTTTATTAAATTGGAAGTCTTAATAATGTTCTGTAATTGAAAAAAATGTGTGTGAGTATGTGTGTTGTTTTGTTTTAGGTAAATGGAATATTTTAGGTACAAGGAGAATATTTCCTCTGTTGTCGAGGGTGGTAAGAAGTTGTACCTAGAAACTAACCCATACATCCTTTATGTGGGTGGATATGAACAAGAAAAAACAAAGAGTGTTGTGTAAGGAAACATATTTACCAGGTGGTAAGGATAATGTTATGCACAGAATCAATATCTACATATTAACCCCTTACTCCCGTTAAAATTCAATTATGATCATTGTAGAGTAAAATAACTATATGTGTATAATTATATACTCATGGAAACAAAAAGAGAAAAGTGTGCCCAAGTTACTTACTCCTTCATATAAACATTGTAATTTGTCCAACATTTTGTTTTTGTCTCATAGTGTCTCACTTTATCAGTATTTGACTTTGATAGCCCTTTCATGATAATCTCCTTGGATTTGTATTATATTCATTATCCTCTCCATATTCTACAGACAACCAAACATCTAAACCAATCGCCATTAAATGGTCTCTCATTCTAATCTTCCAAAGCACATAGTCTCCTCCATTGAAGAATAAAACTCCTTTTGGTGGAAGCCAAACTTGAATATTCATGTTTCCTTTTGATCTACCTTCAAGCGGTTAAGTTATTCCTGAAGGAATTTGATCTAATACCAATTTTTGGAAACCATATTTAATGTTGAGAGGTGGGGTGAATAAATATCAAGGGTAATTTTAACTTTTCATTCCAATTTATATTGTCTCCTTTAACTTGGAACTCATTCATGTATGTCATCATCATCGTATCATGTAAAAACAATATAAATCAACACATGAATACACACGCACCATGAGAAACATACAAAAATAACACAAATAATTTAACGTGGAAACCCAAAAGGGAAAAACCAACAATCCGTTTGTTATTATGATGTAATCTAAGATCCTATTTTGTTACATTATCTCTCTTTATCAGTACCTACTGACAGGAAGCACCAACTTCCTTAGATTGTTTGCTAGCACCCACTAGCAGGAAGTACCAACCCCCTTCTTCTATAGACACATGATCAACCTACTATAAGCACTAACTTCATGGATATATGCAAGCACCCAGTTGCAAGAGGCATCGAGATCTGACCTCCAAGCTCTCCTTTCGACATCCACTAATATGGAAGCACCAACTCCTTGTTTTCTAGGCTCCAACTCATAGTCCATAGGGAAATTAATACTCTCTATTATGACACCCACTTAGCCTAATTTCAACTTTACTTTCATCACGTATTGGCTCTCCGTTCTAGCAAGATCATGGACCAATAAGGTGTTAATAAATAAATCATTTTTTCTTAATATTGAGGAGAATATGAGCCATCAAATCACTTTATATCTAGAACATATTTTAATTGTTGGGTCACAATGCAAATAATACAAACTAAAATGGCACATTAAGAAACACACTTTACCTAAAAATACATTAGACCAATTTGAACTTAGCTTACATTAGACTATGTTGAACTTAACTAATTCACAAGCATATAAATATTATAACAATAAAATCACAATCATTTCTACACCTATTAAATCTAGACATTTTATTCTAGAAGTATTACTAAGAACACAAACATTTGAGTTGTGACTAATATATTTTTATACTTATAAAGACACATAGAAATCTAATAGAGCTCCATTTACTCTCGTCAAACACACAAGTTTGAGGGCAGTGGATGTCACTAGAGTTGTATCATTCTATTTGTTTCGACATATTATTCATTCTTTCAGTTACTAATTTTCTATTTTATTTCAATTTACTAAATCATATTATAAATATATGAAGTTGTAGGATAATAGTTTTAAATTTTAGTTAATTTATTTTGTTTATATATAATATAAAATAGATTTTGTTAATATAATTAAATTAATTGTTCCATTAACATGAATATAATTATTACAAGTTAAGTTGATTAAATATTTTTTTCTCATTAAATTCTATATATATATATAGATATATATAATTTCATTATTAAAAAGAAAAATTACTATACATTCTAGTAAAATAGATAATTTAAAAAATCAATTATTTAATATATTTATTTTATTTTTATATCAGTATAATTTGTTTTAATTTCAAATCTTGTGAAAAGAAACAAATTTTCAAATTACAACTCTATATATATTATTTCCAAAGATTTGTTCTATCTTCATATATAATAAATCTGAAATTATTAAAAATCTGTGCTTCTCTCTTAATACACATACACTGAATATGCACAAAAGAATAACACAGATCCATCAAATTTGGGTTCTTAAATCATTTTATATATATATATATATATATATATATATATATATATATATATATATATATAAAATTAAAAATTTACTTTTCAATAAAATAATTTTAAAAACTTTAAATAAATATATACAATTTCATTTTATATTAAGACATTTCAGGAAATTTAGAAAAGCGTTATTGACCTGCGCAATTGATGCATAAATGGACAATGATATTTATAGTAAATATTATTATTAAAAAATAAATTTAAATATACATAGAATTTTAATTAATTTAAATAATTATTACTAAATAATGTTATACCAAGTTTAGTTAATTAATTTAAATCTATTCATTTGAAAGATCTAGAAAATTATGAATTCAAATCTAAAATATATTCATTTCGAAAGACAAATATAATGCAAAACCTGGACCAACTTTAACAAATTTTCCCAAAAATATAACAATTTAAAAAAAAAAAACAAAACGCAACTAGCTTCGACGACGTTTCCCTCAGACTATAATAATCCTAAGACAGCGCCAATCCTTAATCTATAATAATACTGATTCAAATTAGATTTTGTTCGCTAGAAAGTGAAACAGTTTTTTCGAGTTAAGATTTCTTTTTTTTTAAATTTACGGCATGTTTTCGATGAAGAGTTCATGTTGTGAGTTTGTTATGTATAAATTTGTTTCAATAGGGTATCGTCATTGAAATGGGATTTAAATACAAGTGAATTAATAATTAAATTTATACAAATGGAATTAAATCTTATATTTTATATGAGTTATTTTTAGGTATTTTAATTGTTGGAACTATTGTTTTTATGTATTGTTATTGAGAATTTCTAAGTGTTAATCTAGAAGTTGTTTTATATGTATGAGTTGTAGTCATGATCTAGAAGTGTAAAAGTGAGAGATTTAAATGTCTAATATATGTGTAACTGTTATGATCAATAAATATATCACAATGTGTGTTTTGTGTGTGCAACCTGTATAGTCTCTCAACTTCTAATGTAGTATCTAGTATTGGCTTAACTCCTTCACAGGAGAGCTACGAAGATGTGAGAGAGTCTTGAGAGTCATTGATCCTCTGTAAATAGATTAAGGTAGGAGATTGTTTAGTCTATGAGTGATTAAGGTAGGAGATTGTTTAGTCTATGAGTGATTTTCGTGTGAGTGTTGGGTTCAAACCCTTCTTTAATCAGAACCCCTATTTTTGCAATTGAAGAGAGTTGTAGCTGAGTTGTAAGGAGTGAAGCTACCCGCATGCTATCAAAGGAGTGTTGGAAAATTAATCTCAACCACCACGTTAAATTCTTCTAACAACAACCACACCTCAGTAAATCAGTAAAATTTTTGTAGGTTGCGGATTTAAATGTTTTGCAGGTTGCAGATTTAGTTTGCACGGAAGGACATAGAAGATATGAATTTCTAGACAAGAGTATATAAACCATTCTGCAACAGATTAAATTGTTAATGTCAAATATAAATTTAATGCATGGTTAGTAAAAGACTATTGGAAAACATTTATTCTGCAAGTTATTTACTTCACACAACCACTGCAAGTTTAGAAAATGATGTTTTCCCATCCCTGTGTATTAAATTTTGTCGACATGTCTTAATGTCTTATATATTTGTGTTTTGAATTAACAAGCAAGAATGAGTTGAATGTAATGTGGCGATTCTGTGGAGAAAAGCGTGGAGCAAATTTTGTGCTTTTACTATGTATGTCTTAGATATTGATGTTTTGAATTAACAAGAAAGAATAGGTTGAATGTAATGTGGAAGTTTGTGGAGAAAATCATGGAGAAAATTTTGGGGTTTTATTGCGTGTTAATTCTGCAACCGTGGTGAATGGAAATCACAATAAGAACTCTTGTCCTCCATATGTGAATGTATTTCATGTTATGAAGTTATAATCTAAAGTCTGATTTTTTTTCGATCTGGAAATTTCAGGTGTGACTTTTACTGCAACCATTATGTGTTACTCTGTTCTAACGTGAGTAATTTGTTTGATTTCATTTGCTCCATTATAGTTTCTCATGTCAACTGATCCACTATGTATTAAAAGGAAGTCACATATGATTTGATTTCTGCAACCGTGTTGTCTAATAGTGGGAATGTTTTTACAGGGCGATAATATTTTTTTTTATATACTGAAAATGGAAGCAACGAGCACAAGCTTGGCTAATCCAAAAATACCTCATTTTAATGGAAAAAACTACGATTATTGGGCTATCACAATGAAGGCTCTATTTTCGTGACAAGACATTTGGGAATTGGTGGAGAATGTATTAGAAGCAATAGATGCAGTAGCATACAATGATTTGACACATGAAAAAAAGGATTTGTTGAGGGACAACAGAAAGAAGGAAGAAAAAACCCTCTTCTACATTTTTCAAGGAGTTCATGAAATTATTTTCCCCAGGCTTGCAGTGACAACGAAGTATAAGCAACCATGATATACCCTCCAGACATCCTACCAAGGCACGACAAAGGTGAAGACAACAAAACTACAAATGTTGAGAAGAGATTTTGAGACAATTTGTATGAAATATTCTGAGAATGTAGACTCATTTTTTACACATGTAATTGGGTTGGTTACCCAAATCAAGTCTCATGGTGAGACACTTGAGGAAAGGAGAATTTTTGAGAAATTTTTAAGAAGTCTGCCAGAAACATTTGATGCCATTGTTGTGGCAATAGAAGAGACAAAGTTTATATCACAATTTTCAGTGGATGAGATTCATGCATCATTGATCTCTCATGAACATAGATTGAACAAAGGAATGAACTCCTAATTAGAACATGCCTTCATGACACAAGTTTCATTTGCTCAAGGTAGATGTCAAGGAAAATAAAATTATAGAGGAAGAAGAATAAGCCCACATAGAGGTGGAAGAATAAGTCCTTCAATATCAAGTGGAAAGGGAAAAAATCAAAATTCAATTCAAGGCTGAAGCCAAAATCAAGCACAAGGTCATAGGTATGATGAATCACAAGTTCAATGTCATTATTGTAAGAGGTATGATCATTATGCAAATGGATGTAGAAAGAAGCAATATGACATAAGTAGAAAACTAGGTGCAAATTTCATAAAGGAAAATCAGAACCATGATAGCATGTTCTTATCTTGTAACGTAGCATAAGAAAAACAAGGAGATGTATGGTTTCTAGATTCAGGGTGTAGCAAACACATGATGGGGAACATAGAAATTTTTTCCAATTTAGATGAAAGTGTGAAATCTGAAGTGATATTGGGGACTGATAGAAAATTTTGTGTCATGGGAAAAGGTAGAGTCAACATTCTAACAAAGAAGGGAGAGAAGAAATATATTTCAGATGTTTACTTTGTCCCTGGTTTGAAGCATAACCTCATAAGCATTGGAAAAATCATGCAAAAGGGCTAAAATACCTTTTAAAAAAATGATGTTTGCACAATCTTGGATAAGTCTCCAAGTAGAAAGTTGATTTAAAAAGTTCAGATAAAAAAAAATATAATTTTTCCTCTCAAGCTAAAATCAGATTTGAAGAAAGAAGGTGCTCAAGCACAACTATCAATGAATTCACAAGAAAATGAAAGATAAGTTGTAGCTGTCATACAAGAAAACTTTCAAGCAGAAATTAAAGATGAAAATTGGTTATGGAATTTGAGATTTGGCCATGTCAACTTTGGAGGTTTGAACTTTTTGCATAGGAAAGGCATGGTAAAAGGATTGCCACTCATAGAAAAACCAGATAGCTTATGTGAAGGATGCATCTTGGGAAAACAACATAGAGAATCATTTTCACCAGGAAATTCAATAAGGGAAAAGGCACCCTTGGAGATTGTCCACTCATATTTATGTGGACCAATGCAAACACCATAAATTGGGGGAAGCTATTATATTTTGACCTTCATATATGATTACATAAGAAATACATGGGTCTACTTCAGAAAACATAAAAGTGAAGTTTTTGAGTGCTTCCACCAATACAAATCTCTTTTTGAGAATCAGAGTGGACACTACATCAAAGTGTTGAAGAGTGATAGAGGTGGTGAATACATCACACATGACTTCCTACATTTTTTCAGGGAGCATGGAATTCACAAGAGATTTACGACAAGGTATATACATCAGAAAAATGGTGTCGCGGAAATTAAAAATAGGACCATTATGGAAATGGAAAGGAGTATGTTGAAGGAAAATAATTTTCCAAATGATTATTGGGCCGAATTTGTCGCTTGTGCAACATATATTATTAATAGGCGTCCAACCAAAATTGTTATGAATATAGTTCCTGGAGATGCATGGAGTGGAAGAAAGAATAATGTCACTCATATGAGAGTGTTTGGATGTGTGGTGTATGAACATGTCCTGAATGAGATGAGGAGGAAGTTGGACAGCAAGGGGGAGAAATGTATATTTGTTGGATAAAGTGATGAATCCAAGGCATACAAGCCCTACAATCCATGAACCAAGAAGGTAATAATTAGTAGAAATGTTCATTTCATAGAAGAGGAAGCATGGGATGGAATTTTAGAGAAGATAGTCAATGTGAATACATGTATGCCACGTGAAGACACAGAGGAATTGGCCGCAATAAGTAATTCCTCAATGGTGACTCCTCCTACACCTACACAAGCTCAAAAAAGCAGTCAACTTGTGACACCATCAACAAATCATAGGATAGTGTTGTGCAACCAAGCAAGTGCTTCTCCAAGCACACCACAAAGATCCACAACTCCATCTAGTTCAAACACAATACCAAGCCCGTATTCTGCAAGAATAAGAGGACTCAAATTCAAAAATTTAAGTGAAATATAGCAGGAAAATGATGTTGATAGTAGTACTGGTATTAATTCTTTATTTGCATTATTTTGTCATGTAGATCCAATACACTTTGAAGATGTAGTGAAAGAAGAGAAATGGGTTGCAATAATGGATGAATAAATAGGAGCAATAGAAAAGAACGAAACATGGGAGTTAGTGAACCTTCTGCAAGGAAAATAAGTCATTAGAGTGAAGTGGGTCTATAAGACCAAGAGAAACATTGAAGGCAATATTGAAAGGCATAAAGCAAGGCTATTTTTCAAAGGTTATAAGAAGCAACATGGAAGAGACTATGCAGAAACATTTGTGCCAGTTGCAAGGATGGAGACAGTACATATAGTGTTGTCGATTGTCGTGCAACCTAAATATAAAGTGTATCAAATGGACGTAAAATTAAGTTCTTGAATGGAGTGCTGAAAGAGGAGGTGTATGTTGTGTAACCTCTGGGTTATGGGATAGAAGGCCAAGAGGACAAGGTGTATAAGTTTTGGAAAGCTATTTATGGGCTAAAGCAAGCACCGCATGCATGGTATAGAATGATAGATGCTTACTTGATGGACAATGGGTTCAACAAATGTGATGGTGAACCTAATCTCTACATCAAAGAAAGTGACAGTAAGCTTCTTATTGTTGTTTTGTATGCCGATGATTTTATTTTTACAGTGAGTGATGATTTCCTCATCGCTTATTTCAAATTAGTCTTGAAAAATGAGTTTGAAATGACTGACTTGGGGTTGTTAAGATATTTGTTGGGCATAGAAGTGAAGCAAAGAGAAAATAGCATTTTTATATCTCAAGCAAAGTATGTTGTTGATATTTTATATATGTTTAATATGCAGAATGAAAAGCCAACACCAACTCAAACTGTCATGGGGTTGAAGTTGAGAAAGGAAGATTGCAGCAGCAATGTCAATTTGACATTATAAAAAAGTATGGTGGGAAGCCTAATGTATTTGTCTGCAACAAGGCCATATATAATGTATGCAGTGTGTTTAGTGTCTAGGTTCATGGAGACACCCAAGGAGACACATTGGAAAGTAGCGAAAATAATTTTAAATAATTTCAATGGGACAAAGGAGTATGGAATTTTATACACCACAACAGAAAATTTTAGGCTATTTGGTTACACTGATAGTGATTGTGTAGGAAGTGTTGATGATAGAAAGAGCACAGCAAGATATGTTTTTCATTTGGGTTCGAGACCCATTTCATGGGCTTCCAAGAAGCAGTCGATAGTGTCATTTTCAACATCAGAAGTTGAATATGTCACCGTAACAGCAGTACCGTATCAAGAAGTTTGGATGAGAAGGTTGTTGCAGGATTTATGTCATGAACAAGAGGGAACAACCACTATTTTTTGTGACAAAAGTTCAACAATTACACTATTAAAGAATTTTTTCTTTCACAATGATCTAAAATCTTTTGTCCGATATGTGTTAAATAATTACATGTGAAAATTGCACCTTTAAACAATAAACTTTAAAGGCATAAACGTAAGAGAAGAAATTAACATCATGCAAGAAGACACAGAGTTGATATCAGAGTTCAACCAGAAGGGACTACGTCTCTGGGCCCTGCTCAAATAGTGCGGAGGACCTCTTTCATTAAATGGAAAAATTAAAGTACAAGTAAAAAATGAGGAATTATACCCTTATACCTTCCCAATCTGAAAGTGGACAAAAATTGTAGAATTGGGATGAATAAATGGACAAAACCATTGGATTCGTGGCGTTGAGTAGTGCAGAATCCATATAAAACTTTCCTTAACCTGATAAAGTGAAACTCTGGCTCCTCTAGAAAATGGCTCAGATCATGGTTCCGCCCTCCTCCTGCACACTGCTCAGGGTTCCACTGCCTTGGTTTCTGTGCCCACTCCTGTGTGCCCTGTGAACACTACAGAAATGAAGGTTTAAATACAAAAATCTTGGTGGACTTTCCAAAGAGGTCCGTTGGGCGGATGGTTAGGATCCGAATTAGGTGGGAGGAGGCTGGGTGTTCAAACCCCGACCCCTCCATAAATAGTCAGAATTCGTTTTTCTTTTTTTAAAACACATATTTAAATTTAAGAAATCCACACATTTAATTTGGTACCAAATGGTACGTTGGGGGGTCGTGCCCACATTGGGTGGCCCGCCCCACCTTTTCTGCTGGTCACACGGCATATATATAGTGGAATGGGTTGGTGGTGGGTTACAACCCCCGCCACCCGTATTGACATATACAGTGGACATAATATAAGGCCGAGAATCGTGGGGGCGGTGGGGTCATGGCCGCCGACCCCCATATTATAATAATATCTATTAATTCTATTGGGTAGGGCGGGGGTCATGGCTCGCCCTGCCCCTTTTTTTTATATTTTTCCATTTTTATAAAACAAGTTGTTGTTTTCAAATCTTCCAGATTTTTGACCGAAGGAGACATTTTAACCATCCCACAAATTTTCCTAGAATCCAGCCAAATTTAGCCAGAATCCGGTGGTCGGGTTTCAGAAAATGTTTTACCTCCTTAAGCTCCCACATCACCAAGTCAACCCTCGACCTTTGACCACTCCTAACTCCTTCATACAGACTTGGAATTGAGTGTCGTCTCCGTCGTTGGAATCAGAAGGACGAGATCTACAACTTAACATTAAGTTTTCCACATTCCATAAACTTTTATTTTTGAGCCTTTGTAATCAAGCCACTTTTACTTGTATTTGTTCGATCCACCTAGATCATTCCTCCCCACTGAAGAGATTTTGGATGCCAAAATCATTAAAACTCTTAGCACACTACTTGTGTCCTTTCCAAACCACACTTTGAATCCTTTGTATGCGAAACTGGTACATCATTTGCAATCATGCACACCACACATAACTCAAAAACCCCTTATTGACAAGATTTTATAGCACACACTCATTGGCCAAGGATTACATAAAATAAAAACAAAACAATCAATATCTCAACTACTCATAAGAAAGGCCAAAACATCATCGTTGTGTTTTTAAGTGATGGGAAACACGCCATCACGTTTACATTTACTTGCAACGCATGATTTAAAAATGTGGCCATCGCACTAAGACCCCTAAAAGAACCATATTTTACTTAATAAGGTAAATGGATCATCCCCCTATGGAGGATCTGCCTATGGAACAGCTTCGGGAACCAGAATCTGTATGGGTGTTTTTTGATCCTGACATGTTTCAAATGCGTGTTTCTGGGGTTCATTCTGGTTGTGATGATTCTTCCTCCTCCATACCTTTCATGTTGTCTTGGAATGCCTCCTCCCGATGTGCCTCCGAGGAGTGCCCATGAATCCATCACTATCACTGAGGTGTGAGGAGGTGCTCTAATCATCAGTTGTTGGTGCGTGGCTGGCTGTTTTGGAGCTTTCTCCCACTTCCTTCCTGGTGTGTCTGAGCCCTGCATGACGTCGAAATTCCTTGACTTTGACAAGGTTTACAATGACTTGGCCATTGGTACCGAGGCCCTTTCCTTGATACCCCATCTTCTTCAGCAATTTAGACTCGATCCCTGTAGTATGTTTTTCAAACGAAGTGAATTCATCATCATGAAAAATACATTAAATTGAAGTGTTTTTTTTTACCTCGGGTTCGTTATGTCACAATTTTTCCAAGGCCTCACCCTTAGCTTGTAACTGGCGTAGTAACCTTTGTTTTTCTTCCCTTTCTTCTTGTAGGAGCCTTCTTACCTCAACATTTTCTTCTTGGGTGCCTTGGTTAATTCCTTCAAGTTCTTGGAACTCTGCTGCAGTGAGTGTCCCTTACATCTTTGGTACATTATCTATTGATATTTTTTCTTCATAGCCTGAATCAGAACCCAAGTCTATGGGTCCTTCTGATTTGATCCCAAAGGCTGCAAGCTTCATTTCATCACCTGAATTAGACCCCAGGTTGATTGGTCTACCTCGTACAAATCCTGTAGCTGTGACCTTTTCATCTTCCTCAGATTTAGAACCTTCAGAATCATGGTTTTTTTGTATGGTGGTGTTGGTCTTTTCCTTCCCCTTTTTTTCATTTATCTCAGGTCTCAACTCAGGGTGCAGCTTCCAACAATTTTCTTCGCTATGTCCCTCTTTTTCACAATGTGTGAAAGAGGCCTTTGCTCCCCTTATTTTGGCTACGTTAGTCCTTTTTGGGTGGTCACTTTGTTCATGTTCCCCCTTTCTTTCTATGTGCATGGCCTTCACACTGGCCTCGTCGATGGTAGGAGGCTCAAACAACAATAATGAATGTCATATGTAACTATGTAATGACCCAATGTACTTAGTTACAACTTTAGGAGAATCTAATGAAATGCCCAAACTTAGTTCTTGTTTTCTAAATTCCTCAGTAAAGCTTTACGTGTTTTGTCCTTTACCTTGCCTTAGGTACTGCCACTCTATTAAGGTTTTTTTTTTATAACCCAAGGAACAGAATTGATCTTTAGCAGCAGTGAAATTTTACCACAAAGAAGGGAGGTTACCCAAATTAATGTTGCCTTGAAGTTTTCTCTCCCACCATATGAGAGCGGTGTCATTCAGTCGAAGAGAAGCCAACTAGATCTTTGCCTCGTCCTCCATAATCCGTTGAATCTTGCAGTATATTTCAAGCTACCTAATCCAGTTGTTAAGTTTCTCTATATCACTTTCACCGTTATACATGGGTAGATAAAATTTGACATATAACTTAAAGAAAGGTTTATTATATGCATTTCTAGGATTCCTATGATGATGGTGACAAGAGGAGGAAGAAATTTCACTCACTGAAGGAGAAGGAGTTGGATCTCCTCCATTATCTCCATGCCCTGAACCTTGTCCTTTTCCAACATTCTTCCCTGCTTTTTCTAGTCTCTCAAGTCTATAGAACAATTTCTCAACCGATCTGCCATGGTATAGAAGGTCTTGTGGAAGTTGAGCTCCTCCTCATTTCGAACATCGTCATCCACGTTCCTTCTCTGATGTGCACATCCTGCTTCGGGATCAAAAGATTGTAGCATCCCTTCGCCTCTTTGTAGCATGTTTCTAGTTAGCAAACAAGTATGTAATTCACATCTACACAAACCTACTTTGATACCACTTGATACAAAATATTTTGTTCGAGATGTGTTAAATAATTACATGTGAAAATTGCAGCTTTAAACAAGAAAATTTAAAGGCATAAACGTAAAAAGAGAGAAGAAATTAACATAATGCAAGAAGACACAGAGTTGATATCAGAGTTTGTCTAGGAGGGACTACGTCTCGTGGCCCTACTGAAATAGTGGGGAGGCCCTCTTTCATTAAATGGAAAAAATGAAAGTACAGGTGCAAAATGAGGAATTATACCCTTATACTTGCCCAATATGAAAGTGGCCAAAAATTGCAAAACTTAGATGAATAAATGAACAACACCATTGGATTCGTGGCATTGAGTAGCGTAGAATCCATATAAAACTTTCCTTAATCTGACAAAGTGAAAATCTGGGCCCTCTAGAAAATGGCTCAAATCATGGTTCTGCCCCCCTCCTACACATTGCTCAGGGTTCCACTGGATTGGTTTCCATGCCCCCTCCTTTCTATCCTAGGTGCACTGCAGAGATGAAGGTTTAAATACAAAAATCTTGGCAGACATTCCAAAGAGGTTCGTTGGGCATATGATTAGGATCCGAGTTAGGTGGGAGGTCGGGTGGTCAAACCCCGACCCCTCTGTAAATAGTCGGACTTCGTTTTTTTGTTAAAACCACATATTTAAAATTAATAAATCCACCGCATTTAATTTGGTACCAAATGGTACATTGGGGGGCCAGCCCCGCATTGGGTGACTTGCCCCACCTATTATGCCACCACATGGCATATATATAAGGGAATGGGTTGGCAGTGGGTTACAACCCTCGCCACCCGTATTGACATATATGGCCACCGACCCCCTTATAATAATAATATTTGTTAATTCCATTGGGTAGGGCGGGGGTCATGGCCCGCCCTGCCCATTTTTTTATATATTTTTTCATTTTTATAAAACAAGTTGTTGTTTTCAAATCTTCTGGATTTTTGATGGAAGGAGACATTTTAACCGTCCTAGAAATTTGCTCAGAATCCGGATAGAGTTTGCCAAAATATGGTGGCCGGGTTTCAGCAAAATTGTTGAATCCTTAAGCTACCACATCACTAAGTCAACCCTCAAACATTGAACGCTCCTAACTCTTGCATACAGACTCGAAATTGAGTGTCGTCTACGTCGATGGAATCAGAAGGAGGAGATCTACAAATTGAAATTAAGTTTGCCACATTCCAGACACTTTGATTTTTGAGCATTTGTACTCAAGCCACTTGTACTTGTATCTATTCGATCCACGTGGATCACACAAGAGGAAAAAGTACATTGATGCTAAATATCATTTCATAAGAGAATTATTTAACAATAGTGAGATTGTGTTGCAGCACTCCATGTCAAAAGAAAAATTTGTAGACATCTTCACAAAGCCATTGGCACGTGATGTTTTTTAAATCTTAGAGATTGTTTGGGAATGGCCAATGGAGGTAGTTGTAATTAAGGGGGAGTGTTGGAAAATTAATCTCAACCACCACGTTAAATTCTTATAACGACAACCATAACTCAGTAGATGTTTTGCAAATTGCAGATTTAGTTTGCACGAAGGACTTCGCATAAGTGAAGTTCTAAACATGAGTACATAACCCATTCCACAATAGATTAAACTATTAAAGTCAAATATAAATTTAATGCATGGTTAGTAAAAGTGTATGGGAAAACATTTATTCTCCAAGTGTAATTTACTTCACACAACCTGTGCAAGTTCAGAAAACGATGTTTTCCCATCCATGCGTATTAAATTTTGTCTGTCATGTATTAATGTCTTAGATATTTATGTTTTGAATTAACAAGAAAGAGTCGGTTGAATTGAATGTGGTTGATGTAAGTCTGAGAAGTCTGTGGAGAAAATCATGTTTGGTGGGCACATGAAAACAATATTTACAAGTTTTTATGTGTGCTAATTCTCCAATCCTAGTGAATGTAAATCTTAGTAAGAATTCTTGTTTTACTGGTGAAGGAGCCACAACCTCCATCGGAAGTCTTGTTTGTTGCGATATGGTTCTCGAAATTTCACATGTGACATTTACTGCAACCATTGTGTGTTACTCTGTTCTACCGTGAGTAATTTTCTTGATTTTTTTTGCCCATTATAGTTGCTCAAGTCAAGATATTTTAATCTTTGCCATTCTATATTAAAAGGAAGTTTCATATGATTTGATTTTAGCAAATGTGTTGTCTTGTTTAATACCTCTATGCAACTCTATGTGAACTCTATATGTTGAGGAAGCATCCTCCGCCTGTCTTTAAATTATAACAAGGAGTAGCCTCCACTGTGATTTAGTCGCTTCTCTGTTGGTGGAGAACAATACGAACCCTCCAAAAATATTTGGAGATGTTCTTTATTAGGATAATATGGTACCTTCTAAAAGCAATATTTTCCACCATGCAAAGCTCTACACACTCTCGATATTGAATGGTGGTTTGAATGCCCGCAATCCCCCCTTTGTAGACTCCAACCCAAATATGACAAAGGATCCAAAAATTTTCATTCTACGGAAAATCATTTGCATTGTTTGATAGGTCAGTGGTTGTTGTTTCTACTGGTTGTGCACAAAGACGATGAGGATGAGGACCAAAAACGTCAAGTTTTTGTTCTATCTTTCCACATCATTTCGATCACTCTAAGTTTGTTTATTACCATAAATTACATTAATTTGGAAACATTTTTTCCTCCAATTTACTACGTGCTAAGATCCATCAAACAAATTCGTCCAGTTTCCTACACCGTGTCTTCGCTATCATACCGAGAGGGATCTCTTCTTTATCAACACAAGACTAAAGGGAGAGAACACAATTTTCCTTGTTGAAGTCGTGCCAGAGCTTCCAATTGACGGATATTTTTCAAGCGTAGAGAGATACAGAAGGAAATCACCCAACCATTTGAAAAATAAGAACTAAATCGAGCGAAAGACCAGGGATAAAGGTTCTTCCTTAGATTTTCCTCTCTACAATGTTAGATTTGAAGGTGAATATTATGTTGTGTGGGTTCATGGATCAAGTCGCTAAAAAATGGTGAATATTCTGCTTCAGTTTTGGAATCTGCTGGAACTAAATGTTTGTGTGATCTCCAGGAGACAACTCCTGATCCAAGACTCATGGTATAACCTAAAGTAGATACCCCATTTTCTTTGTCCCCATCAAAGTATGAATCATAGTATCCAACCAAGCTGAATTCACCCACCTGTATATATTTGAGTCCAAAGTCTTGAGTCCCCTTCAAGTACTTTAAAACTATTTTGCAGTAGACCAATGTCCTTCAGAAGGTTTTGCATAAACTTGGAGAGGATTCCAACGGAAAATGAGATGTCTGGTCTAGAAGTAGTTAAGTAGATGAGACTTCCTGATGCAGCCAAAAGGCCGCTAATACCCAAATTTGAAAACTTAATTAATAGTCTACCTAAAACCCAAGTATAGGTTCATACATTCTCTAAGAACCTTTAAAAACCCATTATAAACTTAATTAAATTCATTTATGCGGAAGCTCCTTCTTAAGTGGTTATCGGATTTTATATATCATATAATAAAGTTTTTACCTTATGTCGTGGAAGCCTTCTTTATCTTCCCCAATGCATATGTGGCATCACACTTCGCAAACTTAAGACTTCAGTGTTTCGCACATCGGCTCCCCAAACTATATTACGTACATCACAACTGCAGATTATATCACTTCACACCCCGACGAATATAACATTTCACATACTGTAGAACTTACCACATCGCATGTCACAAAGTTTATCTTCTGTAGTTAACTAATTGTGCCATATCGCATGCGATATGCGATATGCGCTATTAGCATGGACCCTGCCGGCACGTGGCTCCTCTTCATCGCATCGCAAATTCACCACTTTAACACTGTCACACTTCGCAAGTTCGCTGATTTATTATTCCACCGCTAACTTCTCTCCATATCGCATGCGCTATGCGATATGCGCTTGGATCTTCGCCCAACACGTGTCTACTTTGCGCTTTCCCCAATTTAACTTAGCCGTGTAATCTTAGCCATTGGTCTCTTGCTCTATATTTTGAGATTTAATTCTCGCCATCAATTTCCTTCCTTTGGAAACATTCTAAAGGTTTTCCTGCCTTAATATTTTCTCTGTTTTCAACTGTTGCTGCTTGTAACTTGTCTTCTCTACTCGCAACTCTCTTGAGATTATTTCTATCTGTTCACTCATATCTTTAGCTTTCACGCTTACTGCAAAACCTTACTCTTTGTTCCCAAATTAGAATACAGAACATGATTCTAATTTTCTTCTCTGAATCCCGAATTCGGATTTATTCACCTTCGACCTGCACAATAGTTTATCTGCACTCATTCTCTCGAATTAGCCTCTCTCACAACTAATTTCTCCACAACTATAATCACTGGTGATTATACTCAGTTCTTCCACTATAAGTCCTTTTCACTCAGAAATACTTATTCACATATTTAAAGTTCATTTACAGAGAATTATTTCACACAGAAATAATATTTGTTCTATTAGGGATCAATCAACGTGCAAAAGAAACAAACACAGTTTTTATGATTCATCAACACAACACTTTCTTCATGAAATCAGAATTGAGTTTTCTATTCATCATTAAATATCTACACAATAATAATTTCCTCTCAGCCTGATATTCTATTTCAGTGGCCTCTCAACTCTACTTATCTTTCTCTGCCCGTAGGCTTACCTCCTTTAAATGAAAATCTATCCTTTCAATCCTTATCAACAAATTCCTAAACTTCAGGAACTAACTCCTATGTTTTTGTAACTGATTTGTAAACTTAGAACTTGATCCTATATTTTGTTAACTGAATGGATCAATCCTATCCTATCTGTTAGCTTAACTAACAATTTCTGCCAACATGCAGATTTAATTTCATGACTAAGCTCTTTGAATAATGAGTCAACACCTATCTAGAAACTTCTAGACTAACACTTGTGAACTATGAAGTCTTTACAAGATTTTACAATGATTATACAAAAGAAATTTCCCTCTTGGACCAATGTCAAGAACTTAGGCCTTGAGTTACATTACAAACTTAACTTCAGGGCAGATGCTCCTACATCAGACTCCCAAAGTAGAAAGGAGACATGATCACTTGATCATGTACCTTTATCCCTCCTCTTTCCTGGATCCCAAACTCTGTTTTGTTGTTGTCCATAAGCTACATTGTCTTCATCATTCTTCAGCTGCAATCTTCCAAGCTTCTAGGCTTCCATGCTTTGTACTGTAGTGATCCCCTATCTCTACCTTCACTGTTCTTCACTTTCCAAACAATTTCACAGTGGACTGATTTCTTCATTATACTATAGTACATATGATGTATCTGCATTAGTTCCCATAGTTCATCTATGTATTCTTGTAATTTAGTCTGCTGCTGCAACCTAATTTTGGTTTCCTTACTTTTCCATTGCAATTTGCTGCACTTTATCCATTCATCACTAAACTTCTGATTTCTTTCTTCAACTCTTATTGCTTCAATTTCTACTTTTTCACTTCGAATTACTCCATTTACAGCTGCAAATATTACTCCTGACATTGCTAACTCCCATACTTCTTGAATATCTCTTAAAATATCTCCCTCTGCAACATCCATTTTCTGCTCACTACCTGCAAATTCACTTTCAAAAAATAAATTGTATTTTGATTCTTTGATTGCAGTAATATACTCATTCACTCGTATTTGTATACTAGCAAACGTAATCAAGTTTGGAAAACTAGTATCTGTTCCCACCTCTTTCACAACTTCAGACATTTCCACATCTGTTGAGCTGCATCTTTGTCCAAATTTTTACGATTTTTATCAAATAAATACATACTTGTACCTGGTGTTTTTAATCATTATTAATCCATTATGTTGTTAACTAGAGGAATTTAGAAACAATAGCTATTATTCTTGTTACTAGTTAATTTGATGAGTTTTTTTAATAAATTCCTTCTTGGTTGCAGGAAGGCTCGGTGCAGGAATGCATTTGAGTACAAATTCACCAAATGCATAAAAGCAACAGCTGGGTAGTTGAATTGTTGTAGGTGAAAATGCCAAAATTTTAACCCAATGGAGACGAATCTCTAAATTCTGAGACATCGGTTGCGTTCAGAGCACCATGTTTCATATAACCCAGAAACCATTTGGAGAAATTCGGCTTCGTGAAGGCATTATCATCAGGGGAATATTCCACTAAAAACCATTTCTGAACGTGAACGTATTGGGTCTCTATGAATATTGATACTCTGATTATGTTTGGGCATTAAAACAAATATCATTTTAATCTCATTTATGGTTGTTAACCCTTTCATAAAATACACATTTACCATCATGGAGGAGCTTGTACCAACAACTAGATTGAATCCTAGTGGATTTCATTCATTATCAGGCGTGTCTTATTGTCTCAACATTGATAGTAGCTCTTTCAATTCCTTTCTTTGCCTTTGGTTCTACCATGTGCTTGCTTCATGAACATAGCTGGAAGACTCCCTATCCTTGGCAAAACCGAGCTTATGGTTCATGGACAGTGGATATTTCAGCTCTAAGAAATGTTTGATAAGATTTCTAGCATCATCGAAAGGAAAGCGTATTGTAGTCTTTCTAGATTATGGGACACTTTCTCCTATTGTAGAAGGTATTGCGGCATACAGATAAAATTCTAAAGCTTCCATCTAGCATTGGCTTACTCCAGAATTCAAATGTGAAGAACAAATGTGAAGCATCCATTGCTGAGGGCGATCGTTGATAAAAAAAAGAGAGCCTGCGTAGAATGATAACCAGGTTCAATAATACGAGGGGTGCCACTGATCCATATAATTACATGGAGTTCTCCTTTCATGCAATCAAGAAGATCTACACGGAATGTGACGTATTGTGATTGTTTAAGTCAAATTGTGATGAGGAAGTTGTGGACGTTGTGCACGTGCTAAAAATCACTCATCGCTACTTTCCAGCTCTAGAAGCTCCAGCGGGCATAAATACTTTATCTCGTTGCCAAGAAAAGATTCTGCACAATGTTGACGATGAATTTTTACAGTTCAACTACTATCTCAGCACTTGTTCTATTCGAATAATCCCAAGGAGTATAAGGCCATTATTATTATCATGTTAATGGCTTCAATATGTGCCATTAATGCCTTTTTGGCTTAGTAGATATTGAGGGCCTGGTGATTGTGAAATTATTGGCGATGATGCATAGCTATTTTAATATCTCCATCAGCCAGAAATAACAGGTGGAACGCACCTTCCAACAACAGCCACATCCCACAAAAAGAGGAACGATTTCTCCAATTTGACATTCTGTTTCAAAACCAATTCTCATTCCACCAAATTGTAAAACAAATAATCTTCTATATTTTTCTTGGTTGAAGCTCCAGTTTATAATTAAAAAAAGTATATATATCAGTTGCCATAGTCGATGAGGAGGAGTCGATCAATTATATGGATAGGGAGTCTGCCCATCAATAAGTAGAGAGCGTAGGAGGAATCTCTTTAAAATGTAGAACCAACATTAAATTGGCGGAGAGAAAGGAATTTGTCAGGCGTAGGAGTGAGTCCGTAAATTAGAGGGAAGAATTTCTTAGTGTAGAAGCGAAATCTCTTCTGATTTGCAGATCCAACATCGAATTTCCCAGAACAATAATTGTAATGGAGCAGCAACAAATGATGTATTTTTTTGATTAATATTTGATTCGATGTTATGATTTAATTTAATAAATTTTGGCTTCTGCATTTGTTTTTTTATGTAAGCATTGTAATTTTTGTTTTTAAACTTTGAGCTAGTTTAGGAATTGCTCCAGGGAGTGGCAAGGATCCACCGCAACCTGGAGTCGAGTCCCCCATATTCATAGATTTAGGAATTATGCTTTTATTTTAATTTGTAGAATTATATTTTGTTTTGAATTGTTTTTAAATAGTATCTAATATTTCCTAATTCTGCACATAGATCATTATTTTGTTTTCCAATTTCCAAGTTTGATTCAGTAGTAAGAACAGATTGTAATGTTTTAATTTTGAATAGGTAACACTGCCATTTAGAGTGTAATTCAAGGTTTTATTTGTTCATGCATAGCGGGATTTCTCTTAATAATTAAATCTCTTTTAAATTAGAATTATTCTTGTTTTCGTAGTATGATCATTTCTAATTAAGAGCAAGTTTGAGTGTGGATTTAATTGTGCATGTAGCGGTGATTTAAAGTTTTCATTATTGAGTGGCATGTTAGAACATATTTTAGATGCTTTGAATTTGGACATGTTAACGCCGCCATTTAGAATAATAATTCCAAGTTTGTATAGTATAATGTTTTTGAATGTTTGCAGGATTTAATTTTATTTTTTTATGCATCCCAATACCTAGCTTAATAATTAGATTTATTTTTAGTTAGAATGATTCTTTGTTTTTGTAGTGTAATAATTTCCGTGTAGGAGCAATTTTGAATATGGATTTGATTTTGCAGGTAGAGAGATCAATTCAAATGCAACATGATTTAGTTTTAGTTATTGAGTTACATGATTTGATTTTGGAGAGTGAGCTTGTGTTATTGAATGATCTATTTCATTTAGATTAAATTCTTTGAATTCAAGGTTATCATAGCTTTTTTGTAATGTGATTTTTAATAGGATTTTTAAGTGTAATTTTACATGAAGTGAAATGGTTTTTTTTAGCAATAGTTAGAATTGTCTTTTGTTAATTTGGAATCTTGAATTTATTCGGAAGAGTAGTTATAGTTAGATTAATTTGTGAGGTTTTCATTAGAATAACGTGTGTGTCTTTTACTTATCTCAAGTTTAGTTTTCAAGTGATAGTTTCAAGTTAGTGAGAGGAGTTAATAGATTAAGGTTTTCAAGTTATCATATGAGATTTAAAAATAGAATGCGAGTGCGATAATGTTACATGATTGAGGATTGATTTGTATTTTAATCGCATTATGGAGTTTTCACTGAATGAAATTGGTTAAGTAGGTTTCCTTTTCAAGATTTCTTATTTTCCAGCAAATGTGTGTTTCATTTCAGCACCTAGTTTATCATTACAAAGAATATATTTATACTCTGAACATTAAGCTGAGCCAATATGCAGTATAACTCATGTTTACGACTCCCGGATTGATAATTAATATTGAGAGGTTTAATCCCACAATTAAGCCAACCAACATTTTGGCGTCATTTCCGGGGAGTTTTATTTTGGCTCAGGTAAAAATTTTCTTGCAGAGTTTCAAGGGTATTGCAGGACGTCAGAGGGTGGAGAGTGTACGGTAATATGTGAGTGAAGAGCCATGCATCCACTTTCGTGGGGTTTCTCCAAAGTCTTTCCATATTTCTTATCTCTTGAACTTTTATTTCCTTATCTTGCTTATGTGTAGAAGTAGAAGCAAGCTTTAGACATTTAATTTCCAAATTTCTTTGCTTTTCATAGATTAAATAGTACTTTGATTCGGAATTTTCCTTTCATGCAAGCATGGTGAGCTTTATTTCAGTCAAAATCTTTTAAAATTCATTTATCTTCATAATCCATTCTTCAACGATATATCATTTTTAGGGTACTGTAAGAACCCTTGCGTACTAATCCATGTGATGATAAAATGTACCAGTTTTATTGTTGAAGACAAGAAGATGGTATTTTGAGGAATCATTCAATGAGGAGTTTTCATGCTGCTACAGAGACAGGCAAGTCATCCGATGAAGAATTCACAAGTGCAAAATTTAACACCTTGCTTGAACATAAATTCAATATTATTAAATCTTTGATTTCGAAATTGGACGATTTGCAGGAGCAAGAGAAGGATGAAAAACCACTGCTTATCCTTTTCGCCAACTATCGAAAGAAACACTGTCTTGGAAAGTGTTGACTTAGCGGTCTAAAAGTTTGTGAAATTTGCAAGGATGGTCATGCAACTGAACATTGCCAATCACTGCCATGATTATGAAAGGTACTCAGGGAATCAAGTAAGGAATTGAATCAACCGCTAGGTATAACTCAAAACCCAACACCATTTGATACTTGGAATAATTATTATTTTCCTGAGCAGGTTCCTCAACATGTTTGTAATCCTGGAATTTCATGGCAAACTTCTGATCCTCCTCCAATTGAATATCCTACTTCATGGTCGCAGTGGCCCTCTCCTTGGTCCTCATCCTCAAGCCACATATCTCCATGGCCTCAATAATTGTTTGGATCCTTATCTCTAGGGCAATATCCCATGCAAATTCAATCATATGAGCATCAACAACAACAACAAATTCTTTCCAATACACCATTAAGCTATCCTCCTCCATGGTCCCAGCCGTATGTGCAGCCGTACCCTAGCCCTTATCCTTACCCTAGACCTAATCCTAATCCATACCCTATTTCATACCCTAGTCCATACCCTAATTCATACCCTATTTCATACCCTAATCCATACCCTAGACCTAACCCTAATCCGCACCCTAGAACTAACCCTAACTCTATTTTAAAACCTTATCCTAACCCTAGTCCAAAGCCTAATCCCAATCAAAATCCAAACCTTAGTCCAAGCATTAACCAAAACCCTACCCCAAACCATCTTTTAAACCCTAATCTAAACCACGAGGTTGTGCAACAGTTTGGACCACCTATTATTTCTGTTGATTCCCATATTGAACATAATGTTACATCTTGCATGTTGGAAAAAGGAAAGAATTTGGAAACTCCCCTCATTACCACAGACCATTTACCCCAGGAAGGTGTAATTCAAATACTACGAGAGGAGAAATATTTTATTGGAACTTGTTCTGAAAATGTTGTAGAAACTCAAAACCCTAGAATCTCTCTCAACCATTCTTGTCAATTTGAAAGCAGATATTTGAGCCTGAACTTGAGGGATTTATGTTTTGTCTTTCACCTTATCCTTTATGCTTCCAAGAAAATGCTTATCAGATTGTGGAAGATTTGCATCAGTTGGAAAATCATAAATATGTGGATTCCATTGAATCCTGGTTTCGAGTAGTCATCAACACATCTTATTTCCTCAGCATTTGGAAACTCTTGCTACCATATCAATTAAAGAAAATGGTTTCTCATGCTTTCGTATGTCTTGAAGTCTATCCTTTAAAACTAAGTGTGTGTATAATCAGCATTTTGTTATGCACATGGCTTTATTGGAAGTAATCCTATACTTAAACGGGAGTATTTTGCCTCTTAGGGTAAAATAGGGTAGGAGAATAAATGAATAAAGAAGTTACAATGCTATTAGGGTTTTTAATTTTAAATAATGCCTGTTAAAACTATTTTTGATCCACATTAGTTGTTAACACACATTGTTATAGATCTTGTTGAGTACAATTCGGTCTAATTCCTCATGATTTTGTAAAACGTAACCATGATTAATCACTCTAATAAGTTGTCCTCGGATATATATTTTCAGTTTCCCTTAGAAGGTACTATTGGAAAAACCCTATGGTGGACCACTCTTGTTAAGATCATAATGAGCTATTCATGAGAACACTAGCATTCTTAACTCAAAGAATCTTTCAATCATTGTCTGGGATATATTTAAACAAGTCTTTAGGGTAGAGGAATTAGGCAGCAATGATTAGTCATTAGAAACTTTTCACGCCATCCTGTACTCTTAAGGAGTAGATCTATCTCCCCACTTATTAAGTGACCTTTAAGGTTAAACATAATCAGAGCTTACAAATATTTAGGGAAGGATAGGAGGTCTTGTGATGAGCTGACCTACCACGATCATGAGACCTAACATGGATGACATTACTGCTATTGGTCACCAAGCCAGAGTAATGGCTTTTAGCCAAAAAGCTATAAGACAGGAGGTCTCATCACGAGCTGGCCTGTTCATTCATGTTACTTCTTGTGGGTGGCACTGCCATCAGCTGGTTACCAAGCCAAGACAGTGGCCTTCATATAAAAAGTCAAATAAGCTAACTCTGAATCTATATCTAGTAAGTGGGATACTGACATTTCGCTAGGTCAAAAGACATTCCTGTCGAGGTTATGGACACCTGTGGGCAGCAGGTCCATGTCTGTGGTATTAATGTTAACTGCATGCTATGATTTGCTTGGTTATCCTTCTCTTTCCCTAAGACTCATCATTTTTCTTGGGCAATGGTTTTAAGACAATTTGAACATGATGCTTTGAGTTCTATCTTTCAAAAATTAGGAATATTTGAATGATGTGGTACCCTTATTGAAGGTAATCCTTTGTGCTAGATTAAGAGGAAATTTATTTTTGAATCCAGATAAAAACATAATTTAGAGTGTTCAAATAAAGAGGTTGTTGATTGGTATCATAACTCACCTTAATTTTCATGGTATTCAGAGTGATGAATTACTTAATGACGATTAATCACAAGGTGTTGGTTGCCGACAATGCGTATTGATTGTATTTGCCTCCAAATATGTGTTGCCTAACCTAGGTACACGATTATTATTTAGGTGCAGGAATATTATGTTAGTATTTTTGAAATTGCACCTCTTCAGTAAAACTTTATTTTTATCATAGACTTTGGGCATAAAAAAAATGGGAAATCCATTTGGAACAAGTTAACATGTATGTGCAACACTCTTTTCTCCATAATGCCTACTTTCGATACCTGATCTTGTTTTATAATTTGACATGGTTTTAGCTAGTAAAGTAATAGTAATACCAATGTTGCGGGTTAATAAATGCATTAAAATATCAAGATAAACTCTTTACTGACATTTCCCCTACCTTATTTCATCGTCTTATAGTTTTGGCTTGCACGAGGACGTGCAAGAAGTTTAGCGTGGGGGGATGTTGAGCTGCATCTTTGTCGAAATTTTTACGATTTTTATCAAATAAATACATACTTGTACCTAGTTTTTTTAATCATTATTAATCCATTATGTTGTTAATTAGAGGAATTTAGAAACAATAGCTATTATTCTTGTTATTAGTTGATGAGTGTTTTTAATAAATTCCTTCTTGGTTGCAGGAAGGCTTGGTGCAGGAATGCATTTGAGTACGAATTCACCAAATGCATAAAAGAAGCAGCTGGTAAGGTGAATTGCTGTACATGAAAATATCAAAATTGCGACCAAATGGAGCAGAATATCTAAATTCTGAGATGTGAGTTGTGTTCAGAGCACCATGTTTCAGATAAAACAGAAACCATTTGGCAAAATTCAGCTTCGTGAAGGAGTTATCATCAGGGGAATATTCCACTGAAAACCATTTCTGAACGTGAATGTATTGGGTCTCTATGAATATTACTACTCTGGTTATGTTTGGGGATTAAAAAAAATCTCAGTTTATTCTGAAATGGTTTTTAACCCTTTCATAAAATACACATTGACCATCATGGAGGAGCTTGTACCAACAACTAGATTGAATCCCAATGGATTTTATTCATTACCAGGACGTGTCTTATTGTCTCAACATTGATAGTAGCTCTTTCAATTCCTTTCTTTTCCTTTGGTTCTACCATGTTCTTCCTTCAAGAACATAGATGGTAGACTCCCTATGCTTGGAAAAATTGAGCTTATGGTTCATGGACAGTGGATATTTTAGCTCTAAGAAATGTTTGATAAGATTTATAGCATCATCGAAAGGAAAGCGTATTGTAGTCTTTCTAGATTATGGGACACTTTCTCCTATTGTAGAAGGTATTGCGGCATACAGATAAAATTCTAAAGCTTCCATCTAGCATTGGCTTACTCCAGAATTCAAATGTGAAGAACAAATCAGAGGAAAACTCTGCTATTGAGATTTATTTTCAAGTGGGTCAAGATGATGGTCAAAGTTCAACTAGAGAAAATACCATAGCGGATCTCTTGATTGAATTGTTTATGAGAAATATTTTGATAAGCTCAAGACACAGGAAGAAACAAGTGATTAATTCAATATAGTAACACCTCCTCCATGCAGACAGACTAGCAGAAGCATCCATTGTTGAGGGCGATCGTTGATAAAAAAAGAGAGCCTGGGTAGAATGATAACTAGGTTCAATAATATGAGGGGCGCCACTGATCCAGATAATTACATGGAGTTCTCCTTTCGTGCAATCAAGAAGATCTGCGAGGACTGTGATTTTTTGCGATTGTTTAAGTCAAATTGTGATGAGGAAGTTGTGGACGTTGTGCACGTGCTCAAAATCACTCGTCGCTACTTGTCGGCTCTAGAAGTTCCAGCGGCCATAAATACTTTATCTCGTTGCGAAGAAAATATTATGCACAATGTTGACGATGAATTTTTACAGTTCAACTACTATCCCAGCACTTGTTCTATTCGAAGAATCCCAAGGAGTATAAGGCCATTATTATTATCATGTTAATGGCTCTGATATGTGCCATTGATGCATTTTTGGCCTAGTATATATTGAGGGCCTAGTGATTGCGAAATTCTTGGCGATGATTCATAGCTATTTGAATATCTCCATCAGCCAGAAAGAGCAGGTGGAATGCACCTTCCAGCAATAGCCACATCCCACAAAAAGAGGAATGATTTCTCCAATTTGACATTCTGTTCCAAAACCAATTCTCATTCCGGCAAATTGTAAAACAAATAATCTTCTATATTTTTCTTGGTTGAAGTTCCAGTTTATAATTAAAAAATTTATATATATTAGTTGTCATATTCGATGAGGAGGAGTCGATCAATTAGATGGACAGGGAGTCCGCCCATAAATTAGCAGAGAGCGTAGGATGAATCTCTTTAAAATGTAGAACCAACATCAAATTGGTGGAGAGAAAAGAATTTCTCAGGCGTAGGAGTGAGTCCATAAATTAGAGGGAATAATTTCTTAGTGTAGAAGTGAAATCTCTTATGATTTGAAGATCTGGCATTGAATTTCCCAGAACAATAATTTTAATGGAGCAGCAAAAAATGATGTATTTTGTTGATTAATATTTGATTCGATTTTCTGATTTAATTTAATAAATTTTGGCTTCTGCATTTGTTTTTTTTTTGTAAGCATTGTAATTTTTGTTTTTAAACATTGAGCTAGTTTAGGACTTGCTCCAGGGAGTGGAAAGGATCCACCACAACCTGGAGTCAAGTCCCTTGTCTTCATAGATTTAGGAATTATGCTTTAGTTTAATTTGTAGAATTATATTTTGTTTTGAATTGCTTTTAAATAGTATCTAATGTTTCCTAATTCTGCACTTAGATCATTATTTTATTTTCCAATTTTTGAGTTTGATTCAGTAGTGAGAACAAATTGTAATGCTTTAATTTTGAATAGGTAACACTGCTATTTAGAGTGTAACTCAAGGTTTGATTTTTTCATGCATAGCGGGATTTATCTTAATAATTAAATATCTTTTAAATTATAATTATTCTTGTTTTCGTAGTATGATCATTTCTTTATAAGAGAAAGTTTGAGCGTGGATTTAACTGTGCATGTAGCGGTGATGTAAAGTTTTCATTATTGAGTGGCATGTTAGAACATATTTTAGATGCTTTGAATTCGAACGTGTTAACATCGCCATTTAGAATAATAATTTCAAGTTTGCATAGTATAATTTTTTTGAATGTTTGTAGGATTTGATTTGATTTGTTTGAATGTTTACAGGATTTGATTTGATTTGTTTGAATGTTTGCAATATTTAATTTGATTTGTTTATGCATCCCGAGACCTAGCTTAATAATTAGATTTATTTTTAGTTAGAATGATTCTTTGTTTTCGTAGTGTAATAATTTCTTTCTAAGAGCAATTTTGAATATAGATTTGATTGTGCAGGTAGAGAGATCAATTCAAATGCAGCATGATTTAGTTTTATTTATTGAGTTACATGATTTCATTTTGGAGAGTGAGCTTGTGTTATTGAACGATTTATTTCATTTAGATCAAAGTCTTTGAATTCAAGGTTATCATAACTTATTTGTAATGTGATTTTAATAGGATTTTTAAGTGTTATTTTACATGAAGTGAAATGGTTTCTTATAGCAATAGTTAGAATTGTCTTTTGTTAACTTGGAATATTAAATTTATTAGGAAGAGTAGTTATAGTTAGTTTAATTTGTGAGGTTGTCATTAGAATAAGTGTGTGTATTTTACTTATCTCAAGTTTAGTTTTCATGTGATAGTTTCAAGTTAGTGAGAGGAGTTAATAGATTAAGGTTTTCAAGTTATCATAGGAGTTTTAAAAGTAGAATGCGAGTGCGAGAATGTTACATGATTGAGGATTGATTTGTAGTTTAATTTCATTATGGAGTTTGCATTGAACGAAATTGGTTAAGTAGGTTTCCTTTTCAAGATTGCTTGTTTTCCAGCAAATGTGTGTTTCATTTGAGGACCTAGTTTATCATTACAAAGGAATATATTTATACTCTGAACATTAAGCTAAGCCAATACATAGTACAACTCACGTTTACGACTCCCGGATTGATAATAAATATTGAGAGGTTTAATCTGATAATTAAGACGCCCAACATTTTGGCGCCGTTGCCGGGGAGTTGTATTTTGGCTCACGTAAAAATTTTCTTACAGAGTTTCAAGGGTATTGTAGGACGTCAGAGGGAAGAGAGTGTACAGTAAGACGTGTGTGAAGAGCCACACATCCACTTTTGTGGGGTTGCTCCAAAGTCTGGCCATCTTGCTTATCTCTTGAACTTTTATTTCCAAATTGCTTTGCCTTTCATAGATTAAATATTACTTTGATTCAGCATTTTCCTTTCATGCAAGCATGGTGAGCTTTATTTCAGTAAAATGCTTTTAAAATTCATTTATCTTCATAATCCAGTCTTCAACGATATATCATTTTTGGGGTACTGTAAGAACCCTTGGGGTACTAATCCATGTGATGACAGAATGTACCAATTTTCTTGTTGAAGACAAGAAGATGGTATTTTGAGGAATCATTCAGTGAGGAGATTTCATGCTACTACAGAGACAGAGAAGTCATCCGATGAAGAATTCACCAGTGCAGAATTTAACACCTTGCTTGAACATAAATTCAATATTATTAAATAATTGATTTTGAAATTGGATGATTTGCAGGAGCAAGAGAAGGATGGAAAACCACTGCTTATCCTTTTCGCCAGCTGTCGAAAGAAACAATGTCTTAGAAAGTGTCCACTTAGCGGTCTAAAAGCTTGTGAAATTTGCGAGGATGGTCATGCAACCGAACATTTCCCATCACTGCCACTATTACGAAAGGTACTCAGGGAATCAAGTAAGGAATTGAATCAACTGCCAGGTATAACTCAAAACCCAACACCATTTGATACTTGGAATAATTATTATTTTCCTGAGCAGGTTCCTCAACATGTTTGTAATCCTGGAATTTCATGGCAAACTTCTGATCCTCCTCCAATTGAATATCCTACTTCATGGTCGCAGTGGCCCTCTCCTTGGCCCTCATCCTCGAGCCACATATTTCCATGGCCTCAAGAATCATTTGGATCCTTATCTCTAGGGCAATATCCCATGCAAATTCAATCATATGAGTACCAACAACAACCATAATTTATTTCCAATACACCATTAATTTATCCACCACCATGGTCCCAGTCGTATGTGCAACCTTACCCTAGCCCTTATCCTTAACCTAGACCTAATCCTAATCCATACCCTAGTTCATACCCTAGTCCATACCCTAATTCATACCCTATTTCATACCCTAATCCATACGCTAGACCTAACTCTAATCCACACCCTAGAACTAACCCTAACTCTAATTTAAAACCTAGACCTAACCCTAGTCCAAAGCCTAATCCCAATCCAAATCCAAACCTTAGTCCAAGCATTAACCAAAACCCTACCCCAAATCATCTTTTAAACCATAATCTAAACCACGAGGTTGTGCAACAGTTTGGACCACCTATTATTTCTGTTGATTCCCATATTGAACATAATGTTACATCTTCCATGTTGGAAAAGGGAAAGAATTTGGAAACTTCCCCCATTACCGCAGACCATTTACCCTAGGAAGGCGTAATTCAAATACTACGAGAGGAGAAATATTTTATTGGAACTTGTTCTGAAAATGTTGTAAAAACTCAAAACCCTAGAATCTCTCTCAACCATTCTTTTCAATTTGAAAAGCAGATATTTGAGCCTGAACTTGAGGGATTTATATTTTGTCTTTCACTTGATCCCTTATGCCTCCAAGACAATGCTTCTCAGATTGTGGAATATTTGCATTAGTTTCAAAATCATAAATATGTGTATTCCATTGAATCCCGGTTTCGAGTAGTCATCAACACATCTTATTTCCTCAGCATTCGGAAACTCTTGCTACCATATCAATTAAAGCAACTGGTTTCTCATGCTTTCGTATGTCTTGAATTCTATTCTTTAAAACTAAGTGTGAGTATAATCAACATTTTGTTACGCACATGACTTCATTGGAAGTACTCCTATACTTAAACAAGAGTCTTTCGCCTCTTAGGGTAAAATAGGGTAGGAGAATAAATGAATAAAGCAGTTACAATTCTATTAGGGTTTTGAATTTTAAATAATGCCTGTTAAAACTAATTTTGATCCACATTAGTTGTTAACACACATTGTGATAGATCTTGTTGAGTTCAATTCACTCTAATGCCTCATGATTTTTCAAAAAGTAACCATGATTAATCACTCTAATAAGTTGTCCTCAGATATATATTTTCAGTTTCCCTTAGAAGGTACTATTTGAAAACCCCTATGGTGGACCACTCTTGTTAAGATCATAATGAGCTATTCATGAGAACACTAGCATTCTTAACTCAAAGAATATTTCAATCATGGTCTTGGATATCTTTAAACAAATATTTAGGGTAGAGGAATTAGGCAGTAATGATTAGTCATTAAAAACTTTTCACACCATCTTGTACTCTTAAGGAGTAGATCTATCTCCCCACTTATTAAGTAACCTTTAAGGTTAAACATAATCAGAGCTTACAAATATTTAGGGAAGGATAGGGGGTCTCGTGATGAGCAGACCTATGACGATCATGAGACCTAACATGCATGACATTACTTCTACTGGTCACCAAGCCAGAGTAATGGCTTTCAGCCAAAAAGCTAGAAGATAGGAGGTCTCATCACGAGCAGGCCTATTCATTCATGTTACTTCTTGTGAGTGGCACTGCCATCAACTGGTTACCAAGCCAGGACAGTGGCCTTCATCTAAAAATTTAAATAATCTAACTCTGAATATATATCTATTAAGTGGGATACTGACATTTAGCTAGGTTAAAATACATCCCTGTTGAGGATATGGACACCTGTGGGCAGCAGGGCCATGTCTATGGTATTAAAGTTAACTGCATACTATGATTTGCTTGGTTATCCTTCTCTTTCCCTAAGAATCATAATTTTTCCTTGGAAATGGTTTTAAGACAATTTGAACATGATGCTTTGAGTTCTATCTTTCAAAATCAAGAATCTTTGAATGATGTGGTACCCTTAGTGAAGGTAATCCTTTGTGCTAGATTAAGAGGAAATTTACTTTTGAATCTAGATAACTACAGAATTTAATTAGAGTGTTCAAATAAAGATGTTTTTGATTGGTATCATAACTCACCTTAATTTTCATGGTATTCAGAGTGATGAATTACTTAATGACGATTACTCACAAGGTGTTGGTTGTCGACAATGCATATTGATTGTAGTTGCCTCCAAATATGTGCTGCATAACCTAGGTAAAAGATTATTATTGTAGGTGCAGGAATATTGTGTTAGTATTTTTAAAGTTGCACCTCTTCAGTAAAATTTGATTTTTATCATAGACTTTGGGCGTAAAAAAAATAGGGAATCCATTTGGAACAAGGTAACAGGTGTGTGCAACACTCTTTTCTCCATAATGGCTACTTTCGATACCTGATCTTGTTTTATCATTTGACATGGTTTTAGTTGGTAAAGTAATAGTAATACCAACGTTGCAGGGTAACGAATGCATTACAATATCAAGCTAAACTCTTTGCTGACATTTTCCATACCTTATTTCATCATCTTATAGCTTTGGCTTGCACAAGCACACGCAAGAAGTTTAGCGTGGGGGGATGTTCAGCTGCATCTTTGTCCAAATTTTTACGTTTTAAAAAAAATAAATACATACTTGTACCTGGTGTTTTTAATCATTATTAATCCATTATGTTGTTAATTAGAGGAATTTAGAAACAATAGCTATTATTCTTGTTATTAGTTAATTTGATGAGTGTTTTTAATAAATTCTTTCTTGGTTGCAGGAAGGCTCAGTGCAGAAATGCATTTGAGTACGAATTCACCAAATGCATAAAAGCAGTAGCTGGGTAGTTGAATCACTGTAGGTGAAAATATCAAAATTTCGACCAAATGGAGCAGAATCTCTAAATTCCAAGACGTGGGTTGTGTTCAGAGCACCATGTTTCATATAACCCGGAAACTGTTTGGCGAAATTCAGCTTTGTGAAGTTATCGTCAGGGGAATATTCCACTGAAAACCATTTCTGAACGTGAACGTATTGGGTCTCTATGAATATTTCTATTCTGGTTATGTTTGGGGATTAAAAAAAATCTCAGTTTAATCTCAAATGGTTTTTAACCCTTTCATAAAATACACATTGACCATCATGGAGGAGCTTGTACCAACAACTAGATTGAATCGCAGTGGATTTCATTCATTATCACGACGTGTCTTATTATCTCAACATTGATAGTAGCTTTTTCAATTCCTTTCTTTTCCTTTGGTTATACCATGTGCTTGCTTCATGAAAATAGCTGGCAGACTCCCTATCCTTGGCAAAACCGAGCTTATGGTTCATGGATAGTGGATCTTTTAGCACTAAGAAATGTTTGACCAGATTTCTAGCATCGTCAAAAGGAAAGCGTATTGTAGTATTTCTAGATTATGGGACACTTTATCCTATTGTAGAAGGTATTTCGGCATACAGATAAAATTTTGAAGCTTCCATCTAGCATTGGTTTACTCCATAATTCAAATGTGAAGAAAAAATCAGAGGAAAACTCTACTATTGAGATTTATTTTCAAGTGGGTCAAGATGCTGGTCAAAGTTCAACTAGAGCAAATACCATAGCGGATCTCTAGAGGGAATTGTTTATGAGAAATATTTTGATCAGATCAGGACAAAGGAAGAAAAAAGTGATTAATTCGATATAGTAACACCTCCTCCATGCAGGCAGACTAGCAGAAGCATCCATTGTTGAGGGCGATCATTGATAAAAAAGAGAGCCTGCGTAGAATGATAACCAGGTTCGATAATACGAGGGGCGCCACTGATCCATATAATTGCATGGAGTTCTCCTTTCATGCAATCAAGAAGATCTGTGAGGATTGTGACGTATTGTGATTTTTTAAGTCAAATTGTGATGAAGAAGTTGTGGACGTTGTGCACATGCTTAAAATCACTCGTCACTACTTGCTGGCTCTAGAATTTCCAGTGGCCATAAATACTTTATCTCATTGCCAAGAAAATATTCTGCACAATGTTGACGATGAATTTTTACAGTTCAACAGATATCCCAAAAAATTTTCTATCCGAAGAATCCCAAGGAGTATAAGGCCATTATTATTATCATGTTAATGGCTCTGATATGTGCCATTGATGTGTTTTTGGCTTAGTAGATATTGAGTGCCTAGTGATTGCGAAATTCTTGGCGAAGATGCATAGCTATTTGAATATCTCCATCAGCCATAAAGAGCAGGTGGAACACACCTTCCAACAACATCCACATCCCACAAAAGAGGAACGATTTCTCCAATTTGACATTCTGTTTCAAAACCAATTCTCATTCCGGCAAATTGTAAAACAAATAATCTTCTATATTTTTCTTGGTTGAAGCTCTAGTTTATAATTAAAAAATGTATATATATCAGTTTCCAAGTTGATGAGGAGGAGTCGATCAATTAGATGGATAGGGAGTCCACCCTTCAATTTGTAGAGAGAGTAGGAGGAATCTCTTTGAAATGTAGAACCATCATCAAATTGGCAGAGAGAAAGGAATTTCTCAGGCATAGGAGTGAGTCCATAAATTAGAGGGAAGAATTTCTTAGTGTAGAAGCATAATCTCTTCTGATTTGCAGATTCGGCATCGAATTGCCTAGCACAATAATTGTAATGGAGAAGAAACAGATGATGTATTTTGTTGATTAATATTTGATTCGATGTTCTGATTTAATTTAATAAATTTTGGCTTCTGCATTTGATTTTTTATGTAAGCATTGAAGTTGTTGTTTTTAAACGTTGAGCTAGTTTAGGACTTGCTCCAGGGAGTGGCAAGGATCCACTGCAACCTGGAGTCGAGTCCCTCGTCTTCATAGATTTAGGAATTATGCTTTAGTTTAATTTGTAGAATTATATTTTGTTTTGAATTGTTTTTAAATAGTATCTAATATTTCCTAATTTTGCACTTAGATCATTATTTGGTTTTCCAATTTCTGAGTTTGATTCAGTAGTGAGAACAGATTGTAATGCTTTAATTTTGAATAGGTAACACTGCCATTTAGAGTGTAATTCAAGGTTTGATTTGTTCATGCATAGTGGGATTTATCTTAATAATTAAATCTCTTTTAAATTAGAATTATTCTTGTTTTCGTAGTATGATCATTTATTTATAAGAGCAAGTTTGAGCGTGGATTTAATTGTGCATGTAGTGGTGATTTAAAGTTTTCATTATTGAGTGGCATGTTAGAACAGATTTTAGATTCTTTGAATTTGAACGTGTTAACACCGCCATTTAGAATAATAATTCCAAGTTTGCATAGTATAATGTTTTTGAATGTTTGCAGGATTTGATTTGATTTGTTTGAATGTTTGCAGGATTTTATTTGATTTGTTTGAATGTTTGCAGGATTTAATTTGATTTTTTTATGCATCCCGAGACCTAGCTTAATAATTAGATTTATTTTTAGTTATAATGATTCTTTGTTTTCGTAGTGTAATAATTTCCTTGTAAGAGAAATTTTGAATATGGATTTGATTGTGCAGGTAGAGAGATCAATTCAAATGCAGCTGATTTAGTTTTAGTTATTGATTTACATGATTTGATTTTGGATAGTGAGCTTGTGTTATTGAATGATTTATTTCATTTAGATCAAAGTCTTTGAATTCAAGGTTATCATAGCTTATTTGTAATGTGATTTTTAATAGGATTTTTAAGTGTTATTTTACATGAAGTGAGATGGTTTCTTTTAGCAATAGTTAGAATTGTCTTTTGTTAATTTGGAATCTTGAATTTATTAGGAAGAGTAGTTATAGTTAGTTTAATTTGTCAGGTTGTCGTTAGAATAACGTGTGTGTCTTTTACTTATCTCAAGTTTATTTTTCAAGTGATAGTTTCAAGTTAGTGAGAGGAGTTAATAGATTAAGGTTTTCAAGTTATCATAGGAGATTTAAAACTAGAATGCGAGTGCGAGAATGTTACATGATTGACGATTGATTTGTATTTTAATTGCATTATGGAGTTTGCACTGAACGAAATTGGTTAAGTAGGTTTCATTTTCAAGATTTCTTGTTTTCCAGCAAATGTGTGTTTCATTTCAGCACCTAGTTTATCATTACAAAGGAAGATATTTATAGTCTGACCATTAAGCTGAGCCAATATGCAGTACAACTCGCGTTTACGACTCTCAGATTGATAATTAATATTGAGAGGTTTAATCCGACAATTAAGCCGACCAACAACATCATTTTCTGCAATTCCTTTCTCATACTTAGATTATTCTAGTAACTCACTTTCTGCTTGATTTCTCTCAAATACATCACTATGATGTTCATTAATTCCAACATATTTTCCTTCCTCTTCCTTGAAAACCTTCAATGATTGTTCGTCACCTCCTTGGCTAATTCTGGCAGTTAATTCATCTTCTTCAAACACGACATCTTCATGCTTTACATCTTCCTCGTCATTATGCCTTACCTAGAAACTTCCAGTATTATTCAGTTCTAAAATTGACTCTCTGTTAACTTGTGAAATGTCTGCCTCATCTTCATCAAAACCTGTAATAATAAACCAATTATCAGAAAATATATAAGGCCTTATTTCCTTTTTGTTCTCTGGAAACATCTTAGTATGTTTCTCTAAATTTTTCCTCTATGTCCTTTGCCAACACATCAGTATGATGATTTAAATTCTCTAAAGAACTCACGAGACTGTCAGCTAGTCTCTCCTCCATATCATCTGTTTCAAGGATGTCTCCCTGCTCTGGTTCACAACAATTAACTCATTCCTCTATAATGTCGATTTGCTATACTCTTATTACCATTCTTACATCCATACTCTCTTCTTCATGATTATCGTTCATGACAATTTCTTTGTCTTCCTTCTTCAACAATTTATCTTGAGTATATATCCTCTGCTTTTCTAAATTTCTTCTTTGAAGGTCTAAGTTTTTGTATAACTCACCAATTTCAATTGGAGTAGAATTTGGAAACTTTACACAGTTTTCAATACCTTCACTTTTTGTTGACCCATCACGAAATGGTTCTTCTTCCTCTGCTAAATCTACATACATGTCTGAATCGTCATTCTTAAAAATTTCAAACTCATTATGCATAATAAATACCTTTCCTTCATCTTCATGTCTTAACTCATATCTTCTATTCCAATCTTCCCTGTTACCAGCTCCAATATTCTATTGCACATTTCCATGCAACCTCTCTATCTCCTTTTGTTTCTGAGATCTTTCTATCTCAGTATAAATCTGAATATATTTCAAATTTTGCTCCTTCTTCTTAACAAAATCTACAGTTTGTTCATCATCCTCTGATGTACCCACAATTACACACAAATCATTAGTTTTAAAAATATAATACCTTTCAGGTTCGTTTGATGCTTCAAGCACCAATCTTTCATAATGTACTTTCTGGGTTTCAAGAGATCCTCTTTGTTGTGAATGAACTCCTTTGAGTCTCTCCTTCTCTAACAAGTCAATATGTTTCTTCTCAAGTTCTCTGAACTTTTTTATCAGTTTGACATTCCATCTCTTTTGCAATAGGTTCCATCTAAACTATTTCCTCTTTCTCCATCCATATCTTTGGTCCTCATTCTCTTTCCCTTGTGGCCATCCTTGTAGTACTTTCAACTGTACTCTCACCACTGCAAGATTTCTCTCTCACTCTTCATTACTCATATTACCTTTATGGCGTTCTATAGAACCTATTCTATGACCCTCCATGGCCATCTTCCTCAAGATCTCATCCATGCTTGATTGGTGATCTACAACATAGCCTTCTCTTGTAGCAATCTCCTCTTGCTACTCAATACCCTATCAAGCTTCCTCTCTGAGCTTTATCTCTTCCTAGGTATCCTCTCTCTTGTTTCACTCTCTTGAAACTTCTAGAGCTTCACTGCTCCTCTGGCTGCTACACTCGTTCACCTCTCTCCTTTCTTCCAACCTCTAGTTGGATAGGGTCATTGCCATAATCACCAAAAGCTCTACTTGTTCTTGGCTATAATCATTAAACATATTCATAGTATTTATTTCAATCAATAATTCATCATTAATTAATTGAAAACATGAAGACCATAACTCACTATCCAATTTTCTAACACATGTTGCTGTTGCAGTTTCTCTTTTATGTCTGCTGACTTTACCTTCCCTGTGTGTGGTTGTCTTTATCTCTTCATAAAAAAATTTCTCAATATCTCCTTCAATAATATGATCTAATTTATCCCGAATTATATTTTCCTTCTATCTCTTTAATATTATGTTCTCTTCAAAGAACTCTTGTTGTCCTGATTTTTCCTATGAAGAGAAAACCTACTCTAACTTTCTCCCAAAAGAGCTTTAACCTCCACTCTGATACCAAATGATGCAGCCAAAAGGTCGTTAATAACCAAATGTGAAAAATTAATTCATAGTATGCCTAAAACCCGAGGATAGGTTCATACATTCTCTAAGAACCGTTAAAAACCAATTATAAACCTAATTAAATTCCTTTATGCGGAAGCTCCTTTTTAAGTTGTTCTCGGATTTTATATCTCATATAATAAAGTTTTTACCTTATGTTGTGGATGCCTTATTTATCTTCCCTAATGTATATGTGGCATCACACTTATCAAACTTAATACTTCGACGTTTCGCACATCGGCTCCCCAAACTATATTGCATACATCGCAACCGCAGATTATATCACTTCACACCCTGATGAATATAACATTTCGCATACCACAGAACTTACCACATCGCATGTCGCAGAGTTTATCTTCTGTCGTTAACTAGTAGTGCGATATTGCATGCGATATGCAATATGTGCTATTCACATGGACCTCGTCGGCACGTGGCTTATCTTCACTGCATCACCACTTTTCTACTTTAAAACTGTCACACTTTGCAACTTCGTCGGTTTATTATTCCACTGCTAAATGCTCCCCATATCAGATGTGTTATGCGATATGTGCTTGGACCTTCGCCCAACACATGTCCACTTCTCGCTTTCCCCAATTTAAATTACCGATGAAATCTTAGCCATCAATCTCTTGCTCTGGATTTTGAGATTTAATCCTCGTCTTCAATTTCCTTCCTTTGGAAGCCTTCTAAATGTTTTCCTAACTTAATATTTTCTCTATTTTCGACTGTCGCCACTTGTAACTTGTCTTTTCTACTCGCAACTCTCCTGATCTTATTTCTATCCATTCACTCAAATATTTAGCTTTCACGCTTACTGCAACGCCTTGATCATTGTTCCCAAATCATAATACATAACATCATTCTGATTTTCTTCTCTGAATCCTGAATTCAGATTTATTCACCTTCGACCCGCACAACAGTTTATCTACACTCATTCTCTACAATTAGCCTCTCTCACTCTGAATTGCTCCAGAACTGGAATCACTCGTGATTATACTCAGTTCTTCCACTGCAAGTCCTTTTCACTCATAAAGGCTTATTCACATATTTAAATTTCATTTACATATAATTATTTCACTCATAAATAATATTTGTTCTATTATGGATAACTTAGTGTGTAAAATAAATAAACACACAGCTTTTATGATTCATCAGCACAACAGTTTCTTCATGAACTCAAAATTTAGTTTTCTATTCACCAGCAAATATTTACACAATAATAATTTACTCTTGGCCTGATGTTCTATTTCAGTGGCCTCTGAAACACACTTCTCTTTCTCTGCCCGTAGGCTTACCTCCTTTAAATGAAATTCTATCCTTTCAATCCTTATCAATATAGTCCTAAACTTCAGGAGCTAACTCCTATGTTTATGTAACTGATTTCTAAACTTAGAAATTGATCCTATCTTTTCTGAACCGAATGGATCAATCCTATCCTATCTGCTAGCTTATCCAACAATTTTTTCTAACATGCAGATTCAATTTCATGACTAAGATTTTTGACTAATGAGTCAACACCTATCTAGAATATTCTAGACTAATACTTGTGAACTATAAAGTCTTTACAAGATTTTACAATGATTATAAAAAAGAAATGTCGCTCTTGGACCAATGTCAAGACCTTAGGCCTTGAGTTACATTACAAACTTTACTTGAGGGTGGATGCTCCTGTATCACTTCCTATAAGCTGTCTATACTTCGTTGCATCCTTGAATTCCTTCCCTTCAATGGATGTGAGCTTCATGTTTTGTTCGATTGGAGTGGTCAAAGGATTTCATTCATCCATGAAAAACTTGTTCAAAATATCTCCAATATACTTCTTTTGAGAAAGGAATATAAATTTAGGATGTTGAGTTACTTCAATACCAATATAGCAGTGAACATAGCCCAGATCAGTCATTTCAAAACCTTTCTTCAATTCTTTCTTTATGGATGCAATACAACTCTCATTGTTCCTTGTCATCAAAATATCATCTACATACACCACAATATATACAACTCTTTTTCCAACTTTCTTAACAAGAAAAGATTCATCATCAAGATCAAAATGTTTGAAGTAAAGTTTCAGAAGATGCTGAGTTAATTTCCCATACCAGGCTTGCAGTGGTTGCTTGAGGCCATAGAAGGATTTTATAAGCTTGCATACTTTGTGTTCTTGGCCCTTCATAACAAATCCTTCTGGCCGGGACATAAAAACCTTCTCCTTTAGATCTCCATTCAAAAAGGTAGTTTTTACATCCATTTGATGGAATTTCCATCCCTTATGAGCTGCTATGGCAAAGATAGTCTGGATGGTGGCTCATTTTGTTGTGGGGACAAAATTTTCCTCATAATCGACCCCTTCTTTCTGTGAAAAACCTTTTTCCACAAGCCTATATTTGTGCTTTTCAAGTTAGCCATCCGCTTTTTATTTTTTCTTTTAGACCCCCTTGCAGCCAATTGGTTTGGTTCCCAAAGGAGGATCAACTAACTTCCAAGTGCTATTATTTATCAAGGAATCATACTCCTTTTGCATCGTTTCATTCCATTAAACATTAGAAGCGACTTATTCGAAGGATGTTGGTTCAAGATCTGTAGACAAATTTAGTTCATAGTTATAAGAAATATCCATATCAATAGGTGAATTTTAATTATCTATGTCACCTCCATTTTGTCTCGTGGAACTTCTTGTTCCCGTCTTTCCAACCTCATGAGGACAGATGCTTTCTAGTGTCTTTGTCAGCCATTTTGGGGGAACTTTCTGAGATGGCCGAGGCTACTCATTTGACTGAGTTGGAATTGAATCAAGGTTCAATCTCCCAATTATGTCAATTACATCGTTCAAGGTGTCATTTGTGGTTGGTTCTTCATGTGGGGGAGAGAGTGCTTCGGAAGATGATTCCATAGATTGATTTAGTATAGGAATACCCCCTTCAATATATGGAATCTGATTATCAAATTCTTGAAATGACTTTTCATGTGTGAACCTATCCAAGCGATCAAGTTTCCACTCAACAAAATTGTTAGTCTTGGAAAAATCAAGGAATATGACATCTCTGGATGCTACAAACTTCTTATTGACTTCATCATAGAGACGATATCCTTTGGAGGTATTGGATTACCCCAAGAAGATACAATTTTGACTTCTAGCACCAGGTTTATTCCTTTGTACCTTAGGTATCAAACAAGAACGGGTGGAACCAAAGACCCTGAAATGCCTTACCGAAGGAATGTGGCCATGCCACATTTCATACCGAGTTTTGTTTCTGATTGAATTAGAAGGACACCTATTCTTTATGTACACATAACATAGAACTACATCAGCTCAAGACACCATTTTTACATTCTTAAAAAACATCATGGAGCGAACCATATTTAAAATTTTCCTGTTCATTCTTTCAGCTAGACTGTTCTGTTGGGGGTTATAGGGCACAATTGTTTTATATTTGATCCCATGTTGGTGAAGATAGTTTTAAAAATCATTTGAGGTGTATTATTTTCCATTATCAGTGTGCAAAGAGCCAATATGAGTTTGTGCATCATTTTCAATCCATGCATGAAAATATTGAATGTTTGAAAAACATCAGATTTTTTCTTCAATAAGTAAACCCAACACATTCTGGTGTAATAATCAATAAATATCATCATATATTTATTTCCATTTTTAGAAGAAATAGGCATGGGGCCACATAAATCTGAATTAATAAGCTCAAGTTTTCTATGTGATCTGGAATGTGAATCATGAAAGGGTTGTTTTCTATGCTTTCCTGGAATACAAGCATCACATTACTTAAGTTTCGCAGGAATTATAGGAAATCCAGTAACACCATTTTTCTTCAAAAATCTAATGTTGTTATAGTTTAAGTGTCCAAATAGAACACGCCATAAAAGACTTGATGGGTATGTACCTTCATCATGATGAGAATTGAATTCAAAGTTTTTTGCATGAGTAGAGGTACCTTACAGCTTTAGGAGTCTTTATTATTCTATTCCCTCCATGACAACTAAGCGATCTGATGCTTTTCTGACCTCAAAGTTGCCATCAACATGTGAATTAAGTGTCCTTGCTGCGAGATGTGGACCAAGGACACCAAATTTCTGCTTAACTCAGGGAGGTATAGAACCTCATGTAGAAGATAACCTGGAAGACTAGGCAACTTAAGCCTGATTGTGCCAAGCCCTAATGGCTTGACTTTAGATTTATCTATGAAGTATGCTTCTCCATCAACCTTATCAATAAATTATTCTAAAAAATATTTTATAAACGTCATGTGAGACGTTGCTCCCGAATCTAGCAAATAATCATTTCTCCAAGAAGTAAATGAAACATTTTAAAGCAAGTCTTCAGTTACTCCATTGTTACAATGTGCTACAACATAATGAGCGGATTCAGGTGCTTTACCATTGTCTTTGTCATGAGTTTTACCTTTTTCTTGATTTATTTGCTGCTCAGTTTTATCCCAAGGAAACTTACATGTAGATGCATCATGCCAATATTTATTGCAGTGTATGCAATGAAGATCTAATTTTTTAGTTTGAGTTTGTTTGCCCCCCTTCCTATGAAATTACTTCTTCCTCTTCCTCTTCAGCCACCTCTTCCTCTGGAAGAATCTTGAGCATGATTATTCTCTCTATGTGTGAAACATACATCCTCTTCAGAAGACAGAGGGGCTGTCATCTTTCCAAAAGCCTTCTCCCTTTCTAAATTTTTTTTTCTCAAGGGAATTAAAGGTGATTTTCATGAGGTTTAAACTAGCTTGCAATGACTCAAGGTAATGTGAGTAAGTGGGATACAATGCCTTAACATAAGCTACGAGAGGTATGCCAACGTCTACACGAATATTCGTAATTTCATGCATGATATATCTTACTTCTGATGCTAAAGAAATAGAGTCGTCATTTTTCAATTCAAGGATGAACAACTTAATCATTAATTGAACAGTTTCAAGTTTTGAATTTGAATCATAGAGTTCTTTTAGTTTTCTCAAGGCTTCATAGCCATTTGAAACCGGTGTAATATGGCGAGTCACCTGTTCATTTAAAGAAGATGTAATCAAGGCATAGGCCTTGCAATTCTTACTTTCCCAAATGGAAATTTCCATGTCTGAGGTGGGCTTTGTTGGTGGTTTGTCTCCTTCTCCTTCAAAATCCCCTCTCCGCGACTCATTAAAAATGAGAGTGTGCTTGATTTTTCGAGACCATTTAGGATAGTTCTCCTTGCCGGAGAGAACAAGTCCCACAATAGATATGAGAGAATGCAATGTGACTCTTGGAAAATCCAAATTTTGCTAGAGGCAAAAAAAATCCAATTCTAGTGTAAAATGTAATTTACTGCAAAAAACTAAATTCTGGAGTGAAAATTAACTTCTTTAAAAAAAAAAAAATTACTGTAAAAAACCAGTTCTGGAAATATTTTTTTTTTTTTTGGGTGTGTGGTGGTCAGACATGGGGAAGGTTGACATGGGGAAGGTCGGACTTGGGGGAGGTTGACCTGGGGGAGGTGGGTTAGGGGGAGCTATATGTGGGGAGGGGAACTTGGTGAACGGTGAGAGTGATGGTGAGGGGAGGGGATGTGGTGAGGGGGAGGGTCTATGGTGAGGAGGACAAGGGATGAGGGAGAGGGAGAGGATGCGGGAGGGGGATAGTGGTTAGGGGGAGGGGGAGTGAGAGGGGATGGGAGAGTTGTGAGGGGGGAGGGGGGATTGAGAGGGGATGGGAGAGAAACGAGGGGGGGGAGGGGGAAGCAAGCGGGGATGGGAGAGTAGTGAGGGGGGAGGGGGAAGCGAGCAGGGTTGGGAGAGGGGTGAGGGGGGAGGGGGAGAGCGGTGTGGAGGGAGGGGGGAGAAAGAGGGGATGGGAGAGGTGGGACTACGTAGAGACAAGGAATGAGTTGGAGGGGGAGGGGGAGGGGGAGGGGGACAGGGGAGCGAGAGGTGAGGGGGACGGGGAGTGAGCAGGAGGGCGAAGTTGTGGGAAAAATGAGATGGGAGTGATATGAGAGCGTGGGGCAATGGAAACATGGAGATGCAGTAGAGTTGAGGGGAAGGTGGGGGGGACGAGTCAGAGAGATGTGAGGGGGAGGATCTGTGTGGGAACAATGAGATGTGGGACTGCACAGAGAGATGAGAGCACACTACAATAAATGAACATGTACCCTAACTACAACAAAAAAAACATAAAATCAAAAAATCAGTAATTCTCGCAGTATTTTGGCAAAATGATAGAGGTGACAGTCTGCAGAAATTGCAAATCCAATTTTGCATAATGGGGGAGGGAGTTAAAAGAGCAAGGAAGCTAAAAATGGACTTGGCTATGATACCATGTCAGGCCAGGAGGTAACTCCATAAATTGGAATTTGAATTTGATGGAGGGTGTGCATGAATTTATACATGGAGGTGAGACTGTTGAGATTCATTTCCCAATGTCTCTTAGCCTTCCTTATTTCCTAATTTACACTATTATACAATTTCACCCAATCCCTTAGGATTAGGTGTCAACAATACTCTTATTATAGGCTCACCATATGAAGGCCTTCAAAGCTCAAATGAAGAAGATACAAACCAAATTTGCACCTAATATATTAAATGGTCACAGTAATATCACAACAAAAAAATGAGCTTCAATCGTCGAAAATCTTGGAAAAATAGAAATTGTGAAGCGTGCTTTCAAGGTGTTTCAACATAATTTAAATATCATTGAAATCGGTCAATGTAGTAATGAATTTTTTTTTTTTAGAGTATGTTGGTGGAAAAAGTGGTAGAAGAGTTGTATTTTTCTAGATTAACAAAATGTTACAGTGAAAATAAAGTGGGTTCAACTTAAAGGAAATTCTTTGTTGGATAAAGATGTGGCCTACAATCCAGATGATATTCAATCATAATTAAGGTTGTAATATGCTACCCTTGTTGGAAATTATGCCACCAATGTTGTAGCATACATAGGGAAAGAGGTTTTGTGTATGGTATTTCCAGTTTCTTTTATGAAATTTACCATAATCTGTGTTTTAAATTGTTTTCTTGAAATCTCTCAAATGTCTAAATTCATACTATCTATGATTTGTTCAAGTTCTTCAACATGCATTATTATTACAATCCCTTATGCCCCAATTATTTATAGAATATAACTAGGAAGTGATGGTGAATATATCTAATCCCTTGGAATGATGAGGGTACATTCCTTTAGAGATATAAAATTATGTAATTTACAGAACGTTCTAGTAGTTTAGTTGTTGTTGAGGTATAAAAGGTGTCTTTTTAACTCCTATTTATCTCACATTAATTATCAATCTAGGTACGATTTTTTATTTCAAGAGTGTACTCAGTCTGAGGCTGCAATTCAATCTACGAGTAATGCTTTCCAATATGTAGTACAATGTTATAAATACAAGATTAAAAAGATGCTTGGAAATGAAATCTAACTACAATGACATGAAATGAAATTCTCTGAAATCCAATCATTCACTCAGCAATCATCAATCAAGGATGCAGTAGTAATAACTCTTTGCTTTGGCAACTGAAGTAAATGAAATAAAATAAGAAAAAGACAATCAATCTGAGAACGTATGTAGCAATAACCAATGCCCTTTACAGTTGATGATCTTACACTCCAAACTAAAGAAATTAAATGGAAACTGAACTAAATCACTAATGCTGCTAATGAAAGTAAACTAGGAAAGCTCTCAAAAGAAAAACCAAACTCTTTGCAGGTATGAAATAAACTGTAAACTAATTAACTGAAATGAACAACAGATTTATTTTACTGGAATTGAACAGCAATAGAAATGAACAACAAAATCTATCTAATGGATTTGAACAACAAATTCTATTGAACAACAAACTCTATCTAATGGATTTGAACAGCAAATTCTAGTGAACAACAATCCGAAATGAACATCAATCAGAACGGAACAAAAAATGGAATGGAACAACAGATGCTGAATAGAGAAGATGTGTTAAAGCATAACAAGAGAAGTTATACAGGGATCAAGATTCTTGTTAAATTGGAAAGGGGCGGCAACGCAATTCAACAATGCAACACACCAAGATTATAAAGCAATAAAACAGTAAAATATTAAACTTGAAACTATAATGAGAATAAATGAAAACCGTCACACAACTATAATCGAAAGATAATAATACAAAAGAGAAAGTGGATCCACCAGGGCTAGGCCCTTAGCCACTAGGGAAACACCGCTGAGCTACTCCAGAGTCAAGTGATGGAACAACAACTAAATCATGTATTAATCATGCATAACAGCGTTTACAAACAGTTGCTCTCTGCTTGAATAATGAGATTCAATGAAATTATAGAATTACAAAAGAAGTTTCAATGATAATCATTCTCCCCTTTCCGATTTCTACAGGCGCTTATTTTTATAACAACTCGATGGACAATACAAGAAATAAAGATAAACTTTGAACAACGATCCCTCAGGATCAAAAGATCCTGAGGGATTCACTCTATTTTTCTCTTTTAGCTAACGCTCCATCTTCTTGTGCTGTAGTCGTGTTTTTCCTTGCCTTTCTTTAACTATGCGTTCTAATTTCATCCTTCTTGTCTAGATACGACCCTTTGTTGGAGGAACAAAAGTTACTCATGCTTTAGCTTTGCCTTTCGAATGGTGGTTTCCCACTTCATTTGTTTCCTGTTTAGAATAAAAGACAATCTTTAGCCAATTTCACAATAAACATTAATCTTTTCAATTCTATCATAATCCTTCAATATATCATCTTTCTAGAATAAAAAGAGTTATGTTTAAAGGAAAAAGATAAAGAAATACATGGTGAATTCATACCTTTTCCAATGCTCAACACACCCCCCTGCTTACCGTTTTTCATGTCCTCATGAAAACCATAGTTTACATATAAAGCAGTTAGAGAATAGGTTGGAGAGGGTTTTTCATTAAGAGTTCTAAAACCATGATTTGCAACTAAGGCGTCAAAGGTATGCCCTGTCTATCCTTCAGGTAATTCATATTTGGCCTTACAGTCTGCTACAGGATACCAGATAATAGGGCTGCGATATCTACAACCTAGCCAATACAGGCCTTCCCTCAAGATGAGGTTACTATAGATAACCAGGCGGTTGGCAGCTAACTCAAAATTTTTGTAATTGAATGGCTCTTTGTCTTGAATATTCCAATTGGAAATCTTCCATCGGAGTTTAGATGCTACTATGGCTTGGTATCTGATGGATAGAAAATATTCTACCCCATCCAGGATAATTTCTTTGTGTATGGGTCCCAAAGTTTGGATCACATCCTCCTTTGTCATTAAGCTTTTCTGCCTAGCCCACCATTGTAATGGGTGTCTCGGTTCACCCCGAACCCAAAGTTATAACCCATTTTTTGGCTCTGAAAAGTGTTATAGGCCTTGAGCCATTTTAACTGGTTAACAACAAATGAAATGAATGCTTGAAATTGGATATTGCCCACAAAAGGGCTTGGATTTGTCTCCATTTCCTCAGCTAATATAAAATTGTGCAAATAAAATTCATAAAGTAGACGCTGGAATTTTACTCCATAGAGTTTGTAGCAGCTTATAAAATCACTTATAGTTTCTAATTCTATAGGTTTTCCTGCCTTAACAGCCTTAATTTTTAATTGCAAATATCTTTCTAATAAAAACAAAGCATAATTTTTGGTAGGGCACCTACATGTTAGGACATCTGTGTATAAAGAACAGAGAGTATCCATCTGATTCCTGACCGTTTTTAATCTATTCCTTACCTTTTCAACTTTCTCTTCTGCCTTTCGACATCTATCGAAAGCTTCTGCCTCTGATGCATTGATGTCCTTTAATTTCTGTTGTAACTGTTTGTATTTATTTTTGGGAACAATCTCTTCTTCGAGCTTTTCTCTAGCCCTCTGAGCCTGTGCAAGATCCTCTTGGAGTTTTTCTATACCAGGGTCTTTTATCAAAACGTTTTTGGTTTGAAGATCTACCTGGGTTTTCTTATTACAATTTCGAGTGCCTACAGTCTGTGTCTCTTTGTTGGCCATACTGCTAGAGGAAAGTGCCTCGGTCTGAACATCTTTTTCATAGACCTGCACATTTTCAGTTTGGGCAACTGCGCCCATAGCAACTGCCTGCTGTTCCTTGTTATCCTGAATGAATATGGGCTCAATTTGAGTCTCCATGGCCCTTGTATTATGGGGTTCTGTTTGGATGGCTGCATTCTTCGTTTTCAGGGTTCTTTTAGATACTTTCCCCTTTTTTAGCACCCTAATCCTCTGCCTAATTTGTTTTACTAGTTTTTGGAGCTTTTTCCATTCCCTCCACAGCTTCTCAAGTTCATTTGTCTTCTTCTTCTTCTTGGAAGGAACAACTATTCCTTTTTCTGTACTTGGTTGCTTGGCTAGGGTTTTCTCTCCAGTGGGCATACCTTCGCGTAGGCTTGATTCTATGTTTTCTGTTTGGGACACTTCCTTAGTGTTCCCATGCTCCTGGCTACATTCCTTAGGGGAAGTAACCCTAGTTGTTTCTGCTGTTCCCTGAGGGTTTTTTTCATCAGGCATTTCCTCGACCGTATCTTTGTTGGTAACAACTTGTTCCTACAATTGGTCTATCTCAATGTTGAGGTTAAGTGGACTGTGAGGTTGTATATATTCACTCATATTGGCCAAAATTTGGGCCAATTGGTCCTCCCGCAATGGACTCTGTGGTGGACTTGCAATGGAGGTTTTGGGAGGTTCTGCATCCTCTCCTTCATCTTCACTGGTGTGATTACTTTCTTCCTCTTCACTGGTGTGGTGATTTCTTTCTTCTTGACTAGTATGGTGACTTCCTTCTTCTCCACTACTGTGGTGACTTCCTTCTTCTTCCTGATTTCCTTCTTCTTCACTAGTGTAGTGATTTCCTTCTTCGAGTTGTGGTGGTTTTTCATCTTCCAAAATGGGCAATTCTAAGGGTTGGCTGCTGCTACCCTGAAGACTTCCTATCATTCCCCTACTTCTCCTTAACCTGGAGGACTGTCTGCGATTTAAAGGTTTTGTTGCTGTGCTAGTAACTCTTTTACATTTTGGGGCAGGTAGTGTTGTTCCTCCGTCAATTGAGAATATCAATTATTCCCAACTAGTTTGCTACTGGGCAAGGCTGTAACTCACTATTAATCGGATTAAACAATGGTGGCTTACCACCATCACTATATGACGAGATTTTCTTATGCTCTGGGAAGCATCATGCAATAAGAAATTTAAATATGCAGACAAATTTACAGCACATTTATGTTTTAATACTCCTAATACCTTAAGGTGGCGTGGTATTACAACATCCTTTCTTCCATCACATGTAATGTAGCTTTGTACTACTTTCGCTAGTTCTGTCCATGGTTCTCCCAAAGTTGCCGGCTGGACTCCTTTTCCTTTGACGACCAAGGTCTGCCCTTTGTCCCGAAAGATGTTCATGGCTTCTTGAAGTTTCACTTTTTTATGGGTCCATATGGGTCCTTCTGCTGGTAGACCAGATACCTCGGAGATTATTGCATCTGTTACTACTATTTGCCTTCCTCTTACCATGGAATAGCCTTCCTGCAAGTTCTGCAAAATTCATGGCCACTGTTTCATGAGGTTGTTGCAGTCATATGAGGTAGGTAATCCATCCTACTCTCTCCAGAATTTCCCGTGTAGCATTGGAAACTGCTAGCACTTGTGGCTCACTACATACTGATCATTCTCCCATTATGTCTGCACACTGTTAATTCTTCACAAATACACAGAAATGGTAATGGAACAACACCTTGTGTATATCGACACAATACCATTAAACTCTTGCTGTTTCCGAGAATTTGATGAACATAGGGATTCAACCCACATGTAGGCATATTTAAAAGGCATCCGCCCCCCCTCCCCCCTGAAAGATTATAGGTCGCCCTCGACCGGAAAATAGAAGAGAAACGTACTGCACAACAATTGTACAGCATGGAAAGGCATACATACTTATGATATGATCAAAAAATTATCGCATTACTGAAATCGATGCATATTTTGAAATCATGAGTAGATATGGAAATTGTTATGTAATGATTCGAAAATAAGGGAAAAGGACAGCTGATGTGAAAAAAGTACTTATGCGGTCATTATCCACATAAACCATTATGATCGATTTATAAATAAATTTCATGCATAAGAGGTTCCGAACAAAGGGTTTAGGAGCATACTCTCATTTGATATTAGATAAATATATAAGAAAAGGGTTTATCATTACTATTGATTTGTGAAAAATATGACTCCAATACCATCAGCAGAGCTCTGTTGCCCACAGGTGTCTATAACCTTGACAAAGTTGCTTTCTCACCCTTGAAACCATTATCTTTTATTTATGCCTAGGGAAGTGCTGTGTGATGTCATGATGGAGGCCACTGTGCTAGCTTGGGAACCAGATGAATCACAATGCCATTCACCAGGAAGGAGTGAAAGGTGGGCAGGCCGGCTCGTGATGAGACCTCCTGTTCCAAGGACTTTTTATTTTTCTGAGTTGTCCATTGGATCATATCCTTGGTGTGGTGGCCATAATGGGAATGCCACTTCACTGCTCCCTTATGATCATGGTAGGCTGGCTCTTGATGAGACCCCCTATCCTCCATCTGCCATATCATAGAATTGTTAGTAATCATATAGAGATTTTTTTCTTCTTTTTTCATGTAGCACTTCCCTATTTATGTATAGAGGATGGCTCAACACTCCTTAAGAGTAGGGATGGTGGAAGAAGTCTAAACATCTCAATAGAGAAAGTATGCCCTTATTCTTATTCAATAAATAAAAATCAAAGAGAGTTATGAAGATTTAGGGAAGAACCAACATGATAAAGATAACCGATCATATTAATTTTAGTGAAAATAAAGACAACAAAGTGATATAGATGGTTGTGTCCTTTCCTTTTCTTATCACTACAAAACAATTTCTTAAAAATTACAATTTCTCTTGATTTGCTGATTCCAGTAACCTCTAATTTTTGTGTCCTTGCATAAATTGTATGTTTTCCTTTAAAAGATTCATGAATAATTCACAAAAATCCTCAAAATTTTGTTCTAAAACAAGAAAAATGCACTCAAAAAGTGATGTTCCTTAGATGGAACAACTATTGTTCCTTAAGAGGAACAACAAAAACAATCTGCGAAAATGTTGTTCCTTTTGAAAGGAACAACAAAAAAAATCGGAAAAAATGTTGTTCCTTTTGAAATTAACAACAAAAACAATTCGCGGAAATGTTGTTCCTTTGAAAAGGGATAGCAAAAACAATCGGCAAAAAAACATGCTGTTCCTTTTGAAAGGAACAGCAAAAACAAGCGGGAAAAATGTTGTTCCTTTGGAAAGGAACAAAAAAAAAAGGTGGCAAAAACTGATGACCCGTTGGAAAGGAACAGTAAAAACATGCGGGAAAAACTGTTCTTCCTTTTGAAAGGAACATCAAAATCAAGCGGCAAAAACTGTTGTTCCTTCAGAAAGGAACAACAAAAACATGCGGCAAAAGTGTTGTTCCTTTTGAAAGGAACAACAAAACTGTTGTTCCTTTTAGAAAGGAACAACAAAAATAATCAACGGAAATATTGTTCCTTTTAAAAGGGATAGCAAAAAGAAACAAAAAAACGCGTTGTTTCTTCAGAGGAACGACTGTTGTTCCTTAAGAGGAACGGATGTTGTTCCTTAAGAGTAACAACAACTGTTCCTTAAGAGAAACAGAAGCTATTCCTTAAAAGGAACAGCTTGAGAAATAAAATTTGTACAAAAAACAAGCAAAGTAAAAAGAAAAGCTTATGTACAAGTTTCAAAATAAAGGAATTATTCAGTGGATGGGTGCCGAGGAGGAGTTATCTCCCTTAGCAAGAATCTTCATGGTAGAATCTTCCCGTAGTTGCTGGTAAAAGGATTCCCGATTAAGCGGTTTATGGTAAAGTCGTACTTGATGAACCTTTTCTTTGAAATAATGTCTAGATCCATTAATGGTAGTCAATGTGATGGTGCCATTATCATGCACTTTCTGTATCTCATAGGGTCCAAGCCATCGTGTCTGGATTTTTCCTGGGAAATCCTGAAACCTGGAGTCATATAGGAGTGCCCAATCTCCTTCGTGGAAGATCTTCTCTTTAATGAGGGCGTCGTGCCATTTTTCTCTCTGCTGTTGAATTAATGCAGTGTGCTGGAGAGCAGAGAGCCTAATTTCATCTAAATCATTGATTTGCTGTAATCTTCTGACCTAGGCTTCATTTAAGTACAAACCCACCTCCTGGGCTGTTCTTAATGTTTGAATTTAAAATTATATTGGAAAGATGGGTTCTTTTCCAAATACTAATTGATATGGTGAATACCCAGTGGTATTTCTCCATGTTGTCCGGTACGCCCACAAGGCTTCCGACAATCTTAAAGCCCAGTCACGTCGGTGTGATGCAACTGTTTTTTTCAGTATAGATTCTATCACTTTATTCGTGCTCTCTACCTGGCCATTTTCCTGTGGATGGTATGGGGTCGTGATTTTGTGCTGAATGTGGTGGTTTTTTAATGTTGCGTGATTCTATTACCTACAAATTACGGTCCTCCATCTGTAATTACGTCCCTAGGGAGGCCATATCACACAAATATTTGGAAAAGGAACTGTATTACAGAGTCCTCAATAGCTCTTGGAAGTGCTTCTGCTTCAACCCATTTAGTAACATACTCTGTTGCAACTAGTATATATGTTTTCTGATTTGATGGTGGGTTAATAGGACCAACAAAATCGAGCGCCCAACGCTCAAATGGCTCGATTACTAACTGTGGGTTCAAAGGCATTTCATCGGATTGTCCAGGGCGTCCTGCCCTTTGGCAACTATCACATGCTTGTACAATTTTTTTAGCATCTTTAAAAATTGTAGGCCAGTAATAACCTGTTTGTAAAACCTTGTGACCAGTCCTGCGATCTGCAAAATGTCTGCCACATGGCCCATCGTGGCATGCTTTCAGGATGTCAAATATTTTGTCTTCTCGGACGCATCTTCTGATGTGCATATCTGATCCGGTATGAAATAGGTAACCCCAAATCCAAGAGAATCGAGTGCTGCGCTGGACTATCTGTTTTTGTTCATTGGGCATTAGATGCTTAGGTAATTTACATACTGCTAAATAATTTGCAACATCAGCATACCATGGGGTTCTGGTAGTAATAGAAAACAAATGTTCATCTCGGAACTGATCTTTGACTACTGCTGCGTCTGTTGGTTTTGGCATTCGTGAGAGAAAAGCAGCTACAATATTCTCTTTTCCTGGTCAATCCTTTATTGTGATGTCAAATTCCTACAATAGAATCAACCATCTTGTTACTCTACCATTTGTAACAGGTTTATTTGCTAAAATTTTTATGGCAGAGTGATCTGTATATAAAAATACATGCTACCTAGTTATATAATGTCTAAATTTATTTACAGCATGTATTACAACTAAAAATTCTTTCTCAATCACAGTATATTTTAATTCAGCAAGAGATAGATTCTTGCTAATATAATAAATTTCATATGGTTTTTTATCTTCTTCCTGCCCAAGGACTGCTCCAATGGCTGTGTCTGAGGCATCAGATGAAATTTGGAATGGAAAATCCCAATTTGGGCCCCTTAGCACTGGGGCTGTTGATAGAAGCTTTTTTCAGATCCTCAAAAGCATGGTCACATTTATCTGTCCAATTAAAATCAACATTCCTTGTTAGTGCATATAGAGGTGCAGCTATTTGAGAATAATGCTCTATAAATCTTCTATAATAACCAGAAAATCCGAGAAAGCTACATACCTCTGTTTGTGTGGTGGGAGTAGGTATTAACAAAAGTATCTGAATTTTAGCTAGATCTACCTGTATTCCAGCTGCTGAGATATAATGACCCAAGATGGGTCCCTCGGTCATCATCATGTGGCACTTATCATGGCTTAAGCAGAGTCTGGTGTCAATACACCTTTGCAACACCTTTTCCAATATTTCTAATGATGGCTCAAAATCATCTCCATAAGGTGTAAAATCATCCATATATACTTCGATCCCTTCATTTATTATATCTGAAAAGATGCTGAGAATGGTCCTCTGAAATGTAGCAGGGGCATTGCATAGACTAAAGGGTAAAACCCTGTAAGAAAATGTCCCCCAAGGACAGGTAAAAGTAGTCTTATCTTGGTCTTCAGGGGCGATCTGAATCTGATTGTATCCACTGAAGCCATCTAAGAAAGAGAAGAATTTATTCCTTGCTAATGTATCTAATACCTGGTCAATGAAAGGAAGGGGAAAGTGGTCTTTCTGGGTTGCTTTGTTTAGTTCTCTATAGTCTACACATATCCTCCAGTTCCCATTCTTTTTTGGCACCACTACTAGTGGAGAGACCCACTTGCTATCAGATATTGGATAAACAAAGTTGACACCCAAATTTTTTTGTAATTCAGCTTTCACAATATCCTTAAGGTGAGGTTTTAATCTTCTTTGGGTTTGGCGAATGGTTCTAGCGTCTTTTTCTATATAAATGTGGTGCATACATAACTGGGGATAAATTCCTTTCATGTCTAGGTAATCCCATGCAAAGGCTCCCTTATATTTTTTCAGTAGTTGGACCAACTCCTCTTCTTGTTCAGCACTCAAATTTTTGTTAATGTTCAAAGTTTTTCCTGGCTCAATCTTTATATTTTTGCTATTGTAAACAGAAGTGGTAGGTATTGATTGTTCTTGGATGTCTTTCAGGGGATCTTATTCATTATCAAATGCTGCCTTGATCATGTGACATTGCAAATGGGATCTGATTTTTGGTTGGTTGATAAAATTGTTAATGATGTCATCCTCTGTTTGATATTTAAAGTCGAGGGCATCTTCTATGGTTAGTGGTGATCTAATGTTTTCTATGAGATATGATACAATCTGCCTCTTTGTTTTTATTATTGTTAGGCTTGGCTGGGCTAGAGGGTATAAAGCTAAGTTCTTGACATAACTCCCTCTAGTTATAGTCATGCTACCTTGCCGGTAGCCAATATAGGGATCAACAGTTGCCAGCCAAGGTCTACCTAAGCTCAAAGGGTGTCCTTCTAGCCGTTTTTTGGGGTTGATAATCAGGAACTCAGAAGGATATTCCCAGGAGTCTATAGATACCATTACATCATGTAGTGTGCCTTCTGGCTTGACTACTGATCGGTCAACCAGTTCCAATAAGGTTGTTGTTGGATCTAATGATGTAATGCCAAGTTTTTGACAAGTGGTGGTTGTTAGGATATTAATTTCAGCTCCCAAATCAACTAAGGAATTTGGAAATGATTTTCCATTGATTTTCACCATAACTATAGGATTTCCTGGGTCCTCATACTTTACAGGTGCTTCCATTCCTGATGGTAAGTCAGATAGAGTGCCGACTACTTGGACAGTTGGGTTAGTTGTTGTTCTCCTCTTTGGATTCTTTATACATAGTTCTTTGATGGTTTTAGCATAAATAGGAATGTCTTGGATAGCTTGGAGGAGTGGGATTTTTATACACAAATTTTTCAGTTCTCCCAGAAGATCAAAATCAGGATGTTCTATTGGACGAGGTATGATTAATCGTTCGTGAATGGTTGGAGAAGAGGTGGTTGCTTGTTCATGAGTTTGTTGTATAACCACATTCTCCTTTTGGAGTGTTTGTTCTGAAGGTAACGAATTTTCAACTTGAACATTTATGTCTCCCTCTGATTCTATTATGCACCCAAACCTTAGTTGAAGGTCGTTGCACTCCCTTAACTTGGTTTCTAGTTCTGATGCTTCGATTATTTGAATAGATTGAACCGGTCTATTATTAGGGTTTGGGTTGGGTTGGGTTGGGAGTTGCAGTCTTAAGTTGGTCTGGGGATTTTGTTGCAATGTATATGGTGCTGGCAGTGTAGGTGGAGGGAGAGGAATCGTTCTAGCTGGTTGATTCATAGATCTTTGCAATTCGACTGCCAGGTTTGACTCTGCGAGGTGGAGGGGGACCATTGTGTTGGATATGTATTATTTTTCCAAAATGGTGAATAGTAAGGAAAATTTGGCCAATTGGTTTGATTTGTTTGATTTGGCCATGGTGGTGTAGGAAATGGTTGTTGTGACCAACTAGGAAAGGGTGGTTGATTTTTCCACATTCCATTATATTGCTGAGCATTATACTGAGGAGACTGAAAAGAAGAGGATGGATCAATGGGCATACCTGTTTGTAGGTATACTGTTTATGTTTCTTCTTTCGCCTCTTTGTAGACTGCTTTCAATCCCGAGAGTGAGGGGAAACTTTCTGTAGAGTGATCTTTCATACAGATAGCACAGACTTGGACTGTATCCAACGGGCACTCTTTATGGCTATGTTTCTTTCTGCATCTAGGGAAGAATATTACCAAATTTTGTTCTACTTCTGCTTGATTTTGTTTAGCTTGCATGATATCAAGCTGCGTTGTCAGAGTCCCTAGAATATCAGTTTTGAAATCCTCTAGTATATTTCCAATTTCTATGCGGGTTATACCTCCATTGGAGGTCTTGCTATCCCTTGTGATCATGTCACGTTCTGCTGGTTTTAGTCTTGTGCTGCCTCTTGAACTCCTGATACATAAATTAATAATGTCAGCAAAATTTTCCTGATATATATCACCTTTGCCCATGATGTTTAATGTTTCCACCCATTGTTCCTTCATCCCTTTAATTAATGTAGTTTTTAACACATTATCAGGTAAGGGTAAAGATGCATAGGGTGATCTCTGGAGGTTGTATTGAAAGCGTTCTACATATTCCTCGAGTGTTTCATTAGGTTTTATTGTCATCTGAAATATTTCATCTTTTAATTCCCTAGACCTACAATAATCCTAATATTTCTTTAGAAAAGCAGTTTTCATCTGATCCCAGTCATTTATAACACCTCCACCTAACCCCATAAACCATTGTAGAGCTGCTCCTTTTAATGTGGAAGGAAATAATTTTAACTTTTAGGGATCGGTGGTATAGTCATACCCTCTGCATAATACATCGAATTCAAACATAAATGCATCTGGATCTTTTGATGTTAAGCTATGGAATGTAGGAATATGTTGAAGAGGAATGGCCTTCATAGGTGCATTAACTGCAGTGTCCACAATGGGATATTGCAGTGTGGAAGTTTGTTGAGGTGGTTGTTGGTTGTGGGCCCTTTGATCAAATATGTGCCAATATCCTTCTAGGATTTCTAGGGAATTATTCCTAGGATGACTAGAAGGAGTAGGAATGACCTTGACAACACTTCCTTGCTGACCTACTATATGAGGAGATTCAGGTCCTTTAGATTTGTTTTGAATGATGTTGACAGCACTTCCCTTATCTGGGCTGCTCACTGTTTGGATTACTTCAAGAGGAGATTTTGGTTCTTCTGTTTCCCCTATTTCTCCTCCTCCTTCGCAGAGATTACTAGAGTTCCCTTCTTACAGAGAAATTAGGCGAGAATTCTCAATTTCTTTGGAATCTTGCTCAATTTCTTCTGTTTGGCTATGCACCTCAGCAAAGGCTACAGATGGTGACTCTGTGGCCTGAAGGGAGCTAGTAGGTTGTCTAGAAGTAACTTTTATAGGTCCTACTGATGGCTAAGATTAAGCTTTCTTAAGGATTTCGTCGATGAAAGTTATTTGCCCAAGGGTCACTGGTCCCTTAGGTTTTTCGGGTTTAAGAGGAATTTTGTTCTATTTAGATTTTCTAGTCATTCAAAAAACACAAGCATTCATTACTACCTAAAAATTTCACTCAATTCTGCTGTGAAGCGGGCTGATGAACGAGCATGTTCCTCGCTCGGTACACAGGTTCTTACCTTCCGTTTTTAATACCCAGTTCTTCCCTAGCAGAGAAAATCAAATGTACATTACTCTTTCCTAAATAGCTACACTCTCCCCGACAATGGTGCCAAAATTTTGAGGTATAAAAGGTGTCTTTTAAACTCCTATTTATCTCACATTAATTATCAATCCAGGCACGATTTTTTATTTCAAGAGTGTACTCAGTCTGAGGCTACAATTCAATCTAAGAGTAATGCTTTCCAATATGCAGTACAATGTTATAAATACAAGATTAAACAGATGCTTGGAAATGAAATTTAACTACAATGACATGAAATTAAATGCTCTGAAATCCAATCATTCACTCAGCAATCATCAGTCAAGGATGCAGTAGTAATAACTCTTTCCTTTGGCAACTGATATAAATGAAATCAAATAAGAACAAGACAATCAATCTGAGAACGTAGGTAGTAATAACCAATGTCCTTTATAGTTGATGATCTTACACTCCACACTAAAGAAATTAAATGGAAACTGAACTAAATCACTAATGCTGCTAATGAAAGTAAACTAGGCAAGCTCTCAAAAGCAAAACCAAACTCTTTGCAGGTATGAAATAAACTGTAAACTAATTAACTGAAATGAACAATAGATCTATTTTACTGGAATTGAACAGTAGTAGAAATGAACAAAAAACTCTATCTAATGGAATTTAACAGCAAATTCTATTGAACAACAAACTCTATCTAATGGATTTGAACAACAAATTCTATTGAACAGAAATCCAAAATGAACAACAATTTGAACGGAACAACAAATGGAATGGAACAACAACTGGAATGGAACAACAGATGCTGAACAACGAAGCTCTGTTAAAGCATAACAAGATAAGTTATATAGGGATCAAGATCCTTGTTAAATTGGAAAGGAACGTCAACACAATTCAACAATGCAACACACCAAGATTATAAAGCAATAAAACAGTAAACTATTAAACTTGAAACTGTAATTAAAATAAATGCAAACCGTCACACAACTATAATCAAAAGATAATAATACAAAAGAGCAAGTGGATCCACCAGGGCCGGGCCCTTAGCCGCTAGGGAAACACCGCTGAGCTACTCCAGAGTCAAGTGATGGAATGGAAACTAAATCATGTATTAATCATGCATAACAGCGTTTACAAACAGTCACTCTTTGCTTGAATCACGAGAGTCAATGAAATTATAGAATTACAAAAGAAGTTTCAATGAAAATCGTTTTTTTTCGATTTCTATAGGCACTGCCTTTTATAACAACTCGGCTGAAAATACAAGAAACAAAGATAAACTTGAACAGGGATCACTCAGGATCAAAAGATCCCGAGGGATTCACTCTATTTTCCTCTTTTAGCTAATGCTTCGTCTTCTTGTGTTGTAGTCGTGTTGTTCCTTGCCTTTCTTTAACTATGTGTTCTGATTTCATCCTTTTTGTCTGGATATGGCCCTTTGCTGGAGGAACAGTAGTTACTCTTGCTTTAGATTTGTCTTTCGAATGGTGGTTTCCCACTTCATTTGTTTCCTGTTTAGAATAAAATACAATATTTAGCCAATTTCACAATAAACATTAATCTTTGCAATTCTATCTTAATCCTTCAATATATCATCTTTCTAGAATAAAAAGAGTTATGTTTAAAGGAAAAATATAAAGAAATACATGGTGAATTCATGGCTTTTCCAATGCTCAACAGTTGTACCATTGGAGTATATTTTGAGCCAAAGACAACTTGATCAGTAATACAAGATTAAGTAGAATAAAATGCTTAAAGTGTGGCATTTCATAGATTCAACATATCATAAGAGTTATTATACATGTTGTCGTTAAACATGCTAGCCTTAGTTCTATTTTGTGTCACATTGGAAAGAAATTAACCCACAAAGGGAACTTTAGGACTTTGGTCTTACACTGTCAGAGCTTGAATAAAATGTTCAACGATATGTTCAAAACAAAACATTTTTTAAAATCAGTGAAACCTGTGGTATAGGGTTTTATCATAATAAATTGTATTTTTTTTAAATCTTCGAAATGTGTCGCATATACTTATCTATGAATAAATGTTTTAATATATCAAGGTTTGAAGGACAGTGTTAGTGAAATTTGTAACTTCCTAAATCAGTCAACCTATGATGCACTTGCACTTTGTTCCCAACTCATTACCTAAACTTCAATCAGTGCCACATACCTAAAAATTAACCTTGGGACTTGGAAAAAACTTGTTGGCAGTCAGTGGAACCTGGCTATGGTGATATCCTGAACATACGATATTACCCGCAATTATTTCCCTAACTTATCACGATAAGCCTGATAAGGTTTTTTCGCTTTTGTTTTTTCTTAATGGTACTAGGGCCATCATTGTACAACAATGTCATTTCCCTATTTACCACAACAATGCCACCCTGTTTTGTAGACTGGTTGCATTACGGGGATTCTTTTTTGAATTCCACCAATATAAAATGCAACCATGTCTGGTTTTTTTGAAATAATCCGTAGAAATAATTTGAAATTTTCCATTAAAAATGACTAAACGGGTCTAATATTATATGTGTCCATTATTTTTTTTTTATAAGTAAAATTAAATTATTAACAAAAGGATCAAAGTACAGTGGGCCGAGGTCGGATCATTTCCTAGTAATGTGGCATTTTAAACAAAAAACCATAGTTGAAGACTGCCCTTCAGGAGGGAAACCAGTCTGAAACAGTTCATAAGTAAAATCCCGCGTAGGGGAGCCAAATATTTGGAGTACTGGAGACCATATTGTAGAAAAAAAGACAGATGCATGATCGGTGACAACAGGAAACACATAAACAGGCCCGTGATAATGGGCAGAAATGGATCAAAAAAACCAGAATGAAGAGGAGGAACTACTCATCAGGAGGTTCGTAGATGACTCTGCACTAGAGTTCATATGGTTCCCCGCCATCATTGTACAGATCGGCAATAGAATGGATTACCTTCCCGGTAGGTGGAGGAGTAACCTTTGCCTCGCTCACTTGCACTGCGTCCTGCTTCACACTAGCCTGACCCACCGCATCCTTGCACGCATGTTCCTGTGTGACCTTGCCCACCAGACCCTACAAGTCCACACTATCATGATGCTTCGACCCAACATTCTGCTCCGAATCCTGAGCCGTCGAGAAGCTACGTTCCGCTGGGCAAGAACTGGGAGCAATAGCCTAAGGCTCTTCATGAAAGACGACCGTGATTGAGGCAGTCACCCGGGGTTGATTGAGAGAATTGTTAAAAGAAAAGTGTGTAGTGTGGGTTTGAGCAGGAAGAGCAGAAGGAAAGGGGGAATCAAGGCGACGTCCCGAGTGGAGAAGGCGCCCTCTATGAAGGCTATCTGAATGGGAGGTAGATGCAGAGGAGGTGCCGGAGGTGGAGGGAGAACGCTTAATCTGGTGCCTCGTGGAGCCTCTTCTGCATCACATTCTCTGCCTAAGGCGCGACATATTCTCAATCGAGACAGCAGGGCAGGGAGGCGAAGGATGGACTGAAGACTGAGGCGTGAGGGGAAACAGAGCAACAGAATCAAGCTTGCAAGAACCAACGTGGGAGAAATGGAGATTTTCTCCAAAATCCAAACAACAATTGAGATAGCTCCTCTTACCAGTAACAGTGCATACATTTGAAAGCCCAGCCCCCAGAGCGCACCATAGATTCACTGGCGGGGGAATTCTATTCAGACCAGAGGGGCGCTCCATAATATCAACCCAATTGACCGTGCAGCTGTGAATCGACTGCAATAAACCACCATAAGTATGAAATGAATCCAGAGCCATATCGCAGCACGCGAAGATGTATCGAGGAGCGGAATTATGGTTGTTACAAGTGCCTGGAGTTAATGGCATTAAACACTGAGCAGTCGAATTTAATAGCTTAGTGACAACATTATTGCGGGTGGGCAAGTGGCTTCCCCTTATGCCACACCCCCCATCCCATCACTTTAAACACTAACATCTGCACCCGCATCCAGGAATATGTGTCCATTATTTATATTCTATTATTGACATAAAATTTTTTATCCTATGAAATAAAGGCCTTATGATTTTAGTCTATTTGTCTGCAATAGAGACTTTGTTGTGTGGTGAAACTCCTGAACCATGGTAATTAAGAATATGTATAGTAATCCATATTTAACAATTTACCTCGCTCCATCCCAACACGGCCAAGAAAACAAAATTATGAATGATTTGCCTTCTTCGGTTTCAAAAATTTCCTAATATTTTGTTCATTTCTAATAAATTTTGGAGGCGTCCCTAAACCAGTTTGACTCTTCTCTCTAGTTAGTGTTATAACTCGGATTGAACCTCAGGTTGAAGAAGGCAATTATCAGGTAACCACAAACCATGCTTAGCTAAGTAGCTAGCCCTACTAGGCAAGGAGAGGGCTCTCTCCGTAAGGATCATAGCTAAGATGGCTGAGTAAAGAAGATATTAGGCTAGGTATAGTAGCTCAGGGTTTTTATTTTTATTGTATAGGGTTGTGCTGGATCAAAAGGAGCAAAACAGTCAGGGCAAGGGAAATTAGATCAAAATTTTCAGGGTGTTCTATGGGGCAAGGTAGGTACAGTGGTTTAGCACTTTAGGATTTCAATGATGGGATGATAAATATAGGTGAGGATCTAGAAAGAGCATGGTGAAATCATGGTTTCTTTTGAAACTGAAGAAATTACAGACTGTGAATATTTTTAGCCAAAGCAGAGCATAGAAATTAGGATTCTATTGATCAAACTTGAAAAAATTCACTTAATTGAAATGAAATGATGGATGAAATATAAAAAAAAAATTCTAACAATTGAGCACAAAATGAGAAACTAAAACTAAACACCATACCACATGGATCCCATAAAAATAACTACAAATTTGATTAATATTCTTTCTCCAAACTGATACAAAAGTGTGTCTCTTTAAAAGCCAAAAATCCAACTGAGTCCAACCCTTATTAATGAGAAAGAAAAAAAATATATAGACCTCAAAACAACTCATCCTAGCCTCAGGGGGTAGAATCCATGAGATGAGGGAGGTCTACATGAAAATATGAACTGCAAGCTAGAGTATAGGATGAGGAAAGTGACTCATTCCTATCTATAAGAACTGATCCATTTGACCTCAAATGATGACTTACCTAATGTATATACCCTAGATAAAAGTAGAAACATGAATTTTACATTCATCTTGACCATTTACATTAGTCATTTCTCATTTCCCAAGGTGAAAAGTCAAACTGAAGAAAAATTACTGAAGACTGTGAAAATTGGAAATTTCTTGGCAGACGCGTAGTGTCCAAGCAGAAAAAATAGCTTGTTTTCAAAGCTGGTTTTGAGTGCCTTCACGGTGTCCAAATTGAGCTCATGATAGCGCATTGTAAATATCTATGATTTTAGTTTCTATATCTATCTTCATTTTTCAAAATGGTTTTGATTTTCCCTGTCAAAACGCCAATCTCCTAGGACTAGTAAACACGCAATGACTAGGTAAAAAAGGAGGCAGAAACATGAAATTTTTGTGGTTTTTTTCATTTTTTAGGAACCAATTCTCCTCCAAATATTCTAAAACTTTCTAGGTTTGATTTCCTCATCATTATAAACCTATTTGTGGTGTCCATTTGGCATTTGGAGGCCTTAGAAAAAAGCGCAGTGTCCAGGTCGCTGCGCCTTTAGAAAAATTTCTGAGTTGAAAATTATCAAAAATTGCAGAAATTAACATAAGTGCAAAAATGTGCCAAAATTGTTGGAGTATTTTCTCATTGAGTTATTGAGGCATGAAGTGACACCTCAGAAAATATGTCCAACTTTTCTTTCTCCCCTTGCTTGGTCAAACTTTGATTTTTGCATAGGCTCGTTTGAGGTTGGCCTTTGCAATTTTGTCTCTTGCAGTAGTGTTTTCCATCCTCCTTGGTATGTAATTATTTTTTGTCTATCTTCCTCCTAAAATTTATCTTCCTCCTCTATTTGGCTTCCTCTCCTTTCTTTATTCTTACATGGGTGCCTTAGTGTCAAAACCCTAGGGAGGTGTGATGAGGTGGAATGTGATTTTTTAGGAATAGGGAATGGGATATGGTAATTTAAGGGAGATGAGGGTAGGGATTTATGAATTAGGGAATGTGATAGGGAGTAGGTATATATAGGGTTTCGGGATAAGGGATTTATCACAAGTGTAGGGAATTTGGAGCCTAGGTAACTAGTGTACCTAGGACTTAGGGTTTTAAGGAAATGAGGGCTTAGGGAAAGGGAATGTCACTTTAGGGGTTTGGGAAAGGGTAGACTGAAATGGGGGAAGGGTTATGAAGGTTTAGGCGCTGAAATTGAAGTGTGAATTAGGCTTTGAGGGAAACTAGGGTTTTTCATTAGAAGAAAACACCAAATTTCTTCTAAACAAACTTATGCATCCAAAAATACATTTGATGAAGATGAGTGAAGCAAATGGTAGCTTATTAACTTGTTTGAGTCATGATGACTCACTGCTGAAGGTTTAAAAAATAATTTTTGAAGTTTTGGAGCCTTGAAGGGAATTTTTGAAGCAACTTGGTGAATGCGCAGCATCCCTAGAAAATTCGCAGCACCGTTGAAAAATACACTGTAATTTCAGCCAAACGCGCAGTGTCCCTGCAACACCATTTTCCAGACCACATTTGGAGGCCTTCCCGGTGTCCACATTGGGCCCAGGATAGCTCAGTGGAAAAATTATCCTGTCTAATTTCCAAATATACCTTTGGTTTTCTAATTGGAGTTGACTTACCTTGTCAAAAAATTATTTTCCCAAGACTGGTTAAAAAGTGCTGAATGAGGGTGCAGAAATGCAAAGTGATGGTGCATGCAACGTTTGGAGTTCTTCCACAACTCCAAATTGAGCTCATGGTAACTCATTGGAAATATCTCTCTGTCTTGATATCATTTTATTCATCAAGACAGTAATTTGGACACTCCAAATAGTAGAAAACCTGATTTTCCCAAGGTCACTCCAGAAATGCAGCAAACCTCTTGTAGCACCTGTATTTTTGAAATTTATATAAAACCATGACACCTGTGTAAAACATGAAGGATTGTTTTCTTCTTGGACCTATGATGGACAAAACCCTCTCTCACTTTTGTCAAATTCATCTCTGTTTTGTTGGAAACATACTTTAAAGTGAAACTGGCCCTATGAGTAGCAAATGGCTTGACTCTTGGAATGATTTCCTGGAAAATCATGGAGACATGATGTTTATAAGTTTGAAAAGCACTCATACTTACTTATATGACCTACCTTATGCCTCCTCTACTCATATGTCTCTGATTCCATAGAAAACCCTAGCTCAGTGGGAGAGGAAATTTAGGGTTTAGTGCTTGTGTAAAATGATGACTTAGGCACCCTTGGAAAAAGATAACTCCCTTTGAAATTTGATCAATTGCTAAAGTAGACACTTTTTATATTTGACACTTGATGTGTTGGCATGTGGAAATTTGGATTGGCAGCCTTGGGAGACTGAGTACTTATTACATTTGAACTGACATAAAATTACATGAATAAAAATAAAATTACACTTGAAACTCACACTTGAAATCAAATTACAACTTTGGAAACCATCTTGGAGATCATATTTACATGGTAAAGAGACATTATTGGGATCAATCTCACACCTTTTGCTGCAATTTATTGGAAATGAGACAATGCAATGCTGTGACCTAATGAAACCCTAGTGACCTAATGAGAAATGAAAGAAAATTAGTCAATGAGTGACTTTGAATAAAAGTGGAATGAGAGCAGACTTGTTTTCAGAATGATGAAGACATGGAAGAGGATCATTGGGCATATACTTGTGAAGGAAAATGGGGCACTTGACAAGGACAACCACCAGTGGAACAATTTCATATCATGACCTAATGGAATGATTGAAAATTCTTTAGAGTGGGACACCTAAGATGCACATGCAAAATGTGTTTTCATCCCTAGTGGAAGTATTCAGATACTGAAACTAACAGTTATAATAATGGAAAATTATCGAGGGATATCAAAATTATATAAGTGTCCCTATTTTCTCTGTTTTAACAATTCTGACATTGATGTGGATTCTATTGCTGGGTAAAATACGATTCCCAAATACCATATTTTCCATAGGTGAGCTTCCAAACTTGAGTTAAAATTAGCACCTGTAAAATCTTGAAAATTTTGTTTTGCAACTTGTGATTCCAACAAATCTCTATGGAATTTAAAAATATTTTTATTTTATATTTAACTTTATCTTGATTTGGAAGTGCAATGATCTTGGGAATATTTCCTTATGTTGTTTATTTTTAAGTAAATACAAAAAAATCCCATCCCATTCACTAAGAAAATAACACATTTACATTCAAAGATCTTATAATCTTCGCATTCCTACACATTTTAATTAATGATGAGAGAATTATATACACTACCATTCAATATTTTAAGTTTATGTGACAATTTAAAAGTAGAGATCTAGGGGAAGGTTTGTTTAGCAAATTGGATAAGATTACATTCAATGGTACTGAAGGAATACACAGTTTTATGAATATATGACTTAGTTTTGTTGTCAAGTTCTATTGACCATGCCAAATCATTGCAAGGACTTCTGAAAACCAAACATTTTCATAAGATTTTGAATTTTTGAAATAGTAAGATATGAAATTTATCTCAAGCTATATTTGATAAGGAAAGTTTTTTTTAAAGTTTCTTTGTTTAGAAGTTTATGGAGTTGAATATCCAAGCTTTGAAATAACTTGTGTTTTTTAAAAATCTGTACATAAAAAAAATATGAAACAAGATCATTTCATTTATTAGTTAGATTAACTTAAAATATGACATAATTAATATACTTTGGATATTTTAAGAATGCATATTCAATGTAGAGTATTTTATTCTAAATTTTTCAGCAAGCAGTTATAATGATACTAGAGAATGTTTTTGTTAACAAGGATTTATAATGATACTAGAGAATGTTTTTGTTAACTAGCTGATATAATAACAAATTATAAATTTAAGAAAAAAGTATACAAGATAATTTAAATTTAATATATCAATTATTATTTGCTTGACTATGGAAACTAATATTGGAATTAATGCTTACATCCTATATTTGAGATGTTGGTTTGTGATGGTTGAGAAATTATCTCAACCCCTCTTTTTAACTTAGGAATAAGATAGATGTGAGAAACTCTATATATTAGAGTAATCTGAATGTAAATTGTGTGTGTGCGTGTGTGTTTACGCATACACATTTGTGTGAAATATATGAGTGCTTTCAGTCATTTTTAACATGGTATTAGAGCACTAGGGTCATGCTGGGATTGTGTGAGAGGTTGTGCGAATAGTGAACTGTCTATATTGTGAACATTGAAGTTTGCGATGGTGAATCAACAAAGAACTTTGATGTCGTTTTCTCTGAGGTATGACGAGGCCACAGATACAACTATTTTGCGTGATGTTGTTTAGGTTTTCTGTATTACAAATTTTCTATTAGAGGAGGCATTGCGCTCAAGTAGAAGAAGGGCCCTTTCTTTAGCATAGCTGGATTTGCTAATTCGAACAACCACTACCTACACATGAGCTAGATATGTTTTTCGAACAAGTGATTGTGATCCGAATTTATGCAGGAATGCAACAGAATACATAAATAACCTTAAACATAGAAATACAATGGAAATAAGGCTTCATTTCATTAATATCAAATCATAGAAATATGCTTACAAACATTATGGAAATAAAATAGCTAGGGTGTTAGTAGCGAATCTCGGAGAAGAGATGTGGCGGCTATAGACCTCTGAACTATGTTATAATGAGGCTCGAGGGCCTATTTATTATGGAGAAACAATGGATAACTCTAAATGTCCAAAAACCTAACCCTAGGAGATGAAGTGCCAAAAATATGGGCCCCGTTTGGGTAAATTGGTGTTTCAACTTCCCGGGGACGTAACTTCGGCATACTATCTCCATTTGGGGCCTCAAAATGGCTCCGGAAGTTCAGGACCCGAAAAAATACTAAAAATAGTAAGTTCTGAAAAGCTGAAAGAGACAATGGTGGGGCCCCAAGTGGAATAGGCGGGTGGCCGCCGATATCCACCAGGATCATTCCTCCCCCATTAGGAAGCAATGATATCCATTGTGTTGAGTTCCTCCATGAGATGAGGAAACTTCTGTTGAACTTGGTCCTTGGTGAACCACTTCCCTTGGTGTAGGAGTTGGCCAACTTTTACAACCCGACACAGTTGGATCTTCTGTTGGCGAGTTTTCTTGATTTGCATGTCCATGATAGAGTCTGTGGTGGCCTGTTCCATGCAGTCTGGGTTTAACTCTTTTGGTGTGAATTATTCTGCAATGTCAGAGGTGTCCAATAGAGGTGGGAAGTAGGGATGAAGGCAGTCTACATTGAATACTAGGTGCAGACCAAGGAATGGTGGAATACTGAGCTCAAAGGCATTGTTCCCTACAGCCCATATCGAAGTGGGCGAAGCTAGCGGTGGGATCCAGTGAGGCGCTCCTTCTGCAAATGTAGCCACACTTTTTCGCCCGCCTGGAAGTTGTGTGGCATACGATGTTGATCATGTCGTTGCTTGTACTTAGCATTGGCTCTGTCTAATATGTCATGAACCTGTTGGCGGATGTGCTAAATTCACTCGATGAAGTTGTTTGCTTTGATAGCTTCAGACTGGACATGAGCTGAATCGGCCTGAGTAGCCGTAAATGGCATGGCTACGTCAATGGGACATAGTGGCTGGAATCCCAAGCCCACCTGAAAGGGGCTATGGCCGGTTGAGCTATGGAGAGCCTGGTTATAACTATGTTGTACATATGGAAGGCTCTCATCCCATGTGCGTGGATGCTTTGAATTGTACATGCGCAGAATGTGTACAATCATCCTGTTGACGACCTCTGTCTAACCATCAGTTTAGGGATGGAAAGCTGTGGACTTAGTGAGCTTGGTGTCCAACATTGACCAGAGGCTGGACCAAAATGTGCTGAGGAACCTTCTATCGCGATCTGATATGATATACTCTAGGATCCCAAAGTGCACCCACACTCGTTCAAATAAGAGTTTAACAATGGATTCTGCTATGATATTCTTCTTGTAGGCTGCGATAATGGCCATCTTTGAGAATCTGTCGATGACCACGAAAACACAGTCGTTTCCATGCTTACTAGAAGGAAGGCCTGACATGTAATCCATGGATATGGATTCCCAAGGTCGACTAGGGGTAGGTAGCGGAATATAGAGCCCTTGCTTCTTGATGGTCAGTTTGGCAATGGCGCAAGCAGTGCAGGATTTGATGTACTTCCTAACATCTTGTCAAAGGTTCGGCCAATAGAAATACTTCTGCAATATTGCCACTGTTTTCTCGAGCCCAAAATGTCCAACAAATCGACTATAGTGTGCTTCCCATATCATCTTGGCATGCTCACTTGAAGGAACACAAAGGTGTCCCAGGTGACATAATAGTGCATCTTAGAGGTGAAAATTTGGAACTTGCATACCCCCCAAGAGTGCCTTGTATGTGTAGCTGAATTCTAGATCACTCTTGTAGAGAAGCGACCAATAAAAAGTCTCATTCCCACAAGAATTAAGAATGGTGGTTATGGCCATGATCGGTGGTCGGTTGAGGCAATCTGCAACATTATTGGTGCTACCCTTCTTGTACTTGATGTTCAAATGAAATTGTTGCAGATATGTGGACCACTTCTGATGGTGATCGTTTTACAACTTCCCTTGTGTCTGTATGAACTGCAAGCGTTAGTGGTTTGTGTGGATGATTGTCTCCTTCCCCAAAATGTAATGCTTCCATTGTCGACAAGCTTGCACAATGGAATACATTTATTTGTCATAAGTGGGATACTTTTGAAATGTGTCGGAAAATGTTTCACTGTGATATGCCACTGGATGCCCCTGTTGAGTAAGAACTTCCCCAATAACATAGTCAGGGGCATTTGTCTCAATCTCAAATGGTTGTTGCAAGTCTAGTAATGTGAGCACTGGGGCAGAATAGAGGTGATGTTTCAATTCTACGAATGCCTTCTGTTGATATTCCAACCAAAATAATTTTGCTTTCGCTCCTCCCTTGGTGACTTGACTCAAGGGTCAAGTGATATGAGAGAATCCCAACATGAACCTGCAGTATAAATTAGCAAGACCCAGAAAGCTACGAAGCTCTGCTAGGGTGGTTGGGGCTAGCCAATCCCGAATGACTTGGATCTTGGTTGGATCCACATGCACCCCCCTTTCATCAATAATGTATCCCAAATATTGAACCTGGGTCATGCCAAAAGTGCACTTCTCCAAATTGGCACACAACTTGTGGTGCCGCAGTGTTTGGAGGACTTCTCGGATGTGGTGGAGGTGCTCTTCCCAAGTCCGACTGAAGATCAAAATGTCATCCAAGTATACCACTACAAATGAGTTGGTGAATGGACGCAAGATGTCATCCATCAACCTCATAAAGGTTGCGGGAGCATTAGTCAATCTAAAAGGCATGATGAGCCATTCGAAAAGGCCCTCCTTGGCTTTGAAGGCAATCTTCCACACATTAGAGGGTTCAATTGATACCTGGTGATACCCAGACTTCAAGTCGATCTTCCTGAAATATTTTTCCCCTTTGAGTTGGTCCAGAAGTTCATCAATCCGTGGGATCGGTTACCTATTCCAGACAGTGATCTTTTTCAATGCCCGATAGTCAATACAGAGTCTCCAAGTCCCATCCTTCTTTTGTACCAACACGATTGGGCTCCCACAGGGTGATGAACTTGGCCGGATATGACATTTTTCCAGTAGCTCCTAAATCTGCCTCTTGATTTCATCATTCTCTAGAACAAAGCACCTATATATTGGTCCATTGGGTAGCAACATACCTGGGGTTAGGTCAATGGGGTGCTTGAACTGACATTGTAGAGGCACCCCTATGGCTGAGGTGAAGATGTCCCCGTACTCCTCCACAACCTTGTCCATTTGTTGTTGTCGTTCAGAGGAGCCATGTCTGGAGGTCGTGGCCACAATCTTCTTGCCCTAGGGGCAGATCATCAGGAAAAAAAATTTCCTGGTTTGGCAAAGCAGCTTACTGCATTGTTTTGTAGTAACCAAAGAGATAGTGGGAGGCGGTGATACCTCTGGTATCTTGTACAACTTATTTCCCAAAGTAACAATAACAATGCGAGGCCGAGACTCATACACATCATGTCACTCCCAAAAGTATGGTTAGCCTAATAATAAATTAGAAACATCAATAGGAGCAATGTCACACAATACCTAATCCATGAAGGGCTTGATGCTATAGGGAAGGCAGCACTGTTGGCTGACGCGGAAATCCCGTCCTTGGTGAAGCCACCTGATGGTGTATGTTTGTGGGTGCGCTGTGGTCGACAAGCCCAAATGCTTCACAACATCTGGTGAAATGAGGTTCTTTTGGCTCCCATTATCGACAATGAACCGTAGTTGGGAGCCCTTTACCCACATCTGGGAGTGGAAGAGATGCTCTGCCTCCTCTGGATCTTTTGGTTCCTCCTTCTGGATCTTCGTAGTGGCAACAATGGCGTTGGGCTCTGCATCAATAATCTGCTTTCCTTTGTCATTCCCCTTATCAGGTTCTGATTCAGAGTCAGAGCATGCATCTGATTCAGAATCCCTCATCTAGGCCACGAGCGACTGCTTGGCCCGACACTCACTTGTGTTGTGAGTGGAGCTCTTATGGAACTCACACCACTTTCCCGTGTCCTTCTTTGGCTTCGCGGTGTTGTTCTTTGCTTGTGGCTTTGGCAGGTTGTCTTGGGCTGCCATGCCTTGGCTTTGTCCTTTGTTCTGTGGTTTGGGGGCACTTTTCCCTTGCTTTTGATTCGCAGATCCAAAGTCTCTCTTCTTCTGTTTGAATTTCTACTCAATCTTGGCAGCATACCGGTATGCCGTACCAAGCGAGGAGATGTTGAGGAAATCCATTTCCTCCTGAACGTATATGTGCAGACAACCGTGATACTTTAGCACCAAATGTTTCTCTGAATCTTTGATACCCAACTTTGTGCGCAAGGTATGGAACAAATTCGTTAGCTCATGCACATCTTGATCCCTTTGTTGCCGCAACGTGGTACATTGTATGTACTTGTCCTCATAGATCCCCATGGGATAGTGTTGTTCCTTGATGGCATCTCGAAAATAATTCCAAGTGGGTATGACTGAGAATAGAGAGGCTTCTATCTCATCCTTTTTCTCATAGTAGAGTTCCCACTAGTCCTTGACATGGGGGGTAGCTTTGAGGAGTGCAAAAATAATCTTCTCTCGGTCGGAAAATTCATGAACCGAGAAATATCCTTCTAATAGATTCAACCATCTATCTACGGCATCTTCCTCTATTTGACCCTCAAATATGGAAATGTCAAAGTTTACTTGTACCTTAAAGGGAGTCGCACCTGCAAAGTGGCTGCTGGATGCAGATGCGCTGCCGGTGGGCAGTCGTTGAAGGATTTGGGCAAAGTTATCCATCATCTCATTCCTTTGTTTTTCGAGGGCCTCCTCGAGCAATATTTTGATAGGATCTCCTGCTCCCTCATCTTTCTTTTCGTCCCCCATGGGCGTCCGTCGGGGTTTGCGAGGCTGATCTTGCAAAGGTTCCACCAGATCGAGCCCTAACTCCTTATACCCAGACCTCATTGGGGACATGCAAAGAAGGATCGAGAAAAAGCAGACCACTCTGATACCACTGATCCAAATTTATGCAGGAATGCAACAGAATACAGAAATAACCATAAACATATAAATACAATGGAAATAAGGCTTCATTTCATTACTATCAAATCATAGAAATATGCTTACAAACATGATGGAAATAAAATAGCTAGGGTGCTAGTAGCAAATCTCAGAGAAGAGATGTGGCGGCTACAGACCTCTGAACTATGTTACAATGAGGCTTGAGGGCCTATTTATTATGGAGAAACAATGGAGAACTCTAAACATCCAAAAACCTAACCCTAGGAGATGAAGCGCCAAAACTATGGGCCCCATTTGGGTAAATTGTTGTTTCAACTTCCCGGGGACATAACTTCAGCATACTATCTCCGTTTGGGGTCTCAAAACAGCTCTGGAAGTTCAGGACCTGAAAAACTGCTAAAATTAGTAAGTTGTGAAAAATTGAAAGAGACAATGGTGGGGCCCCAAGTGGAATAGGTGGGTGGCCACTGATATCCACGTGGATCAGATTGCATATGTGTGAAGCAATGAAGGGCCACCGTATGCATTAGAATGGCTCAACTATGTGGAGGCCTCGATGTTAACGACAAGTGGGTGATTTTTGTGAACTGTAATTTTTGTGAACCTTCTTAGATCTTAATTGTGATTTCTATGAACCAATGTTGTCAGATGTACGATATTGGAGGCGTAGCGTGACGACGAGGTGGAGGGTGTCGTTAGAATAAGTCGTGGGTGTAAATGAGTTGAGGGTTGTTTTGTTCGAAATTCGAGGTAGACACAGTTGGGGGAAGTTGTTCATTCATACTGCAGATCAAGACTAGTTGTTCACTATTCGTAGGCACTGATGACAAAGTCAACATTGACTTTAGAGATTCATTTGGCAACCAAGTGTACGTGGTGAGGCATGCAATTTTCACAAAGCAGCTGAAGCATTTTTTTTTATTGCAGAAGGGTGGGTACATTGGTCCTGAAGTTTAAAAGGTATTTCTTTTTCTTCTTTCGTTATAGAGTTCATGGGTTTAGACAAATTTAGTGGTCTAAATTTTCCCTCATGGCAAGTAAGAATTCAAATGCAATTAATGAAGAAAAAAATGTGGGGCATAGTGAATGGTTCAGAAGCAGTACCTACATATGCCAAACAATTAATTGAATGTTAAAATAGAGATAACAAAGCTAAGTCCATTATTGGACTTGGTCTTTCAGATTCACAATTACATTTCTAGATATCACTAAACCATATAAGGAAATATGGGAACATTTGGCTTAGTTATTTAGTGTAAGAGCTATAAATGCAAAATTTTCCATAAAATTGCAATTATTTAGACTGAAAATGAATGAAGAGACATTTATGTCCTCTCACGTAAATAATTTAACGTCTCTTTTAAGACAATTAGCTGAAGTAGGTGCAAAGGTGGAGGATGAAGATGCTAAAGCAATATTACTAAATAGTCTTCTTTCAAGTTATGGTAATGTTGTCTTCACTTTGAGTCAAATGTCTTCACAAACATTGCATGAGACAGTTGCAATACTTCTAGCAGAGGAAAATTGACTAAAACCGGAGGATACAAAAGAGAACTCTCCAATAGAAAATGCTTTGTTTACAAAGACAAGGATGACAAAGAAAAATGCGAAGAAAGGTAAAATTGGATGCTACTATTGCGGGAAAAGTGGGCATACAACATGGAATTGCAGAAGTCATGCTAGTGATCTGTTAAAAGGGAAAGAATCAACAAATATAGCCACAGATCAATATCCATTGAATTCTGATGATGAATTCAATGAAGAATTTGAATCTTTTAAACTCTTTTAGAACAGCTACAGTTCAGGCTGAACATGGATGGTTGTCAAAATAATATGCAGTTGTGAATCTAGGGAAGGATCAGTCATTCATTGAAGACTTGGAGTGGCCTTCCAATGAAGTTATGCGATAGCTTGGGACAATGTCCGATAATTGACTTCGGGAGGTCCTTGATTTGGGAGTTAAGGATTCGAACTCGGGAATCCAACTTGCCGACTACACCTTTCCGAGGGTTATGAAGCAACATGATGGAACCTATATTGATAAGTTGTAAACCATTAAAAGAATGATTTTGTATTTTGTTGTTAATGGGCGATTTCAATAAATTTATGTTATGTAAACATTAAAAAAATGTGTTGGAATTAACGCTTATATCCTATATATTTGAGATGTTGATTTGTGATGGTTGAGAAATTCTTTCAACCTCTTTTTTTAACATAGGAATAAGTTAGATCTAAAAAACTCTAATCTGAATGTAAACTATGTATGTTGACACATACACTTTGTGTGAAATATATGAGTACTTTCACTCATTTATAATAACTAAAATACAACTTTTTAAAAATAACTAAAATACAACTTTTTCAATTTAAAAACCTTATAGGCCTGCACTTTATATTAAATTTTAAATTTTTTATAAATAAACAATAATGTTATTATCGTTCATGTTCTTGCGAATATGCGCTGATAGGATAAACCAGTGATGCCATGATCGTCGTGTCTATGCACTGCCCTTGCGAATATAGCTAAGGGCATGTATAGTTCTTTCATTAAATTAAGTACATACCCCAGTGTGTTCAGCAAGAAATATTCCTTTGTTGTCGTCAAAATGTGCCCCTTCGCTACGAGATCAAGGGAAATCCAATGGCCAGTTATTGGACTCCGTGCAAACGCCTCGTGGGGAGAGTTGGGGACCAGAACGGCGTTCTTGTCCATCGCTGTCTATGGGAAGGCAACTTGGGGATCCGCATCCGCTTTGGCTTCTTGTACTTGCTCCCAACTAACCCACAAACGTCTATTCAGTACCTTGCCGGGCTCTTTAAATTTAGATTACCACTTTCTTTCCCATTGTTCTCCTGGCCGGGGAATGTCTCGCACATAGCAGGCATCCGCCTCCATCGCAGCGGAGCAACCGCACCAGAGAACGCAGATTACAAGTGCAAACATGAAAACTGACAGATTCCAGAGGCCCAACGTCTGTGCTGCCCCTCCTCCATTTCTTCACCTCCGCTCACAGTCCATCAAACCCAAGTGTGTCACCGATACTATCAACGAAGCTGTCAGGTTATTGTTATGCGGAAACTTGCCCACCAGTAGTAGCGACGATGACATCGAGGCCGAAATCCTCGCTGACATGATTTATGATTTTGGGATTGTCGATCAAGATGGAGCAGAGGGAGAGTGCAGGTCGCCTTCTAGCTGTATTGCTGAAGATTGCCAAATCGATGCTGAGGACTCAAATAATAGAGATTTTTATGCGCTTTTCAGAGAACAGCTCTGCCAGATATTGGAGGTATATCAATCATTGGCTCTTTTGGAATTTGAGGTTTTAATGATTTGAATTGAATTTGAGAATCTTCTTCCAAAATCTCTGTCAGATTAGAATGTTTTGTGCCGACTTTTGATATTGTGTTTATTTTTGAAACTATATAGGGTGGTTCATTTACGTCTGGTCGAAACTATTTAATGTGGTTCATTTATTTTGGAAGGATAAATCATGCCAGAATCATGGTTCATTCATCTCTAGAAACTATCCACCGGTGGTTCATTCATCTCTCCAAACTGTTTAATGTGGTTCATTCAGAGATGAATCGTGCCAGAATTATGGTTCATTCATCTCTGGAAACTATCTAATATGGTTTATTTATTTTTGGAAGATTGATGAATTATGGGACAATTATGGTTCATTTATCTTTGAAATCAGGGTTCATTAATTTCACGAAACTATCTAGAGTGGTTTATTATATCTAGAACATTGAGAATCATACCCAAAGATGAACGGGATATTATTCGATGACTTAAAACGTGAATAAAAAAAAATATTATTATTTTGTTTTTCAAATTCCTTAGTCTAGGGTTTAAAATACATTGATATATGTACAGGATATTTCCTCCAGCAGCAGCACTGCATTTGCGATTGAAATGCGTCTGGTGCTAGATGCAGAGAAAGCTGTAGCATGGGCCAGGGAAACTGTACGGTTTATTGCTGTTAAGAATGTGGAGCGGAACAGTCGATCACGCTGTTTCGTAATGAAATATTTACGATTCGCAGGATACGATGCAGCCGTCTGCAAGTCTCGTTGGGAGAAAACAATAGGATATCCTGCAGGTCAGTCGGTCTTCTTGAAATAGATTTATTTGCTGCCACTGCCACTCTTATGCATTAATTAAAAGCGCCTAAGATTTGGTTTGGGTGTACAGGAGATTATGAGTTCATTGATGTGGTTTTCGAGGGATCGAAATTCAGAAACGAGCGTTTCTTCGTGGACATAAATTTCAGGGAACAATTCGAGATAGCCCGACCTACTGACGAATACAATGCGTTGCTTCAGCAACTTCCTACTTTGTTCGTGGGGAGGGCAGACAAATTATGTGAGATCGTCAAGGTCATGTGTAACGCAGCCAGAAGATCGTTAAGGGAGAGAGAAATCTGCATTCCACCCTGGAGAAAGTTTCGTTACATGCAATTCAAATGGGTAGGTCCTTATAAGAGGACAAGCAAACCAGCTGCTTCGAGGGCTGAGCAGGGCACCTGCAATGAGAACTGTGGTTTAATTCATTTTCCATTATCAGGCATTGCCCTCAAGGTGATGGGGTGGGATGTCAGCATCGTCCACCACATAGATAAAGGCGATCCCAATGCCAGTGACAAAAATCTGAGGGCTAAATCGAAATATACAGAGCAATGTATTGTCCAGCTACAATCTCCTGATCGTCTTTTCAGCCGAGGGGAGCAACATAGAGTTGTTAAAAAGATCTCAGGGTTGGCCACAGCCTTGGCAGATGCTGGGCTGACAACCTCGTCCCCTATTTTATAAAATATAGGTAGCTTCAATATTATGATCTGACCACTGCGCTGCACTGTCATTCTCTGTTGCGGTGTATTCCAGAAAGCAAGGTAACTATATATGTAAATTAAGAAACCGTATTAAATGGGAAGTTATCCGTTGTATGCAAACAAACTAGAATATGATAAAAAATTATCAAAGCCATCCACTTAGCTTGGACAACTATGATACTTTGGTATGGAAGAAGGCTGATAACATAATTCAACCCAACTCCAATTTTATATATATATATATATATATATATATATATATATAATAGAGACATATTAAAATTTAATATTCAATAAAACTTGTAGCGATTAGGTTACAATACGCTATATTTTGAAAGTTTTTGTGAAAAAATTGAAACAAAGGATTTTTCTTCAAAAACAGTGCCGGAAATTAAAACACAGTTGAATGGAGTTAAAACTTAAACAAATTTAGGCACACTAAACAGAGTAAGTGAGTCCAACAAAATTTGATTTTGGCATATAATTTCTAAAACAACATAAAATACATTCATACGGAGTCTTCACATGGAGACTCTAATTCTTTCACCAAATAAAACATCACTTGTATTCAAATTTAAGTTTCACAAGGAGTTATGGAATAAATCAAACATGTAACAAATTTTATTTAGGCTCCCACCACAAAATGCTCTAAGATTTTCTCCTCTTATTTTATGAGATTTACACCCACCACAATACTTCTCGAACGGGGTGCTAAGGTGGGGTTTGTTAGCTGACCATCATGCATTAAAGTAATGGAGTGCCGTGGTAATCATTCCCACACGAACCTCACTAAATGATAAGGATTCGAGCCGCCTCAATTCATCAATGCATGGTAGAGAATGGGAAGGTACGCCGGTAGCGGGGTAGGAGAATGAATAAGGTAAGGTACCTCTGTTGCAGAGCTATATTTCAAATAGTAGATGCAATTCAGGCGGACGCTGTGACAGAGGATTTGCAGGGAGAAGGATTACATCATCGCGGGTGGAGGATTACTTGGTATGTAATGGTCTTCGTCATTCTAATTTTACAGTACGGTTTTCGTGTTAGCATTCTGACAATGAAAGAAGCAGTTTTTACTGGGTTACAAAGAATTTGCCATGCATTGTTAGTTTTTTTCTTTTCTCTGGTATGCATGTAATGTTAGAGGTGGTTAAGCTGGAGATAGAACCCCGCTTCCGTAGTCCACCCGGTCCTCTTGAACAGTACCTCAGTTATGTTAATTTCCATTGGTTAAGTTTATGTTTTTCTAATGATTATGAATGTATGTTCTGGAATTCCTTTATTACTGTCTTGAATGGTCTCGTAAAGTTCCTTACTCTTATTCAAAAGTATCTGAAAGAGAAGATTAACGGGTATCATAAGATTAGGGGTAGGGCTTGCTGTTGGCATTTATGTCTCCCTTGCCAAATCAGTCTGTCCATAAATTATCTTAGTGTCTCAGTCTGCAATAGGAGATCTCGTTGTTTCAAAAACTATTCATGCGTTTCTGTTTGGAATGGGAGGTCATTTCAAACATGGGTTTACTCTTCTTTTATGTCTCAATTTCATTGGTTCAGTCCTAGTAATCGGGGCATTGAGTATAATTTGGTTTTTCTGGGTAAAACCGTTTTCTTGTTAATTCAATGGTGGATGAATGTTGGAAATGGGAGAGCAAAGCTTGTTAACTTTCGAAAGATTGAACCGAGCAAGTAATATTTGAGTGCTGAGATAATGGAGAATCATCTAGAGTTTCATATTGAATCTATGTTTCATATAATTGTTCTCTTTCGATATACAAGGTTCATGTTAATCACAATAGTAGACAGTCTCTGTGAGAGCAGAATGACAAAAGGCAAAAATGGTAATTGTAAAAACATAGGTACAAGGAAGAAGCTACAACCAACTCAGACAACTGGTCCAAGTAAAAGAGGCAGAAAGAGTAACAAGCAAACTCTTGAAAACATAGCAAATATTTATGATTCAGGGACTCAAATGCACATTCGTAAAACTATTTAGGGTTGGGAGAGGCAAAGTGATGATGATGATGATGATCTTAAAGAACAAGAGGCTAGAATGGATTTTATTTCTGACCCAGGAAATACAAGAGGCAGAGTTTTTCTATTTCAACAATCAGTTAAGACATACTAGAAATTTAAATGTGTATTAGCAAAGGTGATGTTGAGTATGCAAGAAAAGGAAGCCAATTCCTCACTGCGCTTTGAATTTCAATAGGTTAAACAGGATATGCGTGAAATGGCCAAGGCTCAAATACAAGAAAATGTGCGAATATGAAGGATTGAACAACAGCTCTTGAGCATGCAGCAAGCAGAGATGCTAGGGTCTACTGCAAAGGACCCAACACCTATGAATTCTTCAGATGGTTGACACTTCCCAGTTTATAGTTTTGTATGTTTTTGGATGATAGTATGTATAGTTTCTGTTTTATTTGTAACTTTTATGGACATAGTAAAGGGATATTAGCTGTGAGTAGAAGGAAAAAACAATACCAATTTTGGTTGGCTTATAACTCTGTAAAGTGACCAACAGACGTGGTTTCCTTTGGACAGATTGAGACTACCAAATACAGTAAAATATCTATAGCAACTTGCTCTTTAAAAAATAGAAAATAGAAATACACTACGAAATTTACAAAAAAAAAATACATCCACCACAATACAAAAAAACTTCTACATACTTGTTATGTGAATATATATATTTCTAATATATTAATACGTGATAAACCAATAAATTAAATTATAAGATGGAAATGGTAAAAAAAAAAATCTATACTACTATGTATATATTAGTTGAAGAGTTAATGTTTAACCACGGTAACACTTCATTAAATAGTCATTTGATTTTAATTATCTAATATTTTAAGGAATGAAGAATTTGTAATCTGGTCACAACTTCATTTAAGCCATGTCATTACCCTACAAACTAAATCCGCAACCTACTAAATATCTACTTGAAATATGATTATGATTGATGTCAGCATATTTAATGCAATTGTTGTGATTAATTTCAGTTTTTAATGTTCAAATTTAACAGTCAATCAAAATGTATAGCTTGAAGGGTTTCTTCTTTTTAAGCTAAAAGTATCTTTGCATTGACATATCTAAGCACACTTTAACTAGTGAGCACTTATTCGAACTTGAATGGGTCATTCCTGGCTGTATTATAATATTACGTCTATTTAACCTATCATGTTTTTAAAATACGAAAAAGAGAAAAGGCCTTTTGCCAAGGAGCATGCCCTATTTCGATGTTGCTAGAGACTTCAAAGTTGTTTATACTTCTGCTAGAACTCTCCATTCGGCCTTGTACTCTTCAATGGGGATATTATATGTAGATTCTTTTCATTTCACTAAATATGGTTCAGTATTATCTTATTCTTCTTCTATAAGTGAAAGTGTTATTTTATTTTATTTTTTATGTGTTAGTTATCATTTTATTGTTAGGTTAGTATTTTAAATATAATATATAAAAGACATAATAGAATATTATTTTTTTATTAGAAATATCTGGTACATAAATTGCAGATAGTTACATAACGTTGAATAGAAAAAGTGGGTTGAAACTTGCTGTTATTTTCCCAAAGTTATCACCTAAAAATTATATATGTAATTTCTATGTATCTTATGAATGTTGTTGTTTAATTTATTCTTAAATTTAATGGTTGAAATGGAGTAGTTGTCCTATAAAATATTGAAATTTTTGTACATATTTTAAAGTTTTGTTAATTATAACGAGATTTTGATGCATGAAGACAGAAAAGGGATTAATGTCTATGAGCAATGTCATACGATTTGGGTTTGAGTTCGAATTTGATAATAATTAAATTTGATTCAAATTCAACTTTGTTCAAATTTTTTAATAAGTTTATATAAAGTTAATCATATGTACTTAATCTAATATTTATATATTAAATTGGTAATATTTATAATAATAAAAAAAATCTATATACATATAACTTTAATATAACATTTAATTAAATTTAAAACATATTTTTTTATTTAGGTTTGAGCTCAGGTTTGAAAATGATTAAATTTGATTCAAATTTGCTCAAAATTTTTGATATATATATATATATATATATATATAACTTACTCTAATATTCATATATTAAGTTTAAGTGTGTAATATTTATAATAAAATAAAATTTCTTATTATACATATAACTTTAATAGAAAATTTAATTTAATTTAAAATATAATTCTTATACTTATACTTATAATGAAAATTATACAAGTATGTTAGTGTGATTTAATTAAAAAGGGATAATTCTTATCGCCTAACTTGGTTAAAAAACAATTTTATGTATCTGTGCATCTTTGTCAATGGTCTCTTGGAACAAAATTTACAGAGGCACAATGGCCCTCATACAACATACAAGTTGTGGGCTTTTTTCATTACACTGGTAAAATGTGTATAGATAACTGCATTTGGTATCATATAAACCTTTCATCAACACCGTCGACACGTGAAACCAAATTAGAGGGCTAATTAAGTTTGAATTTAAACGAGAATTCAAAATTCAATGAAATTCGATCCCCAAAACCAAAACATTGTAGACAAAGGAGACAAAGAAGAAAATTTCTGAGCCCTATAACCTAAAACAATCTTATAAGCATATAGAGAAACAAACTTTCGATAATCAAATTTGAACAAAGTTAACCTAACCGAATTCGAACGCCAAGATATTTTTGAGGTTTTCCGAATTTCGAACCTCAGGGTTTAAATTCAGTGTTCGTCGAATTTCAAACCTGAAGATTTAAATTCAACCAAACTTATGACATTAATTTCGATTCATTCGGTACATTGAATAGTCCATTTGTTTCGAATTCGGTACGGTTCCATTGGCTGGAGTTGTTGGAAAATTAATCCCAACCACCACGTTAAATTCTTCTTACATCAGCCATACGTGAGTTAATGTTTTGCAGGTTGCGGATTTAGTTTGCAGAGAAGCACAAGAGTACATAACCCGTTCGGCAACAAAGTTAATTAAATTCAAATAGAAATTAAATGCATAGTTAGTAAATGAGTATGGGCAAACAATTAAATCACAAGTGTTGTTTACTTCACGCAAACTCTGTAAAAATCAGAAAGTCATTTTTGTCTATACTATGTATTAAATTTGTTCTCTCATGAATTAAATGTCTTAGATATATATGTTTTGAATTAACAAGCATAGGTTAGAGAGTGTTGTGTAATGTGGCAGATGTAAGTCTAGAAAGACAAGGGGAGAAAATCATGGAGAGACTTTGAAGTTTTAATATAAAGTTTACTTACTCGCAATATAATTGTGAAAATTTCCGTATTGTTCTTACTGCAACACTCTGTTTTACTCTATTTCACCATGAGTAAAATTAGTTGATGATATTTTCTCCTCTCCACAATTGTGATTTTGATTTCCGCCACTATCTATAGAAATGAAGACTCATATGAATTGATTTCCGAAACTGTATGGTTTGGATTAGGTGAGTTTTGTAACTCTGTGTAAACTTCAGTAAATGTGTTGTCTTGGTTAAAGTCATTTATGCAACTCTGTGTGAACTCTGTGTGTTGAGAAAATGATTTTCCTCTGCCTTTAAAACTTCTAAGATGGTATCAGAGCGGGTTTAAAAATCTCAGTAAAAGGTAGTGTATTTACTGAGGAGTTCAAAGTTGTTTTGAGGAGCCTATTCTCCAACAGTGAGAAATTTTTTACAGAGGGAGAAAAAATTTACACAGTAAGAAAGTTTGTTTACACAGTGAAAATGGCAGCAACAAGCAAAAGCTTGACTAATCCACAAATACCACAGTTTAATGGAAAACATTATAACTATTGGGCTATTACAATGAAGGCTCTATTTTCTAGTATGGTAATTTGGAGTCTTTGTCTACGCAATAGGGTTCCAATGGCTATCTTGTTAACGCTGCATGATGCTGGTTGTATAGTAACAAATTTTGCGGTCCCGCTTGCAAACATGGAAGTAATGGGCTTCATGAGTGTTCAAATGAATTCTGTTATTGATTTTGTTTTGACATACATAAGACTGTTTCAAATTGTCACTGAGATTATATAGAAGCTTTCAATAAGTGTTGGTCTGCTCAATCGTATGGAAAAAGGCCAAACAAGGAAAAGACAGGGTATGGGTAAAGGGAAGCAAAAGCTTCCTTCTAAGAAAGTGGGCCCAAGCAAGCGCGGAAGGAAAACCAAAAAGGATTTCATGGAGAATATTTTCGTTCTGTATGCAGCTGGAAATCCACCACCGATGTGCAATACCATTCAAGGATGGAAAAGAGAAAGAAGCCAGAAAGAAGAAGACATAGAATGGCAAGAAGCCAACATTGACTTTATTTATGACCCAGGAAACACAAGAGGGAGGCTCTCCCTCTTTCACCAATCTATTCACACATATTAGATTCTCAAATGTGTTCCGGGAAAGGCTATGACCAGTATGAGGGAAATGGAAGGAAATCCGAATGTGGTCTCATTGTTGCAAGAAATCAAACATGAAATACAACAAATCAGAATATCTCAATACCATGCAACGGCCAGAATAGGTAGAATTGAATGCTAGCTTCAAGAAATTCAACAGGTAGACATGTCAAGTTCAACTGCAGGGGACCCGACACTAATTGACTCCTCAAATGGATGAAGGATGATATAAATTACTACTAGTTTTTAATGTTTTTTGTGGCAAGTATTTTTTGTTTAGGTTTAAACTTGTATGGACATAGAAAAGTAGATTTAGCGGCAAGTAGAAGGAGGGAATAGTTCCAATACTGGTTGGATTTTAACTCGTTAAGGTGGCCAACATACCTAGTTTCCTTCGGGTAGGTTGAGGCCACTAACTACGTATGGATATGTATGGTAATCTACCCCTTTTTTGATAAATAGAAAATGGTAAGGATACCCTCCATACAACCTACCAAGGCATGGAAAAGGTGAAGACAAAAAAACTACAAATGCTGAGAAGAGATTTTAGGACGATTTGTATCAAAAAGTCTGAGAATGTAGACTAAATGTTTACACATGTAATTGGTTTGGTTACCCAAATCAGGTCTCATGGTGAGACACTTCAAGAAAGGAGAATTGTTGAGAAAATTCTTAGAAGTCTGCGAATAAGGTTTGATGCCATAGTTGTGGCCATAGAGGAGACAAAAGATCTCTCACAGTTTTTAGTGGATGAGCTTGATGCATCAATGATGTCTCATGAGAATAGGTTGAAAAGAGAAACGAACTCATCATTGAAGCATGCATTCAAGACACAAGTTTCATTTGGTGAAGGTGGAGTTCGAGAAAGATCAAATTATAGAGGAAGAGGAAGAAGCCCACATAGAGGTGGACGAAGCAGCCCTTCAAGCTCAAGTAGAAGGGGCAGCAATCAAAATCCAAGTCAAGGCCCAAGCCGAAATCAAGCACAAGGTCAGAGGTATGCCAAATCTCTAGTTCAATGTCATTATTGTAAGAAGTATGGTCATTATGCAAATGAATGTAGAAAGAAACAATGTGACATAGGTAGCAAGCCAAGTGTAAATTTCATTAAGGAAAATTAGAACCATGATAAAATGTTCTTAGCTTGTAATCTAGCATAAGAAAAACAAGGGGATGTGTGGTTCTTAGATTCAGGGTGTAGTAACCACATGACTGGAAACATAGAAATTTTTTCCAATCTACATGAAAGTGTAAAATCTGAAATGACATTGGGGACTGATAGAAAAGTCTCTGTAATGGGAAAAGGAAGAGTTGACATTCTTACCAATAAGGGAGAGAAGAAGTTCATGTCATATGTTTACTTTGTCCCTGGTTTGAAACATAATCTCATAAGCATTGGACAACTCATGCAAAAGGGCTACAATGTTTTTTTCAAGAATGATGTGTGCACAATCTTGGACAAGCCTCCAAGTACAGAGTTGATTGGAAAAATTCCTATGACAAACAATAGAATGTTTCCTCTCAAGGTAATATCAGATTTGAAGGAAGAAGGTGCTCAAGCACAACTATAATTGAGACCACAAGAGAATGAAAGAAATGTAGCAGCTGTCACACAAGAAATTTTTTAAAAAGAGGTCAAAGATGAAAATTGGTTATAGCATTTGAGATTTGGTCATCTCTACTTCAGAGGTTTGAATTTGTTGGATAGGAAATGCATGGTAAAAGGATTTCTACTCATAGAAAAACTAGACAACCTATGTGATGGATGCATCTTGGGCAAGCAACACAGAGAATCATTTCCAGAAGGAAAGTCTATAAGGGAAAAATCACATTTGGAAATTGTCCACTTAGATTTATGTGGACCAATGCAAACACCATCAATTGGTGGCAGCCATTACATTTTGACCTTCATATATGACTACACAAGGAAGACATGGGTCTATTTCCTAAAATAGAAAAGTGAAGTATTTGACCACTTCCGCCGCTACAAATCTCTTGTTGAGAAGAAAAGTGGACACTACATAAAAGTGTTGAGGATTGACAGAGGTGGCTAATATATCGCAAGTGACTTCCTACATTTTTGCAGGGAGCATGGAATTCACAATCAGTTCACAACAAGGTATACACCTTAGCAAAATGGTATCGCGGAAAGGAAGAATAGGACCATCATGGAAATGACAAGGAGTATGTTGAAGGCAAAGCATTTTCCAAATGATTGTTGGGCTGAAGTTGTCGCTTGTGAAGCATATACTATTAATAGGTGTCCAACCAAAAATGTTATGAACATAGTTCCTGAAGAGGCATGTAGTGGAAGAAAGCAATATGTCACTCACATGAGAGTGTTTGGATGTGTGGCATATGCATAGGTCCCGGATGAGTTGAGGAAGAAGTTGGAAAACAAGGGGGAGAAATTTATATTTGTTGGATACAGTCATGAATCCAAGGGATACAAGCTCTACAATCAATCAATCAAGAAGGTAATAATCAAAAGAGATGTCCAGTTCATAGAAGAGGAAGCATGGGATGGAATTTTAGAGAAGAAAGTCAATGTGAAGACATATATGTCACATGAAGACAAAGAGGAATTGACTGCAACAAGTAATTCCTCAACGTTGACTCCTCCTCCACCTACACAAGCTCAACAAAGAAATCAACATATGACACTGGAAAAAAATAATAGGACATCGTTGAGAGACCAAGAAAGTGTTTCTCAAAGCACACCATAAATATCCACAACTCCATCTACTTCAAGCGCAACACCAAGCCCATCTTCAACAAGCATAGGAAGACCAAAATTCAGAAATTTAAATGAAATTTATGAGCAAGATAAAGTTGATAGTAGCGCTGGTATGAACTATTTATTTGCATTATTTTGTCATGTATATGACCCAGTACACTTTGAAGATGCATTCAAAGATGAGAAATCGGTTGCGGCAATCAATGAAGAGATAGGAGTGATAGAAAAGAACGAAACATGGGAGTTAGTGGACCTTCTGCAAGGTAAAGAAGCCATTGGAGTGAAGTGGGTCTATAAGACCAAGAGTAACATTGAAGGCAAGATTGAAAGGCACAAAGCAAGGTTAGTCCTCCAAGGATACAAGAAGAAACATGGAAGATACTATGTAGAAAAATTTGCGTGAGTCGCGAGGATGGAGATAGTGCATACAGTGTTGTCAATTGCAGCACAACATAAATGGAAAGTCTATAAAATGGATGTAAAATCAACGTTCTTGAATGGAGTGATAAAAGAGGAAGTTTATGTTGCGCAACATCCTGGTTATGAGGTAGAAGGCCAAGAACACAAGGTGTGTAGGTTGCGGAAAGCTTTCTATGGGCTTAAGCAGGCACTGGATGCATAGCATAGCAGGATAGATGCCTACTTGGTGGACAATGGGTTCGACAAGTGTGATGGCGAACCTAATCTCTACATTAAATAAAGTGACAGTAAGCTTCTTATTGTCATTTCGTATGTAGATGACTTGATTTTTATAGGGAGTGATGATTTCCTCATCGTTGTTTTCAAAGAAGTCATGAAAAGTGAGTTTGAAATGATTGAATTGGGTTTGTTAAAATATTTTTCAGGAATAGAAGTGAAGAAAACAGAAAATGGCATTTTTATCTCCCAAGCAAGGTATGTAGCAGAAATTCTAGAGAGGTTTAATATGCAGAACAAAAATCCATCACCAACTTCAACAGTCATGGGGTTGAAGCCGAGAAAGGAATATTGCAACAACAATGTAAATCCGACATTATAAAAAAGTATGGTGGGACGCCTAATGTCTTTGACTGCAACTAGGCCTGACATAATGCATGCAGTGAGTTTGGTGTCGAGGTTGATGGAGACACCCAAGGAGACACATTGGCAAGCAACAAAAATAATTTTAAAGTATGTCAATGGGACAAAGGAGTATGGCATTTTGTACTCCGCAACTGATGATTTTAGGCTGATTGGTTACATTGATAGTGATTGGGTAGGAAGTGTTGATGATAGAAAGAGCACGTCAATATATGTTTTTCATTTGGGTTCATGAGCCATTTCATGGGCTTCCAAGAAGCAGCCTATAGTGTTATTGTCAACAATAGAGGTTGAGTATGTCACTGCAACAACAACAACATGTCAAGTAGTTTGGATGAGAAGGACGTTGTCGGATTTATGTCATGAACAAGTTGGAGCAATCACAATTTTTTGTGATAACAATTCAGCAATTGCACTATCAAATAATTTTGTTTTCCATAAGAGGACAAAGCATATTGATACTAAATATCATTTCATAAGAGAATTAGTTAACAATGGTGAAATTGTGTTGGAACATTGCAGGTCAAAGGAATAATTTGCAGACATCTTCACAAAGCCATTAGCACGTGAAAATTTTGTTTATCTCAGAGATTGTTTGGGAATGGTAAATGGCGGAAGTTGTGATTAAGGGGGAGTGTTGGTAAATCAATCCCAACCACTGTGTTAAATTCTTCTTAAATCAGCCATACCTCAGTTAATGCTTTGCAGGTTGTGGATTGTGTTTGCAGAGAAGGACAAGTTCTGAGTAGAGTACATAACCCATTCTATAACAAAGTTGAATAATAAAATTCAAATAGAAATTGAATGCATGGTTAGTAAATGAGTATGGAAAAACAATTAATCCACAAGTGTTGTTTACTTCACGCAAACTCTGTAAAATTTAGAAAGCGATTTGTGTTGATACTATGTATTAAATTTGTTCTTTCATGAATTAAATTTCTAAGATATATATGTTTTGCATTAACAAGCATAGGCTAGAGAGTGTTGTGTAATGTGGTGAATGTGCATCTGGAAAGACAAGGGGAGAAAACCTTTGAGAGAATTTTTTTGGGTACATTGAAAAACAAGTTACAGGTTTTACTGTGTGTTATTCCCCAACCTTGGGGAATATAAATCTCAGTAAGAAGTCTTGTTTTGCTAATGAAGGAGCCACAGCCTCCATATGTGAATGTATTTCATGTTATGAAGTTTTAATATAAAGTTTAGTTAGTCGCGATATAGTTGTGAAAATTTCACGTATCGTTCTTACCTGAACACTCTGTTTTACTCCGAGTAAAATTAGTTGATTATATTTTCTCCTCTCCATAGTTGCGATTATGATCTCCGCCACTCTGTATTGAAATGAAGACTCATATGAATTAATTTACGAAACTGTTTGGTTTGGATTAGGTGAGTTCCTCAAGTCTATGTAAAATTCCATAAATGTGATGTCTTAGTTAAAGTCCTTTCCGCAACTCTGTGTGAACTCCGTGTGTTGAGGACAGGAATTTCCTTTGCCTTTAAAAATTCTAACATGAGTGCCAACGTTCACTGTTATAGTATTTCCTTCGCCATTAACCTGAAAACATAAAAGAGAAGGAGTGCGCACATTTACCCACTTGTAGGGTACTTTATTCTTCATGAATCTCTCAATCATGAACCTTTCAGCATCCTCCAATTTCATTGGGTTCCTTCTGATTACCCAAATATTCACCAAAACATGATTTTTTTTGCGAATTTCATATTGGGATACATTGCAGGCTCTGATAGATGCAGAAGGGAAAGGTGTGACGCCACCTAACTCGTTCACCATTTTAACAGATCCAAAATGCCTTGTGTTCTTGTTTGAGGTGGAAGGAAAATATATGCATGTGTTAAAGCAGTATGGCATTGGAACCCTATTTATTTCAGTCATCACTGTGCGGATTAGTTGTTGCAATCTTGCCTCGGTCCTCAACCTGAACACATAAAAGATATAGGAGTGGCTTTAAAAATTAGTAATCCACAACATTTAAGTATTATGTTTTTATAACAACAATTAAAATGCCATCAAATCTAGTTTGACAAAGATAATTAATTAATCAGATCTGCAAGAAAAAAAACTTGGGATAAACAACACCTTTGTTCCAGGCATTGAACAGGTCCTTAGCATTTTGAATAGGATTTCATCAGGGGCTTAAAGTAAAGCGAACAATTGTAGTAGATGGTCTAAAGGACTTTCGAAGGTGTATAATAAACTGCAATGAGGAAATTTTAGTTTTGGAGTGGCAGAGAGAACTGGAAAGTACATGTGCTTGGGTTTTTAATTTATAGATGAAAAAGTATTTAAAAATTATATAAATATGCTGATAAACCTTTATCATAATGAAATTGTGAAATATTTGTTATATTACTTTGTGTAAGTTACATGGATCAAGGTTATATGAAGGGTCTTTTTATTGGTACATATTCATCTTAAAATTTGAGAAAATATTTACATTTTATATATATTATTTATTTATAGTTTGTAAATATGAATTTAAAATGATTTATTTATATTTATAGAAATTGTGAACTAAAATTAAAATGAATTATTTATATCTATATAAATTTAACAATTTCTATACATAATAATATTTTTTTCTTTTCTGTAATGTACATCATAATCAACATAATATATATATATATATATATATATATATATATATATATATATATATATATATATTTTAATGCAATTTCTCAAATTATATTATTGCATCTACTTAGATCTCCTAATCCTTATCTTTTCATAGACATAACAAATAAGAGAAAAGTGGGTGAATTGAACACAAACTCCTATTCCGTATGCATGATACTTGGCAAAAAAATCCAACCCTCGTTAGCATTTCACATTTAAATGTCAATGTATACAATATCCATTTTAATATTGCAACATAACCAAATATTTATGGCTTATATTATTGTAACATGATGGAAATTAATTATGGTTTATATTATATCAATATTGATTGGGAATGATTCCATAACATAAGGATTCTTGGTGATTTGGGGTCATAACTCATCAAATTAATAGTACTGTACCCCCATCACATCCATTTGAGAGCTGTAAGGGTTAACACCGTTGGATTAGAAGGTTTGGGATCGACGATGGAGGTTGGTGGAGTACCCGTTCAGGGTATAGACCTCCTCAAAACGTAACTGTCTTCTACCATTTCTGTTGTTTCCCCACCGCGTTTACTCTGCAACTATTCGGTATTTCACCACCGACTGGCTTACCTTGGCTCTACGCGGGTCCACTTGGCTTCTCAAGGCAAGAATCTGACATGTAACATGATACCCTACTGCTTAAAGCTTATCGTGTTCAAAATGAGGTTGCATTTTTGGTTTTAGAAACCTTACAGATTTTATTTACACAGGTTTGTTTTCATTTGGATTTCTGCATTGATTTGGGGTTTAACATGGCGCTAGTGTTATATTTCTATAGGCCTGTATTCACTCTAAGAATTACGCGGAGTCTGGTTCTCCTGTGAGCTCCTTCATTGAAACATTAGGTGAGCCGAGGAAAGTTAAGTTATGCATTCTTCCTAAATAAATATACACTCTTCTCTGGTTACGAGGACCGAGTTCTTCCCGTCGCTCTTTCACAGGGCTTATCCCTTCGAACCGACAGAGGAGTTCTTGTACTCAGGTAAAAGGTTTATGCTTCCGCCTTTCATTTTATTTAATATCTATTTGCTAGCTTTTCGGCATGATCTCTTGCTAATGTTTTCTCTAGTTCTTGCTCCCTTGTGCAGGTAACGTTCTGGCTCGCCCCTTGAGGTCAATTATTTTCGAATTCTTGTTTCAGAAGGGCGGTTCCCTGACTCTTCCCTTGCCCTTCAGGTACCCAATCTTCACTGTAAGGTTTATAATTTTGTTAGCAGAGAGCCCTTGTTTTGGCCTTGAACATGCTTCCAACATCGTGAGTTTTGGAGTCGAGTTTCAGGATTGCATGCCGTCATGTTAAATTTCTATTTTTGCAATATGAGGGGCTTCGCCGTGCTTGTGACTATCATCGAATTTTGTGAATTTGTCTTGAAATATACTTATTTTTTTTGTGAATATACTTTGTATTTTCTAGTCTGAATTTATGAGAGGATAACTCTCCAGACTCAATGAATTTTTTCTTTACATATTGTCTCGAATGCTATAAAATACTTTACTATTATACTTATGCGTTATTGTTTCAGGTATCCTCTATTCGTGCAAATACTGTTCATACTTCTTCGATGAAACACTTTTCTCTCTTTTGGGTATATTCAGAAATAGTGAAAATGTTTTCTAAATTTCCTTATATATGTATAAAGTACGTTTTCGAATCTTGAATATGGTTCGAATTAGATTAGCTTGGCTCCTGTAGAATATTGGTTTCTTTCTTGCTTGGCTTGTTTATTCGCTGTCATTTTAAATCCTTTTTTACATTGTTATTTACTGGTTCTAGAGTTTACTATGCATACAACCTCTATTGTTTCTTTTACTTCATTTATTTTACTGTTTATAGTAGCTTTACACCCATTAATTGGTATTAGTACAATATTTGTTTCTTTCTTTTTAATGTGATGTTCGGACCATTCTGTCTGTGTTTATCATAGATTACACTTAACAACCAACTCGAGGATAGAGGTTTCGACCCTAAACCTTGAGTTAACAGTTTCCTGTGTTAACATGCTTGTAGTAGTAGTTCTGACTAATTTCATCTATTTACATTAAACACAAATTATTTTCTTGTTTTAAGAAACAAACCAAAGTTTGCATAAATCTAGATACTTATTGTTATATCTGAATTCCACTGTTCATTTAAAGAAGACACAGATATAACACATTTCTACATTTCTAATATGGAGAAGTATTCATTTGATAATTAAATAATCCAGGCTGTAACAAAAATTTACAAATAGCTAGACAGCACAACTAGTACCTAGCTTTCCAGTAAATGGGTACTTATCTATTTTCCATACTTGCTGATGTTTTCCACCCTATCATGAGTGAGGCAATTACATCCTCATCTCCCCCCGTTGTCCATACTGAGTCCATTAGGTCGACATAATTTTCCAGAAGAGACCTCAAGGCCCTTGGCCCAATACTTCTTCTTTTCCAGGAATAGTCAGAAGTACTCCACTCTCTCCCTCCTTAGTCTGAGAACAGAACCCATCTTCCTCACTAGGATGCACTTTTTATCCCTAGAGGAAAGATAACTATCTTCAACTGTTTTCTATTCAACCAGTCTCAGTTCCTGGAATACTTTTACCATTAGTATTTTTAACTTTTTATGGAACCACTATTCAATTAAAAAATTTTATTTCAACAAAAACATAATTTTTTTTATCAGATAATCCTTTTCTCAGGAATATAAATGTTTAATCACTTAAAATTAAATAACATAACAACTAGTTTTAAAACAACTGTCACATTTTCTTTTAACATTTTAAATTTTTTAATAATACATATAATTTTAAAATTTTTAATATTAGATATAATTTTTTATATGTATGTGATTTTCATTCATTTGACATATTTTATAAATTTTATGTTTTAGAATATATATATATATATATATATATATATATATATATATATATATATATATAACAAAAATAAATTATTATATAATAAATTTTAATTTATGATTATTTTTTTTATAATTTTTATTAATAAAAATAACATGTTAAGTAAGGGTTCAAGAACTCGTTCTCGATTCTCATCCCAGTGCTGGAACAGGTACTTTCCTGATGAAAAACCTCTTTCATGTACAATTATCAATCACTGCTTTTTCAGATTTTAATTTATCAAATCAATGAATGTGATCTGTGCCAGATCAACCTCCAAATCTGGCTATGGTTAAAGTGGCGAAACCGATGTAAATCGAAATAAATACAATTTGCTTGGGGTGTATGCGCAACTCCTTGGTAGGGGTGATGATTTACTTCCGTGTTTAATGCATGTCCTTCGAACTCTGGCTCATTAACTTCGCTCTGCTTCTCGTGCCACCTACTCACATTTGTAACGATCCTAGTTGTATTGCTATACCGTCATTTGAACTGGAGGGAAACTTCCTCCAACCTCCGCGAGGGTTTCTTCACCTTAACCTGCGTTTTTCTGAACGAGGTAATGGCATTTTCTTAGATTCGAGAGGACCTTGCTCGGTTTCTATGGATTGGTCTTCAGTCACCGCCAATCTCCTTCCACAATCCCTGCGTTGGCTTTTCTCCAATAATTGTTGTATGTAACTCTGCTTTGATGGTTTCTGGCTGTCTCACTTTGCTTCCGTTTCGAATTCAAGTCTTTTTCTCTGTTTTAAAATGCTAACAGTTTGCTTATCGTCGTCTCGTTTCTCCAGGTTCAGGACTGACTCGAACTCCTGTAGCTGAACAAAAGATAACAGGTATTTCTCTATTTTGATTCTATAGTCCATAGCTTCTTTTTGTGGTTCTAACCCAGTCGCTCCTTCGTGAGCAGGAATGGTTGGTCCCGAATTTTCTTACTCGGTCCTGTGCAGACCCAAATCTCTGGTGAGTTCCTCAATGTACCTGGCTTCTTCTTTTTCCAGGTTTTCACTTCTTCGTTTTTCGAAGTCACAGCATTTTATAACAAAAACTGGAATGTTCTAACTCCAAGTTGGTTAATGACATGCAGGTCTCGTTCCCTCCTGTCAAGACCCTATTTTCTTGCACTTCAGTGGACAAACCCTACGGGTAGGGTCGGCTCCATTTCTTTTTCTGTTGAAAAACTTAGATTCTGAATGTTGTTTCTTTTGTTACTGCCCTGTCCTGTTCGTCAGGCTCAGTTGGCTGGAAGTTTAGCCGAATGTAAATTATTGACAATGTAAACCGTTCTGAAAGCCTGATATTGTTATTTAGTTCTTTTAGGTTCAAAACCCTCGCTTATTCCTATGTCAAATATTCCGTTTCCTTTTTGATATTTCTTTGTAAGCTTGGCAGTTTGTTTAAATAACAATTCACAAAAATTCTTGATGGTAACGAAAAATATAATCTTACTCCGTGTATGAAAACTCACCTGTTACTATCCGCATACTTCTTCTTGATCTCGTTTTTTCTGTGAGAAGAAAAAAAAACTCCAGGAATGGAATTCCGTCCTCGATTTGATGTGCGTCTCTTCTACTATATTGTAACCTGTTAAAAACAATTTCGCCTTCCTATATGCGATGACTTTCTTTGTTCACTTTCAATTTACAAATGAACAGTTCTGTTCTGTTTCATAGACTTAGGAAATTTATACATACATGCATAAAGAAAATCAAACAAACAACATTCTAATCACTCTGTTGCAAATTGACAATATGGCTGGAACAAATTCAATTTCAGATGGTTTTTATTTTCAACAACTAGCTCTTCTTGTCTTCTCTGGCTGGAAAAATTCCGAACCTACATATGATATTTTTTCATGTTTAAATATTTGCAAAATGTGCAACAGTTTCTTTGCCTTCAGTTGAACTGACAACCGGAATGTCTCTAACTGCCTAATCCGTTTCCTTTTTTTTAAAAAGAAAAACAAACAAACTTCTAATTAACTAAAAAACAGTTGATAATCCTGATCCTACTGTCTTTGCCTAATTTCTGAATAATAAAAAAAAATTAAAATATAGGTTCAATAACCTGTCCATCAACACGTGCAATGTTTTTTTTTTTTTTTTTGTCGAAACAGTCAACCATCTTTTGTCTCCTCGGAGCTGGATGCTCCTGCATCATTTCCCAACGAAGTTAAACAACGTCATACTTAATATCTTGCAGCTAGGTTGGGTTCGTCGAACCACAAAATGGGAAATCACTGCATGAGGGGTTCTTGACAACATTTTTTTATTTTTGGTCTAAAGTCATTGTCATTTCACATTCTTGTAGTTGTGTAAAATAAGTTCAAAAGTTTAGTATTAAATAAATGATAGAGAAATGAGTTGGGTATGGGATATCCATATGATATATCAGGATATCCATATGATATATCAGATGGAAGATAATCAGTTTAAGAGTATCTTATAAATAATTTAATAAGTTTAATATACTTTTAATTAATTAGTTCTAATAACATTTTTACACTTGAAGTTGGTTTTTAAAGATTGTCATGTTAATATATGAATATGGTAGAATCATGCTCGAAGGGAATTATACTGGAAGGATTGTTTGCAAACCTTATTTTGAGCTTTTCTAGTTTAATGGGATATAATTAGTAGGTCCACTAAATATATAGGTTAAATTGTTGTTCATGAAAGGATTGGTAGAAGGATGACCTTATGTTATGTGGAAACATTCTGTGAAAGGGGCTGATAATAATGAATTTCAAGGAGGCCCGTTTCATCTATAGGTATTTTTTGACTAATAGGAACCAAATCATCTTTTGTAGCATAAATATGTCTTTCCTTTTCATTAACTTTATTATAGATCTCAATAACATTGTGTTTCAACTTAATTAAAAATTGTAAGTGTATTGTAAAAGGATTTTACAAGACAATGTACATTATCTTAGGTTCATACCTTGTTTCAAAAAGTGATGCACCCATCTCGAAACCCACTTTTCATGGAAACATAAAAAATAATCCTACAATATAATAAATTGAATTAAATAAATTTATTATTTTTAAATTGAATCAATATTATATTTTACAATTATTATTATTTTATTTAACTCGTTATTATATATATATATATATATATATATATATATATTACATCTCCTCCATTTTTAGTTTTGGAATGGAAGCTCAATAAACATAAAAAGAAATCATTTGTATTGTATTATTAGATTTCATTATAATATATATATATATCTATATATATATATATATATATATATATATATATATATATATATATATATATATATATAGATATATATATATATATATATATATATATATATATATATATATATATATATATATATATATATATATATATATATATATATATATATATATATATATATATATATGAATTTTATTATAGATGGAAAGAGATTAAATTATAATTTATTTTTTAAATTTTAATTTTAAATATTTTTTTAACTTTCACTAAATATTTATGTTAAATTTATAATTTATGTGGAAATTTTATAAAAGTTCATATATAAAATTGCCATACATGTTTATTTTGGAATAGAGCTTTTATAATTTTAATTTAATTATTAATAAGTATTAGGTGGATGGTAGGGATTTAAAGTTCACTAAATATTTTAAAATATTTTTATTAGTATTAACAAATCACCTTTTAATTAAATTTATTATTATAAATTTCTTTTATTTCGATCTAGGCTAAAATATTGGATGGAAGAATAATCTTCCCACTGCTGGGATACTATCACTAGGGTCAATCTTGGACGCCCTTTGCCATAGTTTAATTCCCCCAAAGGTGGATTCCATCCTTAACCCCTCCCTGTGATATTTTAAGCTCCTACCTAGTGGGGTTTAAACCAAATGGTCTACACCTCATGGCTAAATTTAAAAAAAATTCATGAAAAAGTGTCATATGAAATGATATGGTTTTATGGGAATATGGTATTGATAATGATATGGTATTGTAAAAATTCCTACAATCTTGTTGTATGTTTTTTGAAATGTATACCAACCTAGATCCATATTAAATCCAGATCTACCAAGCCCTGAGATGAATGAAGTCTCGAGCTAAGATGGATCTATGTTGATAATATTGTATTCCATAATGAGTTTTCTCAAGAATTTAAATGGACTTCATCATAACAAATACCGACAAATACCATGGGTAAGCTAGTGCTCTTTCATTTCATAATGGGTTTTGTAACACCCACGAAACTAACGTAATTTACAATTTTTACCATGATTTACAAAAAAACAGTTGTATCAAGAAACAGTTGAATGAAATCTTGAATCATTTGAAAACTGATTTGTGTGGCATTTTAATGGTATGACTTGTGGTTTATATCGACCTAATAACTTGCTCGTCAACACGATAGGTGGAATGGGAACCAACCCATATCATTCTTTCTTCGCCTTTGCTCTGTTTAGAGATTCCAAGAGTTTCGCTCGATATGGCTCGCGTCCTCGCCATTCTTCTAAGCAGTTTGTTAGCGCTGGCCATATCTGTGTCGGCTGCCAAGACGCTTGAAAAACGGGGTATGGCAAGAGTTATGCTGCTGTCCGTCAGCTTGTGCACAGATCCAAAGCTTTTGTGAAGAACGTGGATCTGATTGAGTTAAGAAATAGCATGAAGCTTCCTTATACTTGGGCAATAAATGAGGATCCACAGCTGGAGTTGCTGTAGGAGAAATTTCCAGAAATTAAAAGGTAAGTATTTTGTTAATTTGTTTTACTGGAAAGTTTTGAAATAATTGTTTCCAAGATTAAATAAGCATTCTTGAGAATTATTTCATGCATTTTTACTTGTGGAAAAAGGATAAGAATTAAGGCTCTTATTTGGAAAAGTAACACTGCATATAAATATTTGTTTTGGTGATTTATATATATAAATTTTCTTGGGAAAAGATTATGGGGAAACGTTAAATAATAAGAAGAAGAGGGTATTTCAATAGTATTTGGAATATGACTGAAACAAACTTACTATTGATTAAGTACCTCAGTTATCTTTCAATCTCATTATAAACAAGTTTTATTCCCATATCAAGATGAAGTGAATATATGAGAAAATATTTCATGGAAAGATATAATAAGTTGGGATTTTCTTGAATAGATTAAAGAGAATAACTCTTTAATAAAAATGTTTACATAATATTGCATAACCAAGAAAATAGAAGAGGAATGCTCTTATTTTAAAAGAGATTTTGTACTCATTTAAATTATGAAGTGATAACAATTTCAAGGTATTTTTTCTTAAATAGATTAAAGAGAGTGACTCTTGACATATATAGTTCACTTAATTTACAATTTATTTTCATATCAAGATGAGAAAATAATTCAAGGGAAATAAGTTGAGATTTTCCTTCTTAAGGTGAAAATATGTTTTGGTGGACATATTGATATTAAGGCTTTGGTAACCTTATATTGAGACGTTTGAAATGCATGCATATCTAAAATAGGCATGTGTCTATTGTGTGTATTTATTTCATGCATGTTTGGATAAATATGCATGTTTTCATATTATCTATACATTGTATTTAATGCATATAAATAGGAAAAACATATGCATATATTTAAAATATGTGAGATACAAACAAGATTTATCAACTAATGATATTACATTGGTAAAGATTAGTTATTCAACAAATCCATGGATAGTTTCATAAAACCATGGGTAGTTTTTCCATGGTGTTGACAAAGATTAATTATTTCATAAAACCATGGGTAGATTACCATGGTGTTTGCAAATATTAGTCAATTGTTTACCCTGGTGTTGGTAAAATTAAGTTATTTAATAAATTCATGGTTAAAGGAACTAATCAGTTATATTCCTTAGATGAACAGACTAAGTGTTTACTTTTATATTGTCATGATTATGATTTCATTTTGGAAGGAAGATCATGCATAAGCATGCAACATATGTATTAGCTTTTATTGAAAAATAATATACATTTTTGGTATGTAGAAAGATAGCTTGTAGTATTAAACTACTGTGAATATGATTTATGTGCTTCGTTGTGAAGGCACTCCTTTAGGGAGAGTCTTTTGGAATCAGTATGCATTCGCATGCATGGAAGAGACAATCATTATATTAACTTGCATTCCATGCACTAAAAGTAATAGCTTAAGGGTTAGCTATTTTGATTAAACTTATGTAAATCACATGCATAAATATCTTAACTGATGTATCAATTTATTTTAAAGGAAGGTTGGGAGATGTAGCCATTGTCTTGCAGGAATGTGCTTATGCGACGTAAGCATTAGTTATTGTGATGACTTATAACCAACACATATGAGGTATGTGTTATTAAAGAGAGAATGACAAGGTATTTTACTTGTTTTTCATGATTACACATTGATTAATACTTTATGAATCTTGACATCATTTTATGTTGAAGGCATCATAGTAGGGAATGATGGTGACATGTACGAAGGAATATTATGCTTGTCCTGGTGGCAGGTAAATGATTAATGTTCATGCAGATGAGTGCGAGTTGCAGGAAGGTCCAATGTACGATGGTCCATTGGAGGTACATCCATGCCGAAGATATGAAGACCAGAGGGTAAATGGTATCATATTTATTGTAGTGGATTTAAGCTAGATATTTGCATATTTCCTTGTAAGATTATATAAACGATGGTTAAGGGATGGTCTCCCTTATAAGCCATTGAGTGATGGGCTGAACACCCTCACGAGCGTTTAATAATAACATTAAACGTTTGCTGGTTTTCACCCTACGGGGTTTCCAGGGTATATTGGTGTTCAATGATGTGATTGATTATTGTGTCAAGTTGATGATGTGGATTCCCTTTCTTGTTGCGATATTCATAATGTCAAGTATGTGATGACAACATGAAAAAAGAAATGAGTGGAAGGTTACATCATATGGTATTATATTAATGAATTGTAATGGAAGCTGTTAATGGTTAAGGAGCTTACTATCCTTATTCTAAAGTTACATTATGAACTCGTAAAAACATTCTATGTAAGGATGAGTAAGGAATATTAATAGTGAATGGGTAATTACCTGTGAGTAACATGTATAAAAAAAAATTTAACTCCTTACTTTTCCATGTGAAGTTATTGGTGTATGCTACAGGTTTCCTCAAGCCTTTAAATACCATGAGATATGAAATACCATGAAAATTTAAACCACTATAATTTTATAGATTAATTTATAAAAATATTAATTATATATTTTTTTATTTTTGTAATTTTAATTATATAGAGATTTGTGTTTATTTTATTTTTTCATTTTTTGGACCAAGTAAAAAATGTTTATGTTCACATTACAACATCATTTCCATAAGCACTTTTGGTGCAATATGTTTATCTCATATATTAATCCTTTTATAATAATAATAATAATAATTTAGTTAATTTTTTATTTTTTTAATCTTAATAATGAGATATATCATGAAATAAATATTTTGATGGTTATCATGGATTGATGGTTATATTTTTCCAACCATTTAATTTATATGGAATTCTCTAGAAATCTTATTATGGAATAAGACTTATAGAATTTAATTTAATTTTAAATAATTATTTGATGGATAGTAGGGGATTAACCTACATAAAATATTTACCAATAGGATGTATAATAATAATATTTTTGACTTTTAAAATATTACTAATGAAATATATCATGAAATAAATATTTTCATTCTTATCATGGATTGATGGCTAGAGGATTTTGCTAACCATTTAATATATATGACTTCTCTAGTTATGAGAATTTTGATTTAATTATATTTTGGAAAGGGATTTCAAAATTTTAATTTAATTGTTAGTAAATGGGTGACTCATAAAATCACTTACCTAATAATACATCTCCCATTTACAAATTTTCAAAAATAAGAAAATCATAAAAAATAATTAAATTATAACCTTATTTTAAATTATTATTATTAACTATAATAAAAATTTAATATATGCCTTAAACATACATGTAACAAGAGGGATTTGATACAATACCAAGGGTTACTTATACCACTTATACAATAAACCTAAACTCATGATCATATGACATTTTTTAATTAATCATTTTAATTTAAAGAGAAAAATGGCATAACTACTTTTGAGATAAATTTCAACCTTTGATATGTGACTACTATTAGGAATATTCTAAAATATTAATAGGAGATTAAATTCCTACAATCCACTTAATAATTATTTATAATTACATTAAAATCCTTGAAGCCTCATTCCAAAATATACACAAATATGATTTTAATTACCAACCTATATCCATTTTAACTCTAGACCAACCAAGAATAAAGAGAGATCAAATTTCTTGAGTTGAAAACCTATTTTGGGGTAAAAAGAGATTTGATCTCTCTCGGCCCTTGGTAGATCCTATGTTAAGATGGAAATAGGTTTGTACTATAACAAAGCATATTTACAAGTGAATTATATCCATGGTAAAGTGGGGTTGAATAACCATGGTTGGGAATCTTGTTATATTGCAAGTTAGTATTATGTTTTTATGTGCTGTAATTAAATTTAAATATAGTAAAAAAATCATTATTAGTCTCTTCCATGGCATGCTCTAGGAATTTATTTTCTCATTGATCATTATTAGTTTACCATTTTCAAATGCAACTTATAATGTTCAACTTTGAAATTTAAATTATTTTTTCTATGTTAATAAAAAAACTAATTTTCAAAAATTTCATTTGATTATAACTCAAAGGTATTATTGTAGCCTTTTCATAATATAATACCATGTGAATAGTTGAATCACATATTTTATGCCATATTTTATGAATCACATATTTTATGCCATATTTTTGTATTCATTTTTCAATCCAAAAATAAATTCCTTGAAAATAGCTTATACTCACTTAAATAACATGTAGATCATTAGTAACTTCCCACCATAATTTAAGCTAGTGTTTGAATAAAAATGGATAGAAATAAGATGTAAATAAATAATTCTTTCCAAATAAAGAATAAAGGATTCAATTTTTCTATTGACCACTATTAATTTAACTTTGAATAATGTAGGTTATATTTTAATGCAATTGTTGAGAGAGCATAATTTCTAACTTGAGTAGTAGGCACTAAGCTTCCCTGTAACACTTGTTTTTATTTATATGGTAACATGGATCTCAACTTATATATATTATTTATCTGTTATATTTTAATGTGATATTTATATTATGATTTTATTTTATCTGAAAAATTGTTAGTAATTTTATTAATAAAAACAAAGTTACAATATAACAAATTGAATTTTGCTATTTTGATTACTTTTAAATTTTTATTATTAATTAACTAAACATTGAAAAGAACACTCATTTATCTCTTTGGGCATTTACATTTTCAATTTTACATTTATATATTTTTTTATTTGAACATTAATTAAAACATATCAAGCTAACATTTTTTTTTTCCGTTGAGAGACATTCTTTCTTCTATTACATTGTGCATACACATGTCCCCCATAGTAGGTTGTATTGCACCTATCCACACAATCATATGGATGGCAAGGATTTAGCCACCATGAAATATCTATGGAATATTTTTAGTAATAGTTGCTAATTTTTACAACTAGGGTCAAATTATACCTTGAAATATCACATGATAGAGATGATGATTGCGTTGAATACCTATTTTTGAGAGAACCAAAATTGACCTAAAGATCACCTCATTTGGACAAGTAGAAGTTGGTTTTTGAATTTATGAATCCTCTCATGTACATTGGATCATGTCAGCCTCACACATATGTAAAATTGGATAGGTGAGCCTTAAAATCAAGTGGAACATCATGGAAGCCTATAAATATAAGAGTCCTCAAGCTCATTTTCAAATCATCAACAAGCATTCTATTCTCCTCTTCTATTGTTTGGCTCACATAGGTTTGACGAAGCAAGTTCATGAAAGGGTTCAAAATTATCGATCTAAGGCTCGCACGTGTCTAAGGTTTCTATTTTTCGGTCGCACACACATCACTGGGAAGATTTGATTGCATTTTCTCGCAAAAAGTGTTTCAAAGTATGACTGGGAAGACCAAGTCACTAACATAAAAACCTGAAGGGAGCGACTAAGGTTTTGAGGTAGTTCGAGGAGGTTTAGTCCCGAGTCGCTCGCTTGTAGTACCGAAGAGAGAGACTAGGAAGGCTCACCCACTTGCACAGTTGCCTAAAGGGTGTGACCAGGGTCCAAGATAGGTCCGGGTAGATTTAACCTCAGTCACTCGCTTTTTAGTCTTCACAGAGCGACTAGAAAATTCATAACAACTCGCATATAGTGTCTCAGGGAGTGACCATGAAGTTATAGCCTCTCACATAATATATTGATGAGAGAAAATAAGGTTCTGAGCTATGGTTTGACAATTGACCACATTTGACCTGAATTATTTGAAGTCTGGAAAGTTTCTCTCTATTATACAATGTTTTTGAAATTTAGTTTCTAATTTGTATTGGGTAAAATCTCTGTTCAAAGATTATGTATAGAGCTCCTTATACTCTCTCCTAATTTTTTTTATGAAAATATAATAAGAAGAATATTTGAAAGGGTTTTCCCCTTAGTGGCATTTTCCCCTAGTCTTTGATGATTTGGTGTCTCTTGTTGTTGTGATATTGTCTCCTTTTTCATTGTGTATATTGTTCTATATTCACTTACTATTTATGATTAGAAACATTGTTAATAATTGGATGCATTTCTTAATGAAGAATTGAATTGGGTTGAAGTAATGATACAACATAGAACAACCTGAAAAATTAACATGGAATCATAGCTAAGGTGAAGGAAAAACCCAAAACGAGACAAGCATTGAAGGCATCTTCTTTGGAAAGTTGAAGGAACTTATTTAGTCAAAATTAAGATGTATTCCTCTATATTCAAGGAGAAATAAAAGTTGGGAGACTCATGAAAATTTGTTGCATGGAAAGTCAGGTTGGAGATCAGAGCTAATAATAATGATGTGTTGGAATATATTTAGGGAAGAATGGCCGAGCCTCAAGAAAATGCTATCCCTTCCTTAAAAAACAGGTACAATAAATGTGAGTCCAAAAGTAAGGAAAATTATATTTGATGTATTACAAGGTAATTTACTTGCATATGTTGGGAATTTACCAAAGTATAAATACATGTATGATAATATAGCCGACATGTATGAAATAAAAAATTTGAATGAGATCAACAATTTGAAAAATCAACTCAAAGAAACCAGGATGAAAAAAGGAGAAGCAATACAATCCTATATCATGAGGATATCTTACCCTAGATATCAATTTTAAAGAGTTGGGGAAAATGTGTCCGACAGGGAAATATTGATTGTGACCCTTAGAGGTCTCCTTTCTATTTGAGAAACCTCCATTACTACGATAAGAATGTAGTGTACCTAGAGGGGATAATATAGGGTACAGAGGGAGGTACCCAAGGGAATAATATGATGTAATAATATAAGAATGATAAATAAATGGGTCATAGTTAATAAATAAAGTGGTTAACCCACATTATGTAAGGGACCACATGTAGCTAGGGAATAAAGTGATAAGCCCATTGTATTGGATGTATGGTATTGAGAGACCCATGGTAACTACCCATGGTATTGCATGTATGAAACCTATATAGAGGCTAGAGACTCTCCATTTAGAGATGTCAAGGATTATTGTATGGGCAAGCATATGGCTTGTGGAGTGGTCTCCTTTCTTAAGGAGTGAATGTATGGTGTTGCCCTACCTTAAGGGTTTTGATATTAATGAAGATTTGAAGTTTTGTCTTCTATGGTGTTATTTATTGGGCATATTTTCTATTTATATACATTTTCTTATCAGATCTATTACAAGTGGTATCAGAGAACTTTCTTGGGCAGAGTTTGGGAGATTTGTTTTTTCATTTTTTGCAGGAAATTTTTGGGCGGCGAGATTGCACAACAGATATGAAAATTTTGGCACAAAATTTTCAGAAACAAATAGCGTATCTGGATTCCCTACGCAAAAATACCCAATTTCAAAAAAAAAAAACAGTCGAATCAGAGTCCAGATGAGGGCGATATCGCTGATTTAAATTTAGCTGTGTTGCAGAAATGTTTCTGACAGAAATTTGTATACGGCGGCTCTCCTGACATTTTTGTAGATTTTGGTGCAGAATTTCAGAAAAAAAATTATAGACCTTGGTTCCCCTTAAAAAAACACCCAATTTCAAAAAAAAAAATCGGTCAAATCGGAGTCCAGATGAGGGAGTTATCACTGATTTGAAATCAACCATTTTTTCAGAAATTTTGTGACGGCGGGACTGTTGCAGCGCAGATTTGTGTTTTCAGAGTACCTAGATCAGAATTTTACTCACAGGGATAGATGCAGAATGTCTATTCCGTTTCTGAAAACAGGTTATATTAAGGATTCTGAGTTATATTGACGAAGTAATGTCCATTTTAATTTTTTGCCAAAGTAAGCGATTTTCTTCAAAACTCTTATTTTGTTTTAGAGGTTCTCGCAAGATGAAGTTTACCGGAAAAGTTGATGGCCCTACTATTGAAGATTTTTAACAATATCACAAGGCTCAATACTGAAACTTTTGGATATGCTCGATAGGGCTTCATATGAAAGATGAGGCAAATAAATGGTGGACCTCAGTTGACAGCTCAGTGAGGAAACTTCCCGAGAAAAAACTTAAAAAAGTCCTTTTGGACAAGTGATCTCAAGCCGAGAAGAAGGAAAAAAAGAGCCATAAAGACTTATTTTCTACTAATATTTCCATATTACAGGTTCATGGAAGTATTCAGAAAGAGAACATCGTTGTGTCTATCATTCCTAGTTGCAAGAATAATTGTGTCAATGTGAATTTGGCTAAAAAATTGCAAGTTCCAGCAAAGCATATTGAAAACACACAGGTTGATAATGAAGATGTTCAAATTTATAAAGATTTGAAGATTTCTATGGATAAGTATGTGTTGCATTCTGATTTTTATGCTTCAGATATGGCTATTGTGGATGTTGTTTTGGGACATCCTTGGATGGAATCCGTTGGTACTGTCAATTTTAATGTGCAAAAGAAATTCATGAAGCTCTGGTATAAAAAGAAGAAAATTACATTGCACGATATTTGCATTAGGAACCATGCAGAGACCGAGGAGGAAGAAGAAAAAATATCTAACGACACAGACACATCAGATGATGAGCCTTTGATGGTAGATAGCCAAACACAGACATCAAAGAAAGTACCAACAAAAGAACCAGACACCACTCCATCACCAATAATGGAGGAATTAATGAAAGATATTACATCATTTAAAGCTTCAACATATCACCACCCGCATCACCCAGCAAGACAACAACCAGCAAGGTGGCAACGAATTAGCAACAAGGACAACAAACCCTGGATGACACATAGAGAGGTGCGACGATCCACTAACAACACATCAACAAGGAAGAACCACCAGAACCCGCTTCCATCTCAAGAGAGCGAGGCATCGACTAGATCAAGTGTTCACCTTTCCCTTGGATGGCTAGATGCACATGAATGGTACCAGTGGAATACTCTTTTGAGTAGATCTTATTATTTGTGTTCTTCTCATGTTTCGGGGATGAAACATGTTTAAGGGGGGTGTAATGTAGTGTACCTAGAGGGGATAATATGGGGTACAGAGGGAGGTACCCAAGGAAATAATATGATGTAATAATATAAGAATGATAAATAAATGGGTCATAGTTAGTAAATAAAGTGGTTAACCCACATTATGTAAGGGACCACATGTAGCTAGGGAATAAAGTGATAAGCCCATTGTATTGGATGTATGGTATTGAGAGACCCATGGTAACTACCCATGGTATTACATGTATGAAACCTATATAGAGGCTAGAGACTCTCCATTGAGAGATGTCAAGGATTATTTTATGGGCAAGCATATGGCTTGTGGAGTGGTCTCCTTTCTTAAGGAGTGAATGTATGGTGTTTCCCTACCTTAAGGGTTTTGATATTAATGAAGATCTGAAGTTGTGTCTTCTATGGTGTTATTTATTGGGCATATTTTCTATTTATATACATTTTCTTGTCAGATCTGTTACAAAATGACAATGTCCTTCCATCATTTTATGATATTGTTGGAAATCTGAGTCAAGAAGAATCAAGGATGGTGTCAAGAGGTAGAATTCAAAAAAATGAAGAGGGAGATCTTGTTGCATATATCTCGCATGCAAAAAAGAATAAGAAAAGAAAATGAATTCCATCAAGCTCAAGAAAGCGTCCTCCTTTCCATTCAAATAGAAGGAAGGAATCATGTCATATTAAAATCTATAATTGTCACAAGAAGGGTCATTATGCACGATATTTTCGTGAGAAGAGAGAAGGACCATGTTACAGTACTATAAGTAACAAAAAAATAAAATACAACAATCAAAGAAGAAAATATGATCAAAGAAATAATCACGATAGAATATATGAAAGAAGAAGAATAGATACCTCAAGCGATCATGAAGAATATTATCCTCCTGAAAAGAAGTCAAGATTTCCTAGGTATGAAAGTAATGTTGTAAATAAATATAAATAAATTCTTTTTTATGCCCTTACTAGTTCTTCACCTCTGGATTCATTGTTTTGTTGGTTGGTTGATAATGGGATCATTCATCATTTATCTAGATATAAGGAAGTCCTCTCTAATAGAGTAGAGAGGGAGACTAAGTTGAATATTATTCTTGGAGACAAATCCACTCATCTTGTGAAAGATTTTGGGTCTGTCAAGTTTCATTTGGATTTTTGGGAATCAGTTATACTTCATGATGTTATGTATGTGTCGGGATTAATGAATAATTTGGTATATATATCTGCATTGGAAGATAAAGAGATGAGGGTTGCCTTCATCAAGGGTAAAGTTTTGACTTGGTCTGTTGGTTCACCAATGAGAGATGCATTCACATTAGGATCAAGATTTGAAGGACTCTATAGAGTCACTTGAAGTTCACTTCTAGAATTGGTTCATAAGACCAATCATCTGAGTGATTTGTGTCACCGAATATTGGTTCATCTACATTATGATGCTCTTTTGAAATTGAAGAAATTAGTCTCAGGTATTCTTGATGTTCAAGCCCGTCATGATGGAGTGTGTCTAGGATGTGCAAGTTGAAAGAAAAAAAGGGGACCATTCCCCTCTACTGAGGACAAGAAAAATGAAATTCTCCATCTCATTCATTCCGATATATGTGGTCTGATGCCTATGCATTCTATTGGTGGTCATATCTACTACATTACCTTCATTGATGACTTCTCAAGAAAGACATGGATATACTACATTAAGCATAAGGATGAAGCCTTTGATATGTTCAAGGAATTCAAATCTTTGATCAAAAATAAAATAGGGAGGAGAATCAAAGTATTCATGTCCCACACTGGTGGGGAATACATGTCAAATGAGTTCATATCATTTTTTAATAATGAAGGGATTAAGAAGGAAACAATTGTGTCATATACACCCGAACAAAATGGATTAGAGAAAAGGAAGAATAGGTCTATATTATAAGCTACCCGCGCCATGATCCATGATAAAAAGATGCCAAAGTTCCTTTGGGGAGAATCTACACATGTTGTTGTATATGCTCAAAACATTGTGCCTCATCAAGCATTAGAAAACAATATCCTCGAAGAAATGTTCACAGCTGTTAAGCTTGACATTTTCCATCTTCGTATATTTGGATGCCCCATGTATTTCCATATGATGAAGGGAAAAAGGAAAAATTTGGAAGCTACAGGAAGAAAAATTGGTTATTGTGAAAATTATAAATCATATAGAATATATATTTCTATTCAAAGGAAGGTTGAAATTACCAGCGATGTAACATTCGATGAAGAAGCTACTCTTGTAAAATAAAGAGACCTTCCTCTCCCTCCTCCTCCCGAAAAGATAAATGATGAAAGGGATATTATACATGGTCCTTCCATGCCCAAGTCTGAGACTGATATTTTTGGTGATCCCATGGATCCTATGGATATCTTAGATCCTCCTCCAAGTGATATTCCTCCTACAAGGAAGAGAAAAATTTGGCTCCATGATAGTCTATAGGATGTTGAAAGACATGTTCCCATTTACAAATAATTTAGTGAAAGGAATAATCCATGGAGGTATCAAGTATATTTTGTATCCACGAGTAATATGATTCAAGTCAAACCTTCCACATTCGGAGAATCCCTAAAAGATCAAGTTTGGAAAGATTTTATGGCTGAGGAATATGAATCTATTATGAAGAATGATGTATGGGATGTTGTGCCGAGACCATAAGGTAAATATTTGGTGACTTCAAAGTGGTTATTCAAGATCAAGCATGGATTTGATGGTAGCATTGAGAAATATAAGGCAAGGTTTGTGGCAAGTCGAGGTTTCTCATAGAAAGAGGGAGAATACCGTGATCATATATTTGCACATGTGGCTTGATACACAACCATCCATTTGAAGTGTCCCTTGAGGGATGGAATCTTCATCAAATGGATGTAAATATTTCATTCCACCATGTCATATTACAAGAATAATTGTATGTTGAAAAACCACTAGGATTTGAAGTATAGGACCGAAGAACACATGTTTCCAAGTTGAAGGAGGAAAGTATGGTTTGAAGAAATCCCACAGAGCTTGGTATACCTGCATAGAAAATTATTTGATGAAAATGGTATTCAAAAAATGAAATGTCGATCCCAATCTCTACTTCAAGGTATTCCAAGTTATGTCATTGATTTTGGTTTTGTATTTTGATGATTTACTCTTAACATGTACTGAGCCTCTAATGATGAAGTGTAAGAGGGAGCTAGCCTATGAATTTGATATGAAGGACCTTGGAATCATGCACTACTTTCTAGGCCTTGAGGTGTGGCGAAGGGCTAGTGATATTTTCCTTTCATAAGGAAAATATGTTTTGAAGCTGCTAGAATGATTTGGAATGAAAAAATGAAAATCTATGACTATGCCGATGGAAATGAACTTCAATAAGTTATTTGGAGAAGTTAGAGGACCTAATTTGGAAAATCCATTCGATTATAGACAATTGATTAGGGCTATGATGTTCCTCATGAAGACCCATCGAGACATATGGTATGCAGTGAACATGTTGAGTCAATTGATGACAAAACCCCTCCACGATCATTGGATCGTTGAAAAATAAATATTGAGATATTTGCATGGAACGATCACACTTAGTCTGAGATATTCTGTCAGATTTTTTCGACTTCATGGATACACCAAAGTTAACTGGGCTGAAAATGTTATCGCTAGGAAGAGTACATCTAGATGTTTTTCCAGTCTTGGATCCCCAATGATATCCTGGATGAGCAAGGAACATAATTCTATTGAATTCAGTATAGCTGAAGGAGAGTATATTTCTTCTAGGATGGGAAGCTACAAAGCAGTTTTGCTGACGAAGCTTTTTGGAGAGATATTTGAGCATGTCCTAAAAACTATAGTAATATATTGTGAAAACCAGAGTGGGATCCATCTGGAAGACAATATTGTGTTTCATGAAAGGTCCAAGAACATAGATATTCAATATCACTTCATTCGAGATATGGTGCAAAGAGGAGTAGTTAGACTCACTCACATATCGATAGATGGATATATTCTAGATATTCTCACCGAAGATTTACTGAAAGGGAAGTTCTTGGTCTTTAGAGAGAAACTTTGACTGATGGATGTGAACCCTCCTGATATGGGGAAACGTTAATCGAGGAAACTGAGCCAACTCTTCCCCCTTATTGAGCTCCCGGGGTGAGGAATTGAGATAAAGGGCTCCTAGGGTTGAGGGATCTATGGAAAATAGGGGTAACCCCTTTTTGTCACCGGTGGGATGTGTGTGATCCTTTTTCATTTTGACAAGTGCGGTATCTACCCCACCTTTGGTGATTGTAGAGTATACCTAATTGGCATCATACCCACAAGAAAGGCTTGTTGAGATTATCCCTCCCCATCTAGCCAACGGGTTGAGGATGCTTGGATGCATGTGATCCTTTCCTATTGGTAATTTGGGTATCTCGTACAAGTTGTATTATGATGCAGGTGTTCTAACTCATGAATCTCGAGTGTCAATGATGGGAAGAACAATAGGAAAAAGGATTGGGTTGAGAGTTTCTCCCCTTCAAGGTATCGGGTTGAGAATGAGCTACTTGATGTGATACCATGGTTTATGAATGCCCCCATGTGATTTTGGATATCCTATTTCTCGATACGAGCTAGACATATGTGGCTCCCCCATGAGAGAGAGGGTGGAAGCTAATGCTCCCCGATTATTCTTCTTCTAGATTCAATAATGTTTCAGTAGATAGAGTTGCACAGACATGGTCACGACATGACCCCAACATGACAGGATGATGTGGTAATCAATAGACACATATTAGAAGGTGTAATTATTCCTAGCTGATATGGAGTGTTAATGTTTGAAACTAGGGTTAAATTACATCTAGGACCACTCATATGCCAGAGACGATGATTACATTTAATTCCTCTTTTCGAAAGGACCAAAATTGACCTAAATATCACCTCATTTGGAAAAGAAGAAGTTGGTTTTTGAATTTATGAACTCTCTCATGTACATTGGATCAGGTTGGCCTCACACATATGTACAATTGGACCATGGAAGATTTTAGCGGCTAATATTCGTAGGTGGGCTAATTTTCCATGCTTTTTCCAAAAAGAAGATTAACCAAATTTCCATTTTCTCTAAAAAACTTTTTCCCATATTTTATAGTATAAAATTATTTTACCTTAAAATTTGATAATATTTTATAGATACTAATATTAAATAATTAAAAATTTGAATATTTTTACAAAAATATCTCTAAACATTTTACACTTAGCACATTAGGGACTGGAATTATTCATAACGTTTCTAAACATTAAAATAAATTTCCATCCCTAAAATTTTCCCTGAATTGGACATGCCAGCTTTAACATCAAGTGGACCCCATGGAAGCCTATAAATACAAGAGTCTTAAGGCTCATTTTGACACCCTTAACAAGCATTATCTTCTCCTATTCTATTGTTTGGCTCACACAGGTTTGACAAAGGAATTCTACGCAAGGGTCCAAAATTACAGGCCTAGTGCTCGCACGTGTCTAGGGTTTCTATTTTCTAATCACATGCACGTCACTAGGCATTTTTGACTGTAATCACTCACACATAGTGTTTTAGAGTATGACTGGGAAGACCCGGTCACTTGCATAACATATTGAAGGGAGCGAGTAGCATTTTGAGGCAGTTCTGGGAGGCTTAGTACCCAGTCACTCGCTTGCGGTACCTAATAGAGTGGTTGGGAAGGCCCACTCGCTCACACAGATACTTGAAGTGTGCGAGTGGTGTTTAAGACTAGTCTGGGTAAATTTATCCTCATTCGCTCACTTTTTGGTATTTAGGGAGTGACTGGAAAAGTCATAACCAATCGCATATAGTGTATCAAGGAGAAACCATGAAGTTACAACTGCTTGCATAATATCTTGATGAGAGCGACCACGGTTCTAATCTAGGATTTGATAGTTGACTATAATTGACCACATATATCTGAAGACTAGAAAGTTTCTCTCTAGTATAAAATGTTTCTAAAAGTCAGCTTCTGATTTTAATTGGGTAAAATCTATGTTGAAAAATTATGTATTGAGATCCTTGTACTTTCTACTGAAACATTTTATGATAATCTAATAAGAATAAGATTTGAAAGGGTTGCCCCCTTAGTGGGGTTTTCCCCTGGTATTTGACCAATTTTGTGTCTCTTGTGGTTGTTCCCTTGTATCCTTTGTCATTTCATATGTTGTTATATCTTTAGTAACTATTTAAAAATCAAGATAAAAGTTTGAGATTTATCTCGAAGATAGTTATTTTTTTTTCTTTTCAATTTAATTAAAAAAATGTCACGTGCACAAGTGTGATAGAGCATTTATTACTTTTTGTTTTTTACTATGTTTTTCTTGTTACCTATTTTTTTAAATGTGTATATGTGTAACTCATATTAATTATTTTTACAATTAATAATAATTAAACGGAAATTTATACTTTGGTTAATTTTTATGATTTATTTTAATCATAACATTGTGAAATGTTTCATGAGGTAAGTGTTTTGATGTCTACTGATTTTCCTTAATCTTTAATTTAGATGGGTGTACTAACCATAGTTAAGATGGATTTACATTGGTTCACATATATATGTCAGACCTTGTTGAAAAATAAATAATTGCTCATGCCCCTCATACGCACACCACTGAAATGTTTAAACCACCAATATATGTAATCTCAATCCCACTGATGGATCAAATATTTTGAGGTCAAAAATTATTTTAGAGTGTAAATATTAAGGAGAATTGGTGTAATATCCCTATAAAATTCATTTAAGTTTACATTTACAATGGAAAATATTATTTTACCATCTTTAAAGAAATGTTTGAAAATAAGAACCGTTATGGTTTAGTTGGTAGCTAATTTGAATCAAATAAAGAAAATGATAAATCATTGAGATAAACAAAGTTTTACAAGTTCTTTAAATTCATTAGTAAACTTAAAAACAAATTTCATCTTCATCTAATGGATTTTTAATCATGTGAAGTCTAATCAAATAAAGAAAATGATAACTCATTGACATAAAAAATGTTTTACAAGCTCTTTAAATTCATTATTAAACTGGAAAAACTACATTCATCTTCATCTAGTGGAGTTTTCATCATGTGAAGTCTCCAGGCATTGATGATAAATTTGGACATGAATGTTGTGGCTCCAAGAAAAATTATTCCTAAACATGAGTTATGAACATAGGAATTCATGGTTATTATGCACAAAATATAAGGGACCATGAATTTATTTGGAAAGTAATTGCATGTGTTTTGTGCAAGGACTGGTAGGTTATTTTATTAATTGGAAACATTGATCTAGACTCTTGAAAGTTGCAGGGATTTTTGTGTAGAGTAATTAATTATTTCATTGGAAGGTTCTACATGGTTTCTATGGAATAATTTTCTAACAAACATGCATTACCAATTTACATATAAAAAATAAACAAACCATGTTGTTTTATTAAAAATATATATTGTAGGATGTAGTTTTTCTTGAAATTTGAATCCAGGTGAATCATGTACAAAAAAATATTTAACGAAATCATGTGAACTATCCATGGTAAAAGTTAAAGAAATCATATTACTTTACTGAAAGAAAAATTGCATGGTAAAAGATAAGTTAGGGATGTTGTTTTCTTGGAAAGAAAACACAAGTGAATCTTGCACACAAAAAGATTAAATAAATCATGATATTTTTCATGAAAAGAATGTAAGTAAATTTTTCTTATGAAAAGAGAAAGAAAATAAGTTATCTCATTTAATACAATATTTAGAGAAATTATATTATTAATTTACTTGGAGATATGAGTAGGATTCCTATAGAATCTTAATACGAATATGTGCCCAATAATAATATCCACTATATTGGAATTCTTGAAATAAATGTCTATGTTAATTCTTGAAAAGAAAATTTTAATTTCATGCATCATTGTAATATATTTCGAAGTGAAATGTATTTGCATACATTATCAAATTGTTGTAAAAGAGAAACTTTAATTATATTAATTTTCTTGGAAGGGTTTCCATGAATATGTATGCATATATCACCCATGTTTTTTATTTAAAGGCTGCAAGGATTTGAGTGTAGAAAGTCTTGCATAGGATTTTTGTGCATGAATTGATGAAAAATAAATAGTTTTTCTTAAAATATGGCTAGGAACATTGTTCATACAATAACAAGAATGCATGCTTGTTTCTTGAAAATATTATGTGACTTGCATAGGATTTTTGTGCATGAATTGATGAAAAATAAATAGTTTTTTCTTAAAATATGGTGATGAACATTGTTCATACAATAACAAGAATGCATGCTTATTTCTTGAAAATATTATGTGCATTGAATTAAGGGTCATTTTGGTCGGAAAAAAAAGCACATGTTACATGTAGCAAAATGGTAGTCATTGTGATATAGAACATATGTTTTTTTGTGTAGATAAATAAAGTTTTCAAGGGTAGTTATTGTGATATAGAACATATGTTTTTTTTTGTAGATAAATAAATTTTTCATGTTGATTTTCGTAAAAATATTGTCTGGCTAGTTGAATTGTGTTAATGCATAAAAGGTTAAGTTAACCTTGTTATTGCTGTCTGGGTTTTATGGATAAAAGATGGTTATCTATGTTAATTACTTGGAAAGGGAAGCATTAGAAACTTGAATGTAGAAATATAGAAAAACGAGGCTATATCAACTTCAATTTTAAAAAGATATAGTTTTTTACATGAAAATAACAGTTAACGATGGCAGAATTATAGAGAAGGGAATATGTGTTGTGTACATTAAATAAACGATATTAAATAAAGATTATGTATATGAATGCAAGATTCATATTAGCTTTCTTGGAAAGAATATACATTTGCATGTGGGAAATGATAGCATGTTGTGTTAGGCTACATTGGAAAAGATTCTTTGGGAAAGAAGATGAATTACATACACAAAAACCATAGTAATGTGTTGGTTTATACATGGGTAATGTTGGTATAATGTTTGGAAAATAAGACATTTATTTATATTTTAGGGGCCGGTTATTTTGATATAGTTTCTTTAATTCTCATGCACGAAGATCATAATTGATGTGTTAGTTTCCTTTAAATGAATGTTTGGACACTTGTAGTGAGTTTTATTGTAATAATGCTTGCTTATGCGAAGGGAATATTAGTTAATGTTGTATGTGTTTATAGAAATGCATTGATGGTTATACACTTATAACTCATGCATATGTAGTGTTAAAGGAAGCATGTTGTGATATTTTTTTTGCATTTCATGAATGTACATGAATAGATGGTGAAGCACCAGTAGTATAGATTTATGAATTGGTTAGATTAATACTTTATTTAATAATGATATCAAAGGTTGTTGATAATATAGTTGTAGGCTATGGCATATAAAGATGGATTAAGTTACCTCTATATATAATAATAGTTGTTAATGGTTATGTAATTTAATATTAATTTACTAAAGTTAGTCTATGCAATGATGAATATTATATCTAATGGTTAATGAGGAATCTGGAATAGTAATTTGGATAGTTACATGTGGGTAAATTGTGTAAATTTTTTATAATACTATACATTTTCATGCAAGGTTATCGAGGAATGTTACAATTGGACCTCAGGAAATTTATATGATAACTCTCTAGTTAATACACACACACATATCACATCAAATGATAAATATATGTTAATCAAGGAGGAAATATATGTTACTGCACAAAATTGAAATTTTTTAACCAATATAAATCTTAACTATTATTTCCCAAGATCAATGAAGTTCATCATGGTGTAATCATTTTTATTATGATTTTTACTATAAAAAAATTGTCACATATATTTGATCCTTCAAATCCATTATAGATCTAGAGTTAAGATGGATTTGTGATAATTATTATCTATATATGCGGATTTTTTTAACCAATATAAATCTTAACTATTATTTACCAAGATCAATGAAATTCATCATGGTGTAATCATTTTTATTATGTTTTTTACTTTAAAAAAATTGTCACATATATTTGATCCTTCGAATCCATTATAGATCTAGAGTTAAAATGGATTTGTGATAATTATTATCTATATATGAGTGTGTGCCTATATATATATATGCTTCATGTCAACTCCATGTTGAGAATAAGAGAAATTGCACATCTCTCTCATAGGAACACTATTGAAATGTTTTAAGAAATAACAACCTTAATTGTGAATTGATGAGGAGTTGAAAATGATAAAATTTCTCTAGGTTGTTAGAGTTCCAAAAAAGAAGCCTTAGAACTCATAAGATTAAGTATCATCCTTATATGTTGTGATGGAATTCATATCTTATAGTTATCACTAGAATATTCCATTAATCTATAAATTAGATTGATTTACAATGTTTTTCCTTAGGTAATGAATATTTTCCTTGTTGTTCAACTTTATTAATCACCTTCATAGAAGGAATTTAGATATTGTAATTTGATATGTGGGTGTTTTTGTACTCATTCATGGTATCAGAGCTTGGCCACAAGATCCCTATTTTTTTAGAGATCTATTATTCAAAAATCGAGATAGGATCATATTTGATATGGGTAGGAGGCTGATCTTTGTTTTTTCAATCTTGTTTTTTTTTGGGTTTCTCTATGACCAAGTTCAAATTTGATCCCAAAGTTGTCCCTTGCCATCAAATTTTAACCTTGATTGCAGTTTTTGGGATCCTTTCATCCTCCAGATGAGAAATGTCTTCTTTATTTTCTTTATAGGTGCAAGAAATTGATTTCCTTCCACATCTTAAAATAACATAGTAACGATTCCTTTATAGTTTATTATGTCATCAATGAATGAAAATACTCTCTAAATATGGGATGATTTTATTCATAGTATAAATACAACATGTTTCTAACAAATAAAACCATACGACTAGCAGGTCCTAGAGGCTGGGAATCCACAGTGTTGATGGCATGTTTGTACTATTGAAAGGGAAATATTGTGAGCTTTATTACAATTTTTTTTGTCCCCTTGTGATTTTCCCCTCAAAAAACATCATGAAGGTTTAATAACACATATTCACTAGGTTGAATTTATTGGTATAGAGTGTGTTATAATAGTGTTGTAGAAATAGCTTCACCACTGTGTTTGAATCCATGGTATTGGGCTTGGAAACCATCTGGTGAGACTCAAAAATTGGCCTTGATCAGATTAGAGTGAACTCGAACCATATTTTTCAACATCATATTTGAGTTGCTCTCATTCATCCTTGAATGCTAACATTGGTCCAAAGTTGGAAGGTTCATTTTATATTTCTCATCACTTAGGAAAATTGGTAAAGATTACCAGGTTTCATCAATTTTTTAATTTTCCTAGGCTAATATTTTTAAAAATGGAGAAAGGAAATTTGAAGTACAAAGCTTTTATGGAAAAATAAATGAATTTACATGGGTAAAAGATATTTGTTTTATGAAGCTAAATATTTAGGCAATTTGTTTTTGGGAGTCTTTTCTAAGTAGAGTATTGTTAGACCAAAGATCACAGTGACAGTGCGAGTGAATCACTGCAATGGAAAAATTATCATTTCAAAACATTTAATCAATAAATAATCATGTTGTAGTGTATAATAACAATTTTTCATCACAAAAGTAAACTAAACCATGCATCAAGAAGCCATAATCACATCAACAAAATGGGACACTAGGATTTGTTGCACACAATGTTATCATTGATTACAAGAAGATGTCATTGATGAAAACAATATGTCATTGATGTCAAAGGGGATGCATGATATAGAAGAAGGATTACCATCTTTGATGACCAATGAAGAAAAAATACTGCTTGAGAATTAATATGATAGCTGGACCTTTCATAGTGTGTCATTACATGAAGATATGAGTGTTGAATTTATTCATGTTTTTGATGAAGTTATGATGATCAAAATGTTGGAAATATTTTTCCATTGATGGAAAAGGAAAAGCATGGAAACTGAGAATCATTGATGATGGGGTTATCATTGTTGAAAAAGGAAAAGGATGGAAAAGGATGACACAGGTGTTTTGAATTCAAGATGAGTAGCACTAGGACATATGGTTTGAAGGAATTTCATGAATAGGATATAACTTAAAAAACTAATGGAACCAAATTATATGAATATAGCTTTGAAAGAGATTTCCTATGGTATATGGAAGTTTTAAAATGGCCTCCTCAATCAGAAGTTATGGTTAGTCAAAGGTGAAACACCAAAAGTCAACTAATATAGAGTAAAAAATGATGGAGGAGTTGTGGCAGCTGTTAGTTTTGGCAAAGTTTTCAAACTCAGTAGTAATATTAGTGAAACCAATATCCAAAGTGATGGGTAGACATAGTATCAAAGCGAGTAGCAAGAAGCATTATCATTGGCCTAAGGTAGAGCCCACATGATAACTAAGCTCGATGGACAAATCTCGATGGGTGTACCCTCATGAAACCTTAAGGAGCACATAAGGAACTAGAAATATGATGTTAGCTAGCCGAAGGTGGCCTAACAACTTACCCTGGTAGAAAGTTGATTGGTTTCAGGAGTAGTGGGAAGACCCACTGTAACAACTCAGACTGTAAGGTAAATCTAAGAGATACAATAAAATGTGCAGAAAAAGAGTTGTAGGTTTACAATGTTGTAGGGTGGCAGTGGTGGATAGAGTAGGCAACAATGACCAATAATGAATGGGAAATGATTGATCCACATTGAAATCTAAGACGACAAAGGAAACCCTGAAGGATTCAAATAAGTGCACAAATGATTAGACCCGAGATGGATAAAGTAGGATACATGGCATGAGAAGAGGCATAGAAGGATTGAACCTTATGGTTTTTAATAAAATAATTTAACAAGGAAATCATGCAAGAATCAAATTCCTCAAGACCCTTTCTCTGTCCTCTGATAGAAGACAGGTGGCGTAATATGATTATCTTGTAGGGATGACGTAGATGCATAAGTGGATGATGACATCTATATTGACGTGGCCCAACTAGAGTGTGACATGTGATAGGTATTTTTTTCCTTTTTGGGTAGCCAAATGGGCCATCTATGCGTGAGATGTGGATCACTTACAGAAGGGCATGTGGCATGGGTGATGTAAGCCTGAATCCATCCTGGTCTCTCTACCCTAGAAGGTATTGGGAACTACATGGAGGAACCAATAGGTTGATTAGGCATCGGCTTGATAGGGCTCATGTTAATGAAAAATAAGCCTCAACATGTAATGATTGGGCACAGAGGCATCGGGTGGACCCCACCAGGACAACTTATCCCATAAGGATCACCAAAACGGATAAATGGGCATGGGAAAAATGTGCTAAGAGGAGAGCGTTGGGACATGTCAGAACTAACAGGTATCAACAACAACCAATGCGTTGTGTGCAGGAAAATTCCACTAGAAAAATTAGCCCACAAGGTAAATCCTGGAGGTCAAATATAGGTTCACAAAGAAGAATCACTGGGAGATATTCATCGAGACACGAAAGAGGTACAGGTTATATATTAGTGACCAATAGGAGAAGGTAATAGGCGGTCCCCATGGGACATGTTGACCTGGTAGAATGAGAACAGAGAAAATACAAAGGCACAAAGGATTATGGCTAGGATTTACGGTAAGAGAAGGAGCGCGAAATGGAAAGATTTTGGTTAAGTGATGATTCATTCAAGTCTTGGAGAGCTTCCTAGAACATGGTTTTTAAACATTTCCATGTGTTAGATAACCAAGGTCCAACACAAAGGTTTGCATTATAAAGTAATAGCCTGGGGCTTATTGCAAAAATCTATCTATATTCTTGATTTTTGTCATGTTGTGGAACCTTATCGAAGAGCTAAATATGGTAGCGTATTATAAATTTGAAGAAAATGGCATGTGGCTATATTATTGGAAAATTTTTTATTTGAAATTCTATGGGCTTTGGCATAGATGAGTCGACAACTTATAATGGGGGATCTATAGTCTAAATAAAATAAAGTGTCGCGCTATAAATTGCAGAAGAAGGCATGAATGGGGCTACCAAAAAAATATATCAACATGGATGAGATTAAACGAAGATATGGAAGTTTCACCAAAGATGGAGCTCAGAAAAAATAGAATAAAATCAACTAAAACCTGCAACTCACCAAAATTGAGGAAAACAATAATTGAACTTAGAATTTCCTAAAGTAATAGGTGAAGAGTAAAATATGACTTCGAGAGAGATTTCAGAAGACATATTTTGAGAAGGAGAAAGGAAAAATTAATAGATTCATACAAGCACCAGAGATCAAGGAAATAAAATCTTAAAATTACAGAATGACGAAATTGAGCAAAAAAACGTAGATATTGAGTTTAGAATGGCAAAGAAGTAGTTGAAGACCTGCAGATGACATGCATAAGAGTTAGTTGAAGCAAAATAAAGTCAAATACAAATTTTATACATGGAGGAAGACCTGAAGTGAACTAAAGATCCAATTCCAAAAATACGAGTCAAGAATTCTCTAAAAGTAGAATTTGAGCAGTAGAGTTGAATTTGATGAGAGGGTGATGACAAGTTGTTGGTGCAATGATATGCATGGTGTTTGTATGCATCAAGGGTGAATTAGTGATCAAATTTGGTATCTGAAAGGTGTTTTATAAATGAAAAGAGTACGTTGGTGATTGGTGGAAGGATTCATGTTGCTGTTATAGTTTGGTGTGTTCAGTTATGAGAAATTTCTAAAGGTGATTTTGATGGTGATTTTATCAATAATAAAATATTGTTGAAGGTGTTTGTAAGATTTTTTTCGTGAAAATTTGCAATGAGAATTTGTTTTTTTTTTATGAGGTAAGAGGTCTATTGGTTCTAGTTTGAAAATGGATGAAATATGAATCAAGAGGGCCAACAAGTCGTAGCTTTCAAATCAGGGGTTGTAGCTCCTTTCAGTAGGTGCTAGTAAATGTCCACGGGTAGCAATCCCTTTCAGTAGTAGTTGATAAACAAGCAAGAGAAAGAGTACGTTTTAGCATATGTTGATAAACAAGTAGGGGAATATTCTGTTTCAGTAGAGGATAGTAAATGAGTAGGGACATCGGTCCCATTTAGTGAATCTAATAAATGAGAAGGGATAGAAATTCCTTTTGGTAGGATCTGATAAACATATAATAGTATGTTGTGGGGAAATGATGTAATCAAGTTGATCCTTGAAATAAAAAGAACATTGATGTATTTTTCATATGTTGTTCATGTGCGTGATGATGTTTATGATGTTATGTTTTATATGATTGAGTTGTGTTGTTGATAGATGAATAATTGATATAGTGATTGAAAGGTATAATTTGTGGAAATTGTATAATTTTTCCACACTCTCATTCCCCCCCCCTCCCCCCCCCCTCTCTTAGTAGTCATGGAAAATTTTAATGATGAAAATGTGTCTTAAAGTCTAGAAATTTTGGTGAATCATACTAGTGTGAAAATTTAAATTTTTAAAACGTTTGTTGATATATTTTTAAAAACATGGAAATTTCTAATAGTTTTATATACAATATTTATACAATTTTTGAAATTTTTAAGGTAAAATAATGTTATACTATAAATTTCCAGCGAATCTATTTTAGAAAAAATGGAAATTAGTGAATCTATTTTTTGGAAAAACCATGGAAAACTAGACCACTTGTGCATATTAGACCCTAAAATTTTCCATGTTAGTAATGTCTTGGTTTCCATTGTTTCTAACAATTGGTATCAGAGAAAGGTTCCTTTAGGATCATTTTAATAGTTGGAAGGAAGATTAGGGACCATGGAGAATGAGGACTATATTACTTCAAATGGAGTTCCATTTTTGAATGGCTCAAAGTATAAAAATTGGAAGGTGAAGATAATAATATACTTTCATCTCTTTATTTGTATGTATGGCTATATGTGGAGAATGGAGTAATAGATGATAAGTGTTGTAAAAATAATCTAGGAAGGAAATCATGAGAGGGTTGTCTAAGTAAGATATTGATCAATTAATATGTCTTAATACTTCCAAAGAGATAGGGGATAAGTTGCAATCCATTATTGATATATACATGCAAGCTACATGTGATGTCAAGAAGCTTTCCATGGAGGATGGAACAATCAAAGATTAAAAGAGTGTTGCAAACCATGAGTTAGAAGATGATCCTCCTATATGAGGGGGAAATGTTGTTGATAAACAATCAGAGGAGATGAAATATGCAAGTAAGTTGTTGTTGTGTTGTTATTGTCACACAATAGGTCATTTATCTTCAAATTTCTCAAATACAAGTACTATTGAAAGAGATAGTTTCTCATATAGTTGTAGTGAAGAAGGAGCTAACTTAATGGTGATATTAGATCTAGAAATTGGTCAAAAAGATAATGGGTCCACCTCTGGTGAAGAGGAAGAAAGGACATCTCATGTTTGAGCAGAAGAATCCGTAGAGTTATCAAGGGAACAAAATCTTCAACAATATGTGAGTGAAATTTTCACTTGTTGTGAATCCAGTTCCTCCTCTATTGATTTGGAAAATCTTGAAGAAAATATATATTTGAAGAGGAAACTGATATCATCTCTTGAGGAGATCAAGAAATTTAAACCATCGCTATGGAGCCAGAAGAAGAGAATATAGAATTAAATGAGCAATTGATGAATATTCATAATCATGAAAATAAGTTTGAAGATTTTGAGGATATTCAAACCAATAATTGTTCCTCTCAACGAGAGATAGGATTGGAAGATGATAGTGACCAAGAAGCATCATTAAAGGGCCCAGGAATTTGTTTAAAGTAAGATCCGATAACACTGTAGTGGTAGAGAAAATAATTTAACATCAAGGAGACCAAAATACCTCTAGGAATCAAAACAAAGTTATGAATCCCCTCATATGTCTCTATTTTAGTAATGTAGGGAAATGTTCCACCAAGTTTCTCGAGAGGAAATATCAGGTGCAACAACGAAGGTGGAATGCTCCATTTCAACAAAAACCACAAATTTATCAGAATAGAAACTTGAATAGACATGCACAGAGAAAATTTTCCCCTCAACGGAAATAATTTTTGTGGCCCAATAACATCAAGAGAGTAACTATCAATAAAAGAAATTAAATGAGCAGAAGCTTTGGTAAGAAGAATCATTCCTTTGCCCCCTTATTGACTGAAGTTCAATGCCACAAGTGTAAGAATTATGGGCATAAATAAGTTGGATGAAAATTTATAAATAATTCACACCCTTTCAGAAATTTGCAATGATAGGTGTTAGGCCTCTGTTTTGTCTCACTTTTTATCACCTTTTACTCGAAATACCTCATTCTTTTGTTTAGTTTGAATGATTATTGTTGTGGTTTTGTGCATTCTCGGTGATGATAGAGTAAGTATTTAATATTTTCCATAATTCCATTGTTCTAATGAGATTTAAACATTAAAAGTATCATTAATAATAGTTTTTCTGTTTGCGGGTTTATACTAAGTTGATTATATTCTTATGCATATGCCAACATGGCTTGATCCCTCATTCACCTCCCTGTACTATGCAACAAATTCTTGTACCCATTGGGATTCTTCCACCAGTTTACTATGGATTTCTTGCACTCTGAAGAATTCCTTCACCACGAATCAAGTTCCTGAACAATGCATCAAGTTATTTCACTACATTAACATTCTTGCACTTGATTCAAGGAATGCGTAGACTACTTTAATTATTCAAATTTGGAGGACATTACTTAACTGACAATTTGAATAGCAGTTCGAGGGTATTTTGGTAAGTAATTGTTGGTCAACATAGCACTTAGTTCAACATTTGTCTTAGACTGAGAAAAGAGGATCCATTTACCAAAATAATCCCACATGTACCAGATTCAGATCCTCTATTCGACATTCAGTTGCACTAGACCCAAATCCGATTTTTATCCATGGAAAATTGTTATGGCTTGTAATTTGTTCCATCTATATTTTGATTGGCTTAGTAATAGCCCGATTTGTAATTTCAATATCTATATAACTATCATAGATCACCTGGAGCCAAACAATTAAGAAGGGGAGGACATGGTCCCAATGTAGCATTACGCGAGCATAGTTAACCAAGTTCTTGCACTGAACTCACGTTTCTACACTTGAGTCAAGGAATGCGTAGACTACTTTAATTATTCAAATCCGAAGGACATTACTTAATTGACAATTTGTATAGCAGTTCAAGGATATTTTGGTAATTAATTGTTGGTCAACATAGCACTTAGTTCACCATTAGTCTCAAACCGAGAAAAAAAGAGCCATTTACCAAAACAATCCCACATGTACGAGACTCATATCCTATATTCGACATTCAGTTGCACTAGAACCAAATCCGATTTTTATCCATGGAAAATTGTTATGATTTGTAATTTGTTCCTTCTGTATTTTGATTGGCTTGTTAATAGCCCAATTTGTAATGTCAATATCTATATAAATCTCATAGATCGCGTGGAGTCAAATAATTAATAAGGGGAGGATATGGTCCCAATGTAGCATTACACGAGCATAATTAATCTGCGGTTCACTCCCTATGTTTAATGGAGTCTCATATTTTTCTGCACCATGTAAAGACTGATATTTCAAAGATTAATCGCAACACTTAAAGCTATGTTCTGTTTAATTATTTTATTTGTTTTATGAGTATAATCTTTGTGTGAACTAGATTGTTAACATAGGGTGTGATCTAGCTAGGTTGGCTGCTAGACCAGCTCGACACCACTCTCAAATTTCCAGGATTAGATTGGATTGCGTTTAATTTGTCATTTATTGTGTGAGAAGTGTGTGTAATATTAGATTGTAATATTTGTTTCTTCTCAGCCCCTTTCATTCTTTAAAATTGATGTCATTTTATTTGTTATGTTGAATGCGATATTGGAAAATTGTTCTTGTAATTTCAAAATATCTCTTTATATCGAATACTATATCAGATTGCATGTCATGGTATGTCCCTCCAGTTGTTTTTTATTCACAACGTTGGATTATGCTTTATTAACATGCCTCTACAAAATTTCAATGTGCAATTCAAATATTTTAATTTTTTTTAGATCTGATGGGTTCGTGATCCAAAATATGACATCGATTTCCCCTTACTGATTTGAGAAATTATGATTTAAATTTTAGGTGTATGGATGGTGAGGTCGTAGCCTATTGTATTTATCAAATTTTAAATAATTCTATTTATAAAGGTCGCATATTCCTCAGGAGTAGAGGCCACATATATATTTCTTTGATTCGAAATTATGATTCTTGTATTTTGCAGAGTCAATTCTCATGAAAGGAAACTACATCATGTTTGAGATCAATAATGTTTTTCCCTTATTGTAGTTTCCCTCAGACATTTTCTCATATTCCCAAGCAAGATTTATTTTTGTTATGAAGGGAAAAAGAATGAAATATAGTTTATATTAAATAAATTCCTTTCATAGATTTTTTTACACAGTGTATTTACTTTCCAAGGTTTGATAATGCTTTTAGGTTTTAATTTCTTGAAAACGATTTTTTTACATATAGATAGATGATGTAGAATTAGTGCAGACTTGTTATGAGGTTTTTTGTGATTTTGTTTCTTAATTTTCTTTGCACAAAGAATGCTTTTGAATTGATCTTAAATTTATTTCAACATTTACAGTCTTCCTTTTTGATGTTGTTTAGGCATTTCTTGGTTTCTAGTCAAAAAATCATTAGGATTTACCTTGTATTTGCCAACAATTAGGATTTCCTTTTGTAATTGATAATAATGCAGGTTTGCCTTTTATTTTTCAAATGTTTGATCGAAGCTTGTTTTTAATTGTCATGACTCATGTTTTCTCAAGATTCCTTTGAAGTGCAGGATTCAATTTAATTTTTTTTCAGATTAATGCACAAGTTAGACTAGAGTTTTATTTGCAAGTTGTTGGCAGCTCTATCTGGAATTTCCATTGTTGTGCCTCGAAGTTCAAAAACTCCAAGATTTAAAATTAAATTTCAGTCCATTAATATGCCCTATACTACTCCCAACATTTTTGCTCCGTTGCCGCGGAGGCACTCAGGGGATTGACCTTGGTGACCTATTGCATTTGGTTTATTTTTCACCTATTTTCTCTTGCAAATTTCTATTCTTTGAAATTATTTATTTCCTGCACATCTTGGTTATTTTAAGGTTTTTCATTTTATGTGGTGTTGTAAGAACCCCCCCTTCATATATATACATTATTCATGTGCTAAAAAATTTACCAGTTAGCTTATTGAAAACAGGAAAATGGTATTTTGAGGAATCATTGAATGAAGAGTATTGATTTTGCTATAGACATATACAAATCATCCATTGATGAACTCATAAGTGTTTTTTCTTGAACATAAATATAATATTATTAAATATTTGATTTCAAAGTTGGATGATTTGTAAGAAGAACGAAAGAAGGATGAAGAACCACCATTAATATTTTGCGCCAATTATATGAAGAAGCACTTCCTTGGAAGGTGTCCACTTATAACCTAAAATTTTGCAAAATTTATGAGGAGGCCTATTCAACTGTACATTTCCCATCACTACCAGGATTAATAAATTTACTTAAGAAATCAAATAAGGAATATAATCAATTCCAATTATAATTCAAAACTGATCATCATTCAATACTTGGATTAATTCTTATTCTCCTAAGCAGGTTGCTCAACATGTTTATAATCCTACAGTTTCATGGAAAATTTTTAATCCTCCACTAATTGAATACCTTACTTCATGGCCACATTGGCCCCCTCCTTGTCCCTTTTATTTGAGTCAGATATTCCCTTATCCTCAATAATGGTTTGGATATTTTTCTCTACATAGTTATTTCATGCAAAATCAATTATTTAATCAACAAAAACAATCACAATTTTCGTTAAATACACTATCAAGTCATTATCCTCCATGGTCCCAGTTACCTGTGCAATATTACCCTAATACATACCCTACCCCTTATCGTAATCCATACCCTACTCCTTATCCTTACCCATACCCTAACCCTAGACATAACCCTAGTCAAAACATTAATTCAAATCCTAGAGCTAACCCCAGTAAAAATCTTAATTCAAGCCCTATACCTAACCCTAGTCTAAACCCTAACCCAAATACTAAGCCTAGTCTAAGCATTATCTCAAAGCATAGCGCCCTAGCTAATATAACAACCTTCCATAAAAACCCTCGCATGATCAATGTGAGGAATTTTTTAGTCATTATATAAGATACATTATTTAAAATGAGTCTTTAGGGTAGAAGGACCAACTAGTAAAGATAATTAATTAAAAAAATTTCACGCCATCTCGTACTCTTAAGGAGGACAATCACCTCCTCAACTATTAAGTAACCTATTTAAGGTTGATTATAATTAGATTTTTTTCATAAGAAATATTAATACATGGATATGAGGTCTCAATATGAGATGAAATACCATGATCATAGGTTATAAAGAGAATGACATTATCGATATCAGTCAACCATGGGGGATGATTCACCATTTTTGGGGTAAAAAAGTAAAAATATTAAAAAAAATAAAATAACAAAACTACTTTTTCAGCTTGTATTTTCAACTTATATCCCTAAGGGTTTACTCAAATTTTTAGTAGGAGTACTTGTTGATGCAAAATTTAATTCATCATCGAAGGAGTACCCATGTTGCATACTTTTTATGGATCTCTCTACACGAAAAATGAGAAATACATGAAAAAACCCGATTACAATCACATTTTCCATGTATTTCTCATTTTTCATGTAGCATGGCACATAAAAAGTATGCAACATGGGTACTAATTAGATGATGAATCAAATTATTCATCCAACGAGTGTTCCCTCTCGAAATTTGAGTAAACCCATAGGGAGATAAGTTGAAAATACAAGTTGAAAAAGTAGTTTCTCCTTTTTTCCCTCTAGAATTTGATGACGTAATCTAATTTTATTTTATTATTTCCACTATTATTATATAATTTCCTTAGGAGGCCCATTTTAGACCTCAAAATTCCCCTAATGTTTATACTGATTTGATTATGTTTTTATGCATATGCCAACAGGGCTTGATCCTGCATTCACCTCCTTGTACTATGCAACAAATTCTTGTAACAATTAGGATTCCCACACCAATTTACTATGGATTTCCTGCACTTTCAAAAGTTCCTTCACCACACATCAAGTTCGTGCACCACGCATAAAGTTCCTATACTGCACTCATGTTCCTGCACTGGAGTCAAGGAATGCATAGACTACTTTAATTATTCAAATATGGAGGATACTACTTATCTGACGGTTTGAATAATAGTTCGAGGATATTTTAGGAAGTAATTATTGATAAACATCACGCTTAGTTCACCGTCAGTCTTATATCGATAAAAGAGGATCTAGATGCCAAAAAATTCCCTCATTTACTAGATTCAACTCCTCTATTCGACATTTAGTTGTACTAGAACCAAATTTCATTTTTATCCATGGGAAAATATTATAATTTGTAATTTGTTCCTTCTATATTTTGATTTTATTGGTAATAGCCTGATTTTTAATGTCAATATTTATATAAATCATAGATCGCGAGGAGCCAAATAATGAAGAAGGGGAGGAGACATCCCAATGTGGCATTACGTGAGCATAGTTAAACTGTGGATCAGTCCCCTTGTTTGTTGGATTCTGATCTTTGCCTGCACCATGTAAAGACTGATATTTCAAAGATAAAATTGAAGTACTTCAGGCTATGTTATGTTTAATTATTTTATGTGGTTTATTATTATAATCTATGTGTGGACTAAATCATTAACAAAGGGTGTGAGTTGGTTGCGTTGGCCGCCAAACCAGCGCAACACCAGTGTAAAATTTTCAGGATTAGGTTGGATTGAATTTAATTCATCATTTTCTATGTGAGAAGTGTGTGTAAGGTCATATTGTAATATTTATTTCTTTTCATTATCTTTCCATCTTTAAAATTGATTTCATTTGATTTGCTGCATTGAATGTGGTATTTGAAAACAGTTATTGTAATTTAAAAATACTTCTTTATATCAAATACTAGATCATATTGCATATCATGTTATTTCCCTCCAATTGTTTTGTATCCGCAGTGTTGGTTTATGATTTAATACCTTCACTCTACAAACTTTGGATGCACAATTCAAATATTTTAAATTGGCTTAGATATGAGGAGTTTGTGCTCCAAAATGCGAGATCAATTTCACCTTACTGATATGAATAATTATGATTTAAATTGGAGGTGTATGGATGGTGAGATCATAGCCTATTGTATCTATCAAATTTTAAATAATTATGCTTACTTAGGCCACATATTCCCCAGGAGAAGAGGCCACATATATATTTCTATCATTTGAAATTGTGATTCTTGTATGATGCAGAGTTGACGTTGATGAAAGGAAACTACATCATGTTTGATATCGATAATGTTTTTCCCACATTATTGTTGCCATCAGAATTTTGGTCATATTCCCAAGAAAGATTTAATTTTGTTACAGAGGGACAAATAAGGTGCGATAATTTATATTAGATCAATTTATTTCATAGATTTGTTTACATAATAAATTTACTTTCCAAGGTTTGTTGATGCTTTCAGGTTTTAATTTCTTGAAAAAGGATTTTGTTACACAGAGATAGATGAGGCATAATTAGTGCAGACTTTTTATGAGGTTTTTTGTGCTTCTCTTTCTTAATTTTCTTTGAACAAAGAATGTTTTTGAATTGATATTGAATTTATTTCAACATTTACAGTCTTCCTTTTCGATGTTGTTTAGGCATTGATTTGTTTCTAGTAAAACAATGGTTATTATTTACCTTCAGTTTGCCAATAATTAGGATTTCCTTTCGCAATTGATAATAGTGCAGGTTTGCCTTTTATTTTTCAAATGTTTGATCGAAGTTTTTTTTTTCAATTATCAAGATTCATGTTTTCTCAAGTTTCCTTTGAAGTGTAGGATTCAATTTAATTTGTTGAGATTGATGCACAAGTTATACTAGAGTTTTATTTGCAGGTTGTTGGGGGTTGTCTTTGCCATTTCCAGTGTTGTGCCGCGAAGTTCACAAAATTCAGGATTTACGATTAAATTTTGTTCCATTAATATGTCCTATACTACTCCCAACAATAGGCATATATGATGAGGAGAGAAAGAAAGAGTACTATGTAAGAGTTATTACAACATTCATAAGAAAGGCAGGCCGAATAGCTCATGGAGGCAACATAGACCAATGTTTGGCTTTGAATATTATCAACATAATATTAACATATCAAAGCATGAAATTCCCATGGTGGATGTATATTATATAATTTGTAGTATAAATAGACTCCAATACGACAAAAGAAGCTACAAAAACTCATGGAGTTCTTCAATAATGTGCAGTAAGAAAGAATAGAGAAAGGTAAGTTACAAATTGGATTTAATTGGTGCTAACAAAAGGAATGATGAGTGGTTTGGCAGAAAGTCACTTAGTCGAGAAAAAGTACCATATCAGTGCATGCTACCATCTAATGGTGTTGACGAAACTCAGGATACCCATGTGTGGAAGAAAATCGAAGATAATATACTTAGGGGGAGTATATCCCTTGTTCCTCTTCATCGAAAAGAAGAGGTTGCATTCAAGGGAAGAAAGAAAGGTCAGATGTAGGGAGAAGAAAGGAACATGCCAAGGAATGCATTTGAAGGATAAGGGAAGTATTGAATGTTGTTGTAAAATTAGATTGATGGTATGAGTATATATAGATGGTGATGATATATTTATTGTTGAAGTTTCTTTTGCAAGTATTGTTTACAATTTCCTAATGAAAATATGGAGCATAGCCATAGGGGGAGCATAGTCAAGTCAATATTTGAGTATCAAATAATTCATCGACATTTGGAATCACTAATTGGTATAAGTTATTTGCTGCAAGACAAACGCTAATGATTTTTTCTACATATTATTAGAGTGGATTGACTATTGTGATATTTTTTTATGTGGTAATTGGTATCAAGAATCATATTTTTTGATGAAATTAGCATGATCATAGGATGATAAAGTGTTCAAAAATTTCTATCAGTAGCATCAAGTCAACAATTGGCATAGTTTTAACTCTTGGTATCAAAGGTACTATCAATTGGTATTTATAGTCATTAGATTATTTATTAGAGTGTGGTGTTCATATTGTCAATATGAGGTTGTAAGTCCAAGCACTGGTAAGAAATTCCTAATTTGTATGAATATTGAGTCAAATATATTATGGTGAGTTTTCTACCATTAGAAGTCTAACAAGTCAAGTATGAGTTTTTGGTTTAAGCATGGATTGGTGAGAGTCTCTCTATTTTTATCGAGTAAGCACTTCTAAGTGTTGCACTTTGTTTTTCATCAGTTGATAAATCAATGGTATCATGCATAGGAAAGGTTTTTCTTGTTGGTAAAGGTTAGGTATATGTTTCTAGGTAGGCACTATTATGAATATAATCCTAGATGAGACTCAGACCAACAAGAATTATTTCTCTAATGGCTCAGTTGTACTAGCATGTGTTTTTTTAGCAAGAGATCCATATTGAATAATTGAGAGTGATATTCAAAGTAACTAATCGTCTCCTTTAAAATTAATATTCTTGACATGAAAAAGAGGAAACTTATTTGATTAGATCAAATGTACCTGAGGTTTTGAGCATAAGAAGAAGTAGTTGGTAGGTCCACAGGATCAGAAATATAGAGCGAGATTGTTGACAAGGCACTAGTACAAAATGGTTAATTGATTACTAAAAAAATGACTAAAATTTTCATATAAATGACCATTTTTTATTCGGTGACTAGTAGTAGCTAATTTACAATATGTTATAACGTGACCAACGTTTATTCATCCTTAGCTTAGTCATTAATTGGTTGTTTCAATTTACTATCTAGTAGTATATTTAGTTGTAAATTTAGTCATTGATTTAGTCATTGATTTATTCATTAATTTCCACAATTTAAATGACCAAATATACAACCAAATATATTACAATATGATCACCCGAGAAAACAAATTAATGACCAAAATTTTTCTCTTGTTATAAGATACTGTAAATTAGCTATTAATAGTCATATATATGCAAATTTTAGTCATCATTTCAAACCACTTAATGACAAAAGAAATATGGCTAAATTTCAGTTATGTTATAAGATACTATAAATTAGCTACTAATAGTCATGTATATGTAAAATTTAGTTGTAATTTGTAATAAAAAATTTATCATTTGCAGTAGTCATTTATACTTTTTTGGTAATTTCATATTCATTATATAAAAAAATAATTTCATAGTTTATATTCATTTCATTTATTTCATTAATAATCATTATAAACACCTAATCTAGTCGCATCTTAATTTTAGTTTTGTTCATCATTAATCAATATAAACTACTAATTTCGTAGTTTGAAATCATTTCTTTGTTCATTATTAATAAGCATAAATTAATTTGTATGATTTTGTGACTAAATTAAAAAATGTCATACAATGTGCATGTTCGTCTAATATGAAAACACAAAGTTACATATGTTAATTACAATACTAAACAATATAAAGTGCAACTATAAATAATTTGAACCACATAAATTATATTATATGAAATGTCAAGTATTACAATATGAGTTTCCAAATTAATATTGGTTGGACAACAATTTACACAAGAAATATTTTTTCATCACTTCAAAACATTATCATTGCATTGTCAAGGCATTGCAAGTGAATTCACTACCTCTAAAGAATGGCCATCAGTCTCTATGTGTGTGTGTCATGTGAAATATTTTCTTTAAGGGTATCACTACACCGGTTCTCTTCTATCTCTCTCCTTCTGCATTTGTCGCACAGTGTTATTCTTCTCTTGTTTCTTCAATTCTCGATTCTTACCATCAATTCTGGGTTCCTCTTCTGAAATGAAAGAAGATATAATGCATATCTTAAGTCATGAAATATAATTAACATTGAAATATAAACTAAAGTATGTTGTAAAGGATTTATACAACATATACCTAAACATCAGTTATCCCAATGCCATTTTTCCCTAGAAAAGAAAGAAACTAGAACAAGTTTTCTTCAGTTGGGCGTTAGTGGCCACTGTGTGGCCAGATGACCTGTATAAACAAAGAAAATAAAACATCATCATATAAAAATAACACCTTGGAAACTTAATAACGATCATGTCAGTAAATTACATTTAAAAAATATTGAGCTGTAGATAAGTTGCGAAAACAAATGGAAAGAAAAAGACAACATATAATAAATAATGTATGATAGCTAGCTGGAATATTGCATTATCGAAGAAAAAAAATTCTCCTATGGTTACCCATATATGTGGGTGGGTAACATTCCCCAATATTCCATATCTGTAGGGTCCATAGGAAGTAAACCTCCTACTAACATAATTATTGATTAGTTGAATCTTGGTCTTGCTTCTCCTATGTGAGTCCAAAAAATAAAAATCATTCCATCCATAACTAGTTGTACTCCATATATCATTTTTGTATGTTATCCCTACATACCTACCAAAAAATCTAGATAACAAATGGTATTTTGGAATTTTTTCTAGAACTATGTCTTTTCCACCCCCTTCCAATGTATGTGACGAAATGTACCCACATGAATTTCCTCTTTCATATTCATTTACATCCTAAAAAAATATTCGTTTAAAAAATAAAGACAACCCCAATATCTTAGGATCCTAATGCTCATCCATATATTCCACAAACGATAGGAATTAATACTCTCTTATAATCACCATTTTATAAAAATGAAGCTACACAAAACTAACTATACGTATATAAAAAAATGAAGCTACACAATGAAACTTAATTTCTATTGGTATAATGAAGCTTAATTTATATTGGTAACTACACATAACAAAAATGAATATATTCTTATAAAAAAACCAACAATGAAGCTACACAAAACAATTAGTTAATCAGTATAAATTCCAAACATAATGAGAAAAGGAGTAGTGCATAATTCTCTAACATGTGCTTTACGAAATAAAATGGTAAAAACACTACAGGAAAACTCTCTTCTTTACAAGGAATTTTAAGAATAATAAATTGATATTCACTTCCTTATATTTTGTTTAAAGAAATCATTTTGTATTCCAACGTCGAAGTACCTCCACATAAAGAGATATAACATTTCAAGTTTCCACATACATCATATAAATTCAAGATGATACTTCGATAAGCAATAAAATGAATTAGAAGAAGACAAATCACATACTTGTGATACGAAAAAGGTATGCAAAGCACTCGATACTTTTGCATATATAAAATAGTTTCATTTTTATGTATGTGGATATTGTATCCAATTTCCACTCATTGAAAGGATTGAATGTAACACCCCTAGTTTATATGCTTTTTAAGTTAGACATTTGAACAAAAAAATCCAAAGGGGAGTGGACCCCAATGGATAATTATTGTGTGGATTTTATTTAAATATTTATTAATGAAAATAAATGGAATATTTATGTGTGCACTATGACGAGATGAGATTGGAGATTATAAGCTTGGTCCATGAGGATATGGATAAGCCTAAGACTTTCCCAAAACCTTTCAAAAAGTCTTGAAAGGAAAAATGCTAATTTATATTGAAGAGGAAAAATATAAATTCCCCAATGAAGAGGAAAGTAGTTGGGAAGAGGTAAAAAGCTGGAAAGCAAAAAGAATCTTTAAAGTCCCTCATTAAGGGAAGCCTAGGCAAACAGGAAGAAAAGCATCCTGAAATTATGGACGCAGAATTTAGAAACAGAATTAGGGAAAACATGGCTTAAGTAAGTTGTTTCAGAACAGACTGAGGTTGGTCTGTTCTTGGAGAGGATATCAGCTCAGGGGTGAATTCTGGAGATAGAAGAATTCTATGGTTGGGAGGATTGGTCATAGGAAAAAGTAGTATGCACACCTAAACTATAGACATTTGATCTAGATGATATTATAAAGTTTCACTGGCTATGTGGATTGAAAGAAATATAAAAATGTTATGCTGCAGAATTTAAATTCCTTACATCTAACTGATTTTGTTAGAATAAATAATTGTCTAAAATCTGTATAGTTGTAGGAAGATAGTCCAATGGGAGAATATCAACCAGAATCTCTAAACCTGATATTGGTCTTGAACTGGAGATATGTATTACTCCCTAGAAAAATAAATTTTATAACTTTAATCTGCTTCTGTAGTATAAAACTGTACAGAATAAAATAGATCTTATAAACCAGAAAATATGAATTGAATTTAATAAGTGTGGAATTTTAAATTCTGCATAAATAATTCAAGAAATAAAATAGTATATTTTCAGAAAGATAAATTGAAACTGGCTACTGAAATCAGGAATAATATTTAAGTAAACATATACTTTATTCTGGAAAGAAATACCATTCTATCAAATTAATATAAAAACAAATTCTGCTATAGATCTAATACTTTGTATTTCTGGTTATATTAATTAGAGTATTATAAAATACAATTTCAGAATATATATATATATATATATATATATATATATATATATATATATATATATATATAATTCTGAATACAGAAATTGATGAGAATAGAATTGATTGCATGCAAAAGAAGAAATTATTGAAATATGAAATATTCAAATTATTAAACCATTTTTTGTTTATAAAAATGTTAATTGAAAGAAATGATATGAAATATGAAGAAGAAACTATTTCATGCAATTATCTCAAACTGTAGCATGTGAGAAATTTAGAATAGTACTACTCTCTAAAATCTTACAAAGGTAAAAATCTTTTGGAACAGTGGTATTCCAGGAAGCTGATATGTCATTATTAAAATCCTAAGTTTTAAACATAAATATTCTACGGATAACTCCTTATCTGTCTTGGATTTTACATTTATTAAATTTGAGAGAGCTCTCAACATATTACATTGAAAAATATGTAATTTCTAAATAGATAGAAATTATGCGGAAAATAATAAGAATTATTTGTTTATATAATGATCCGAAATTATAGAGTAATCATAAATACAATTACATATATTAACTCTATAAAAGAGTTTCCATAAATTATGCAGAAGATAAAAATACTGATATATATATATATATATCCTACCTACCACAAGCATATGGTTAAACTGAAATGTTCATAAAAATTTATAACAATAACATGAATTAAATTGACCCAATGTTCCTCTATTCATAGAAGAGATGGAAATAACATACTGTAACAAATCATGGACATAAAAGAGTGTTGATATATATATATATATATATATATATATATATATATATATATATATATATATATATATATATATATATATATATATATATCAAAATAAATCAAGTTTGTTACTATAAGTAAAACAATATATATATATGCAGAACATTTAAAAAGGACTGAAAAACTACAGTCGAAAAGATTCCTGAAAGAAATATGTATTTAACAGTCCGAACACAAAAACTCTCGAAAAATTATGAGAGTATCTTTATATTCCAAATACATCACAAACGAGAAATAGTAGAGAAAGCTAGAGTTTATAATAAAACCAGAACTAAATCAAACACAGTTTGGTCTTCAAGGTCGACAAGTTTGGGAAACGTGGCTTGACCAACCTGTAGATGGAGCAACAGAAGTTCGTTTAGTTTTGAATACGTTAATTAATGGGAGTAACAAGTTATATGTAAGGTCGATGAAAGAGAGAGTACCTTCAATCACGAAATGAGTAGGAAATAAATTGGTTTCAGAGAAAAATAAAAGTTAAAATTGTGGAAATAATATTGTCACAAAACCAAAAAAGGGGCAACGAGTTACCTATGGGTAAAACGTGGTTGGACCTCATCCCTGGTTCAAGTCCCAAAGACAGATGGAACCAAGTAGTGGTCGTACTAACAGTAAAAGGAACGATTGCAAGTTAACTTCCAAAGATTCAAAAACCAAACGATTGGAAGAGATTAAAACGAAGGCATGTAATGTTGAAGACAAAACTTTTTTTTTTTAAACAACCAGAATCTAACTATGCACCATGAAAGTTATTGACATTGAAACCATTATAAAATGAATAGACAAGTCTGAGAAGAAAATAAACGAGCACAACAGGAGATAAACCATTATAAATTATGGAGGTGCGCTCTCATACAGGCTAAATCGATTCACAAGGAAGTCTATCACTTTAAAAGGAAAATTAGGGGAGAGCTGCTAAGGAAATTCCATAAGCAAACGATTTAAAAAACCAGCAATCATAATAAACCCAATTTTCAAACGGATTAAAAACAAATGGGTTAAGAAAATAGATTGAATTACCTGTAGCATAACAAAGGCATCGCACCAGAGGAGCGGAGCACTATGCACATTGTGGATTTGGCAACATATCAATCTTGGTGAGAACAGAGACGGTTACACTTGACGGAAAAACCCTCGGAGAAGAATGGAATGGTGAATCTGTTGTGTTTAATAGAGAGGGACGTCTTAAAACCTTAAGGACATCTAATGCTACACATGGAAAAAATTTGTCGGCTCTCTCTCGTAGATCGAGACTGGCTACACATTAATGCATGCATACAAATCTAGATCGATGAGAAGTAAACAAGTAACGTATGTCAGTAAACATAATAACTATACCATTATTCAAAAGGAAATATCAATATTGATTATCAACGCTAAGGTAAGAGACATACTTATGCGTATTTCATGATGTGAATGGCATCAAATCAAACATTACTCCATTAGTTGTGGATAGGACTGTGGGTTCATATTAATGTAAACGAAAAATAAAATAATAAGTGTTTTGACAATTAAATTCGATGGGTATAAAAGCCATCATAATATATGATGAATGAGGGTATCATTAACTGGCTTAAAGTTAAGTTCAATATAAATTTACTTAAGGTAAATTTAGTATTAATTTGACTAATGATAAATTTAGTGTTGTAATAGTTATACTATTGGAATAGGATGTATATAGAGGAGCAATGTATAACTTTTGTTAAGAAGAAAAATAACTTAAGAAGTAGACTATGATTATGCGAAATGGAAGTAATCCATAACTAGAATAGAATATTATTAAGTTGAGAATGAATTTAGATAATTAAAATAAATGAAATGGAGATAAAAGAGTAAGGTAATAATAGAAAAAAAAAATTTAAGTGGAAAAAGAGATATATTACAAATGGTATCAGAGCCCAAGTTGGAAAACTGGGCTGTTTTTTTTGTGCTCACTGTTAAGAAATTATATATATATATATATATATATTTTTTTTTTTCGAAAAAAATGTTACTGAGTTTATTTTGTTTTAGTGTAAAAAAAAGGTACTGAAACTGAAAAAAATCAATGGCTGAAGAAGGTGAACTCTATGTCGATCTGGGTGGTAGAGATAATATGATAGATCCCAATGCTCCTTTGATGGCTATGTTGCACAGGTTGCAACGCGATATGGCCCAGCTAAGAAGTCAGAATGACAGGCTATCTTTAGCCAATGAGGAGTAGGAAAAACTTATAAGAGAACTGACTTCGCAGAACAGCTAAGAAGGTGAAGGTTCCAGAAGGAGGAGGAAAGGCAGGATCAATTTCTCAGATGATTCTGAGGAAGATGATACTACTAGACACCAGTCTAAACAGAAGAAGGAATTACAGGGTGAATTCCGAAAAATCAAACCTACCTCCTATGATGGAGAGAAGGAGGAAGATGCTGAGGCATGGTTGCTGAATATGATTAAGTATTTTTAGGTCTATGAGTATGAAAGAAATCTGAAGGCCAGATTAGCTATCTACCAGCTGCAAGGTAAGTCTACCTGGAGGTGGGAGGAAAGAAAAATGTTTCATGCCATTTATGAAAAAACAGTGACTTGGGAGGATTTTCAAGTCAAGTTTACAACCGGTATTTGAATGAACACTATTATGATGACAAAGCAAAAGAGTTTCACGAACTTAGGTTGGGATAGCTCGCCATAGATGATTTTTTTACCAATTTCAAAAATCTGTTAAGATCTGTTCCTTATATTCGTGAAGAGAAAGCAAAGGTACAAAGGTTTTTGAACTGTTTGCCTACTGTGTATAAGGAGAAAATAGAGTTCGATAATCCAAAAATCATGGATGAAGTGGTGAGGAAAGCCAGATTATTCTACCAGCAATTTAAAGGAAAGAGTGAACAAGGGAAGAGTTGGACAAACAAGGGTGAATTCAAAGGAAAGAAACAGAAACCAACTTATTTGAAGAAATTTGGTAGGAATCATCAACGGAAGAAATTTAACAACACAAAGGAAATTCAATCTGCTCAATCCCAAGTTGGTTCAATGAAAATAGATGGGAATAATAAGAAGGAAGGAATTGTGAAAATGCGGGAGCCCTTGAAGTGCTAGGGTTGTGGAGAACCTTATTTGTTGAGGGAATGTCCACACCGAAATATTCAGATGGTTGTGACAGATAGAGAAGCTACCACAGTGAATGACGTAGCAAGGAATATCCCCACTATTACTGCAACCTTGGAGAATCGACAAGTGGAACACCAGTCTACTATGGCCGAAATGGAAGGTAATTTTTTTTATCAATCTGTTACTATATTAATTGATCTGGGTGCTTGTTTGAGTTATATTAGTCCACAAGTTGTAGAAAAATGTAAACTCAGAAAAGAAAAGTTTCAACAACCTTGGTTGGTACAGTTAGCTACCCGAACTAAATGCAAAGTAACTCACAAGCTACCTAAAATAGCTATTAAATTGAATGAATATCAGACAAAGGTAGATTTAAAAATTTTGCCATTAGGTTCCTATGATTTACCGATAGGAATGGACTGGTTAGAAAAGAAAAAGACCATGCTAAATTGTTGGGACAAAACTTTGCACTGTATAGATAATGAAGGAAAACCATTCATACTAAAGGCAAAACCAAAACCTATTTTTGTGAGGCAGATCTCAGCCCTTCATCTAAAAAGAATAGCTAGGAAGGGATATCAAGTATATGATGTACATGTTGAAGAATTAGGACAACAACCTGAAGAAAACTTGGTAAACACCTTACCAGTGATAAGAGATTTTAAGGAATTTTTTCTGGATGAGATTCCTCATCTTCCCCCCAAGAGAGAGATCAATTTTTCAATCCATTTGGTGCGAGGTGTTAGTGTCAGTCTAGTCACACTGCCATCAGTGATCAAAATTGATCTTTTTCATTTTCATATTAGGTGTCTCATACCGAATAAATTTCACCATTCCGCTAGGTCATGGATTCATTGATGGTAGTAGTTTTTTATCAGTTTTCCCTCATAAGGTACTTGCTGATTTTCCTTCCTATGGTCTTTAGTCATTAGTCACTTTCATTCCCAAAATCATATCAGTAGGTCATAGGATTGGTCTCATTAGTCTCTAAGGTCTCACCATGGTCAAATTAATGAGTCAAGTGTCAAATAAAGATCAACAAGGTCATGAGGAAGTCAATAAATACAAAGTCACAGCACCAGGAAGATCAGAGATATCATTTATTCAGTTTGATGCAAGTTTCACCTCAAAACCATGTTTTGAGGTGAAAGCATAATAATTTGCCCTTCAGTCACAATTCAGAAGCTGCCATCTCCGACAAGACCATCACCCTGAATTTAAGAGACGTTTTTAACATCATGTTGGGCATCAAATCATTTTCCAAGTAGATCCATCTGAAAGAGCCCGGAAAAAGCTTTCCAACGGTATACTACACTCTCAAAACTGACTTCTGGATTGAAATTTATGCTTAAGTGAAGTAAAATTCCCTTTACCCCCTATTTCCCATTTTTCCCTTCAACTTTGTTTTATTAAAGTTTTATATCCCTTTACAAAAACCCCTTTTCCCCCTTTCCGATTTACAACATCGCATTATAGATCATTTAACACATATGCGATTAAATTATAAACCACTTCCCCTTTTCCATTACCCCTAAACTTTAATATAAAGGTTATGCATAACCACTTCCCCAACCATACTATATAATAAACAATATCAAAGTTCTGCCGAACCCAAGTCCCTTCCCCTTTCAAATCGCATCGCAAATATTAAACGTATGTCCCGATTAACCAATCGCAAATATCTCCAATGCGATTGATCTCATCGCAAGTCTTGCGTCCTCCGATCGATCAATCGCACCCCTCTTTCCGATCTCCCGATCGTGCCCCTCCTTCCGATCTCCCGATCGCACAAAACTCTGATTGCGATCAATCGCAAGTCCCTTCCCCAATCCTCCGATCACAATAACCCCCGATTGATCTCTCCACCATTGATCTTCCTCGCCGATCGGATGGTCCATAGTTGATCGGGCCATCGCAATCGACATTTTCCATTTGTATTTCACTCCGCTCCCCTCCGATGTTGCGATTGCGATTAACCCCTTGGGCCCACCATAATACTTCCGCTTGTTCATGAAATACCTAGCCCTTTGTTAATCCAAAACTTTGGTTATATTTGATTACATACAAAGGTTTCTCCCCAATCGCATCGGAACTTTTGTTGCTCCGTTTCATATAACATCATCTCCCGATTCCGATCCCCGATTGCGATTGTAACTCTCGGTCCCACCATTTAATTCCTCCACCATTCATTACCAAAATGCCCCGCTCCTTTGTAAAATTTAAATTTATCCATTTTTTTATATTACAAAGGGCCAGTTCCTAATCGCATCAGAACTTTCATTCTCCGTTCAAATAATATCCCTCCCGACTCTGATTTCGATTACGATGGCGCCATACTACAGTTTGTTTATCTCTCCGCCCGAATATTGCGATTGCGGTTATAACATGGGTCCCGCCTCCTCTCCCTTCCTTCCTATTCATTATTTTCCCTTCAATAAAGGCATAAATTCATTTTATCAACATTCTATTAAAGGTCAGAGAATAAAGAAATAGTGGAAAGAAAAAGAAATAGTAAAAAAGGCCGAGAGCCTAAAATAAAATGAAGATATCTTCAAACAGCAAAAAAATAGGATCGGATTGCCTATTTTTTCCTCAGTCACGATTCAATGGGATCCACGCTACAGTTTTCGCCTTTTCATTGGTCATCAGAAAATTTCAAGTGGAATAATTGTAACGATGTTCTCCCTTTACGGAGAGATTATTGGCTCCTGGTCTTCCATATTCATTTATGATTTGTCCTCTTCCCATCGATCTATATTCCCACAAAATATGTCTATTTATGGTAAATGCTAAATATTGGTAAAGGGATGACAGTCTGAGGTCTAAAAAATTAGAAGTAGGGGAATAGTGTGGCAGTGAGCTCTGCGCTTCGTTGTACAGTTTGGCAGGGAATTAATAAAGTGATGCAGCTCTGATTTGTGGGATTCATGTGGTAGGAGTTTTAGCATATGTCTCTTCTTTGTGTTTCATATGTACATTGTTATGTTGCAACATTCATTCATAAACATTTCCAGTTGAATGTTTTCAAGTTAGAAAGGTAGAATCCATTTTATATGCTCTGCCTTGGGAAATCATCCATACTCTGTGTGTTTTCTTCTGTTTGAAAAGGATTAATTTATTATGCCCTTTTCAGCTTCTCAACAGTCTTTCCACTCCATCTTATTTCAACTTGATTGCTAAACCTCCTGCCTATCTTGTCCCATGAAATACTCTACGTATTTGATTTAATTTCTTAGCTCATGCTGTCCTTTGTCCCATACATCCCTGAAAATTCAGTCATTTATTAAATACCTCTTTCACATTTATATACCTAGCCTAAAATCAGTTCATTATTGTGTTATTGAATATCTATTCTACGGAGAGAGTCATCTCTTGTCCTTGTAGGGCTAGCTACAAGGCTGAGCGTGGTTTAGCTGTTACCCTGATTTTCCTTTTTCAGCCTGAGGTTCAGATTGGGTGCTAACATCTCTGGCGACCATACTGGGGAACGACTACAAACTTTTGCATAGAAGATTCATCACCCCAGTAATATTTTTCTCGTAAAGTCTCGATGATGATATTTCAGAGTTTTCTAGGCTGATATAAATATTGTACAGTAGTAAGTTGACCACACTGGCTTCAAGAAGATATAAAAGGGCTAATCCTGATCCAAATCCTCCCCCTGTGTTTGAAAATCCAAATCTTATCCCAAGAATAGTCAAAAGACAAGAGGGATCGCTAAGTCCTACACCTATTCTCAGGTCCCATACTTGGCCCAGTGAGTGGTTTTTTGTAGAAGAGCTTTCTTTCGATGAGATTTTTGAGCTTTCTTTGTTTAGAAATAATTCTGAAACTGCACTTGAAGACACCATTTTAGATCCAGAGTTTCTTGTAGATATTGAAGTTCAGAGAGAAAATTCTTCCATTGATGACTACATTTTGAATTCTCCTGTGTCCATCACTGTAACTAATATTCTCTAGGTTCCAGAATCATCAGGAGCAGCATTTCCTCCTCCTAATTCATCAGCATCCCCTTCAGTCAACTCCCAGTTATCATCTCCTCCAACAACACCTCCCCCAAATCCTGCAAATCCTGTGGTAAATCCACCCAGAGTCATGGCTGCCCGGTATGCACCCTTGCTTTTGCCTCAGGTTCTCAATGATATGCCTGCTGATTATCAGAGTAAAATCCCTATCTTTGATGCCACTCAGGGAATTACAACCCAACAATATGTTGATAAGATGAAAGAATTTTTTGACTTGCATGAAGTAGAAGAAGAGAATGTAGCTACTAGGTTGTTTGTTCAAAGCCTTAGAGGTGAAGTTAGAAAGTGGTTTATAGCTTTACCAGCTGGCTCAATTCGTACTTTATAGGAGTTACACATGAAAATCTTAGACCGGTGGGAGGTGAAAAAGAACCCACTCCAAATTCTGTTTGAATATGAGAATATCGAAAGAAATGCTGGTGAAACTGTGCAAGACTATTGTTTAAGATTCAATGCTGTATACAACGCAATTCCGGCTAACCTAAAACCTCTTGTAGATTCAGCCTTGCTGAATTTTCTGGATGGTTTTGATGCTGATATGGCATATCAGCTGCTTGAAAGAGATCTGCCGTCACTTGAAGACATGCAGAAGATAGCAGTAAGCGTTGAAGAAAATCTGCTGGCTAGAAGAGCTCGAGCCAGAGCTGAAAAGAAAGTCGTAGTGAAAGAGGAAGCCTCCCCTTCGGACAGAAAAATGGAAACACTAATTCGTGCAATGGAAAGGATGGTGGATCGATTAACGATTTTGGACAGACCGGAACCCCAAATAAGAAATCCAAATTTTATAGGAAAGCAACAACCGCAATTCAGAATTAGACATAGAGAATAGAGGGTGCAGGACCAAACGACACCACAGAAGATGATCAAAACTCCATTGCAGTAGAACTACGTGAAAGGGACTGACTCAGCTGACGATGGTCCCCTGTTTGAAACCAATCATTTTTTCACAGTTGATGGTGCGCCCATTTTCCTCACAGAAGACGAAGAATACACAGTGGTGACTCCAGACATTCAAGGTGACGAAGATTTCATTTTGGCAAATGAAATGGTGTTAGAAGAAGAATTTGATGACTACCATAGAGGGTATATGAACGCTCTATCAACCCAGCAAAGGCAGTATTCTCTGAGGAACAAAAACGTCACAATTAACCCCATTCAAAAGAGAAAAGAACTCCAAATGAAGGATGAGGCACAGAAGAAAGGAAAAGAGCCGGCCAATACTTCATCTAGCAAAGCACCCGCAGCTACTAACACAGCAAATGAAAAAGGCCAGCAGAGAATAGCGAAGGAGAAAACAGAGAAGAAATACCCTCCCATTAAAGAGGTAGAAAAAGCTCCTTCATTTAATTTAGAAAATGAAATTTCTAAACTCAAAGTGTCTGTGCCCCTGACTGAGTTGGTGAAGAATAGTATATATAAAATTCAGGTGTCTAAAGTCTTGCAAATTGACCCTCTTTCTGATATGGTTAATGTGGAAGATGACTACCCTAAACTTATTTTTGGTCCAGCCACACAAGAGTCTGAAGAAAATGAAGTCCCCCCCTTTTACCTAAGTCTTAGGTTGCATGAGTTTATCTTGCATAACGCCATGTTGGACTCCGAGCCTCACATAATTTGATGCCCAAAGATGTCATGCAGAATTTAGGCCTTGATGTTACTAGAAAATACCATGATTTGCATTCTTTTGACTCAAGTAGGGTCCATTGTATTGGTCTCATCAAAGATTTAGTAGTGTCTTTAGATCAAACCCCAGCCAAAAATGCCTTGATGGATGTAGTTGTTGCTGATGTCCCACCACGGTTTGGAATGCTTCTATCTAGGTCTTGGGGTGAAAAACTTAAGGGAACCATAAAGCTTGACTTCTCTAATGCCACAATCCCTGTATTCGGCCAGTTGAGAAAGTTATATAGGGAAAAGAAAATGAAATATATGATTACTAGCAAAGACAAGCCAGTAAACCATCCCATCAATGTAGTCTACACAGACTTAGATTCTTTTGTCCTATATTCAGATGGTGGTTTAAATTATGAGGATGTTCAATTGGTACAAGTGGACGAGATACCTGAGATTTCAGAAAATTTCAGAGAGGTCCTCGAATAGCAAGAGGACAAAGTGGCAAGTACTTCTGAGCCTTCGGTCCCCCAGTAGCTAAATTCGGAGCCCTGGTTTCTAGCCTGAAAGAGTCCCTAGTAATGTTAGAGTATGTGCTTATAATTTGGCTTTTGACTGCTCCAACAATGAAGCAAAGTATGAAGCTTTGATTGCAGGCCTCAAAATATTGAAGAAGTTGAAGGCGGAAATGATTTCTGTGTATGGTGACTCTGATTTAATAATAAAGTAGGTGAAAGGAGAATACCAAGCTAAACATCCAAGACTGAGGGCATATAGAAATGCATTTCTGGACATTTTGAAGACATTCCCAGAGTACACTTTGAAAGCAGTGCCCAGGATGCAGAATATTATTGCTGATTCTCTTGCCACTACTGCAAGTAACCTTGAGATTCCGATGAACTCCAACAACAAGTTTGAGATCCATGTCAAACATAGGCCTGCTGTTCTAGACAATTTAAGGTATTGGTAAGTATTTTGGGATGATAATGAGATCAATGCATTTTTACAGGGTGATGGAAAATTGAAGGACACTCCCATAGAAGGTGAGTATGCGGTTGATGATCAAGAATTGGAAACAAACCAGATGGACATATTGCAGCTGAAAGATAATGTAATTCCTAGAGGTCTCATACCTTTAGAGGAGTTGTTTGATCAGAACGATGTGGAAAAGAAGCCAAGCTTGGCACCCACAGAGAAAGTAGTTGAATATGTGAATCTTGGAACACCCGATCAGCCCAAGTTCGTGAAATTGTCAAAGGCATTGTCCCCTAAAGCGAAGGAGAAGTGTGTGAATTTTCTTTCTGAATTTTCTAATGTATTTGCATGGGATTATTCAGATTTGAAGGTGTATGATAAGAACATAATCCAACATACTATTCCGATCAAGCCGGATCAAAAGCCATTCAGACAGAAGCTGAGAAGAATCAATCCAAAGTTGCTGCCATCCATCGAAAAAGAGGTAAACATATTGTACAAAGTTGGTATCATAGTCCCCATTAGATTTTCTGACTGGATTTCAAATTTGGTCCCGGTACGTAAGAAGACTGGAGAAATAAGATTGTGTATAGATTTTCGGAACTTGAATAAGGCTTCCTTAAAGGATAATTATCCACTTCCGAAAATGGACCATATTCTGCAGAGAGTAGTTGGACCATCCAGGATGTCACTACTTGATGGCTACTTAGGCTACAACCAAATCTTGGTGCATGAGAAGGACCAAGATAAAAATGCCTTCACAACGCCCTAGGGAACCTTCCAGTATGCAAAAATGCCTTTTGGACTGAAGAATGCAGGAGCTACTTTCCAGCGTGCAATGGACATCGCCTTTGCCAATGAAAAATATTTTTTTCTGGTTATTTATTTGGATGATTTGATAGTGTTTTTAGGATCGGATGATGAGCATTTACACCATTTGAGAGTTTTTTTTCAGCGATGTAGAAAGTTTGGAATTTCTCTCAATCCCAAGAAGTGTCTCTTCGCCATGGATGAAGGCAAGTTGCTGGGGCATATCATCTCCAAATATGGTATCTCCATCGATCCATCTAGAGTGGATGAAATTCAGCACATAAACCTTCCATGAAACAAAAAGGAGATCCAATCATTCAATGGAAAGATGAACTTCTTACATCGATTTATACCCAATCTGGCTGAACATTTGAGGGAAATGACTAACATGTTGAAGAAGGGCAGCACTGTCAAATGGAGTGAAGAAGCTTTCAAGTCATTTAATCTAGTAAAGTTCACTTTGTCCAATTCCCCTGTTTTGATTAGTCCTGACTACACCCAAGACTTCATCATATTTTTTTTTGCATCGGAGCATACTCTAGCTTCTGTTTTAATGCAAAAGAGAGACGAGACCGAAAAGCCAATTGCATTTTTTAGTAGAACTATTAGAGATGTTGATTTGAGGTATAATATTGTTGAAAAATAGGCATCGGCTCTTATCAAGGCATTGAAGGATTTCAGGGTCTATATTCTGCATTCACATACTATAGCATATGTCTCGAATGTAGCAGTGAAGGATGTGTTGATGCAAACTGATCCAGAAGGTCAGAGAGGTAAATGGATAGCGGCCATGTTAGAGTACGATCTAGAGATCAAGCCCACGAAGTTGATCAAAGGACAAGGCTTGGCGAAATTGATGGCTCAATCAAATCTATGTGCTTTAGATATAAACCTCATAACAATAGAAGATGAATATGAAGGTTTGCTGGTTCCAATTTCAGATATTTTTCTGCAGTCCCCGTGGTATTCAGATATTGTCTATGTCCTTCAACATTTGTCACCTCCTACCGGCATTTCTAAGAGTAAGGGTAGATCTCTAAAGCTAAAATCTACAAAATACTGCATTTTAGATAGTGCTTTGTATTAGAAATATTCAGGAGGTGTTCTACTCAATTGTTTGGTTGAAGAAGAGGCGTAGAAGGTAATGCACGATTTTCATAAAGGTGACTGTGGCGGCCACTTGTTTTGGAAGACTACAGCTAACAAGGTATTGAGAGCAGGATATTATTGGCCCACATTGTTTTTTGATTTATATAAGACAGTGATGAAATGTCATGAATGCCAAATATTCCAAGGGAAGAAGAAATTTCTTCCACTCCCTTTGAAACCAGTTTCGGTGAACGCACCCTTTCAGTAGTGGGGGCTCGATTTCATAGGAGAAATTCATCCCGCCTCCTCAGCACAGCACCGATGGATATAGACAGGGAAAGATTACTTTACGAAATGGATCGAGGCCATCCCAGCTAGGAAAGAAATGGACTCAGTAATCATTCAATTTCTTGAATCGAATATTTTATCTCGTTTTGGCTGCCCATGCAAAATCGTAACAGACAACGCTGCAGCGTTCAGATCAAAGAAAATGATCAATTTCTGTGATAAATACAACATCATGTTGGGCCATTCAATAGCATATTATCCACAGGGCAACAGCCTGGCTGAGTCCTCTAACAAATCGCTGATGAATATAATCAAGAAAATGTTGGAGGCAAAAAAAAGAAATTGGCACCGAAAACTATGGGCAGACAGAATTAGCAGTAAAATATCAATAGTTATGTCACTATTTGAGCTGGTTTATGGTACTGATGCTGTTTTTCCTACTTCTCTTACGGTTCCAGTTATGAGATTATTACAAGAGGTTGGCAGTGAAGATGATAACAACCAACAAAGAATAAATCAAATAATCCACCTTCAGCAAACAAGAGAGGAAGTGTCACAGAACGCTATTCAGTTGCAGGAGAAGATTAAAAATATCTATGACAGGAAGACAAAAGCAGAAAAGTTTCAGCTGGATGATATAGTGTTGAAATGGGATGCCAGAAATGAAGACGAAGGGGAGCATGGTAAGTTCGACAATCTGTGGAAAGGACCATACAGGATTTCAGCATATAGAGGACAACATGCTTTCTTTCTCTCAGAAATGGATGGCCAGGATTGCCTTGGAGGAGCTGTGAATGGTAGGCTTTTGAAGCACTACCATGGTTGAAGACGACGAATCAGAATTTATGTCATCATCATTGTATATACCATGTTATTTTTATTAGAGTTCAGAGTACACAGTCATTGAATTTTGGGGCCCGAGATGAAGGCTATAAAGCTTGGATGATATGTGTATGGTGTGGATTTATTTCAGTTTTCCGTCTTAGTCTTGAAATCAGTGTCAGTCTGCATTGTGTCAGTTTTTCATTATTTTTGATTCCATGCCCAATGGATAAGGCTACTTGGTCTACGGTGTTCTTGGCACCTCCAAGGAGCTACCATCCCCATTGGAGCCAATGTTAGTTTCAGTCTAGTCACACTGCCATCAGTGATCAAAACTGCTCTTTTGCATTTGCATATTAGGTGTCTCATACCGAATAAATTTCACCATTCCGCTAGGTCATGGATTCATTGATGGTAGTAGTTTTTTATCAGTTTTCCCTCATGAGGTACTTGCTGATTTTACTTTGTATGGTCTTCAGTCATTAGTCACTTTCATTCCCAAAATCATATCAGCAGGTCATAGGATTGGTCTCATTAGTCTCTAAGGTCTCACCATGGTCAAATTAATGAGTCAAGTGTCAAATAAAGATCAACAAGGTCATGAGGAAGTCAATAAATACAAAGTCACAACACCAGGAAGATCAGAGATATCATTTATTCATTTTGATGCAAGTTTCACCTCAAAACCATGTTTTGAGGTGAAAGCATAAAACTTTTCCCTTCAGTCATAATTCAGAAGCTGCCATCTCCGAAAAGACCACCACCCTGCCTTTTAGAGAAGTTTTTCATAGCATGTTTGGCGTCAAATCATTCTCCAGGTAGATCCAGCAGAAAGAGCCCGGAAAGAGCTTTCCAACGGTATACTACACTCTCAAAACTGACTTCTGGATTGAAATTTATGCTTAAGTGAAGTAAAATTCCCTTTACCCCCTCTTTCCCATTTTTCCCTTCAACTTTGTTTTATTAAAGTTTTATATCCCTTTACAAAAACCCCTTTTCCCCCTGTCCGATTTACAACATCGCATTATAAATCATTTAACACATATGCGATTAAATTATAAACCACTTCCCCTTTTCCATTACCCCTAAACTTTAATATAAAGTTTATGCATAACCACTTCCCCAACCATACTATATAATAAACAATATCAAAGTTCTGTCGAACCCAAGTCCCTTCCCCTTTCAAATCGCATCGCAAATATTAAACGTATGTCCCAATTAACCAATCGCAAATATCTCCGATATGATTGATCGCATCGCAAGTCTTGCGTCCTTCGATCGATCAATCGCGCCCCTCCTTCCGATCTCCCGATTGCGCCCCTCCTTCTGATCTCCCGATCGCACAAAACTCCGATTGCGATCAATCGCAAGTCCCTTCCCCGATCCTCCGATCGCAATAACCCCCGATTGATCTCTACACCATTGATTTTCCCCGCCGATCATACGGTCCACAGTTGATCGGGCCATCGCAATCGGCATTTTCCATTTGTATTGCACTCTGCTCCCCTCCGATGTTGTGATTGTGATTAACCCCTTAGGCCCACCATAATAATTCCGCCCGTTCATAAAAGACCTAGCCCTTTGTTAATCCAAAACTTTGGTTATATTTGATTACATACAAAGGGTTCTCCCCAATCGCATCAGAAATTTTGTTGCTGCGTTTCATATAACATCATCTCCCGATTCTGATCCCCGATTGCGATTGTAACTCCCGGTCCCACCATTTAATTCCTCCGCCGTTCATTACCAAAATGCTCTGCTCCTTTGTAAAATTTAAATTTATCCATTTTGTTATATTACAAAGGGCCAGTTCCTAATCACATCGGAACTTTCATTCTCCGTTCAAATAATATCCCTCCTGACTCTCATTCCAATTGCGATGGCGCCATACTACAGTCTGTTTATCTCTCCACCCGGCTATTGCGATTGCGATTATAACATGGGTCCCGCCTCCTCTCCCTTCCTTCCTATTCATTATTTTCCTTGCACTAAAGGCATAAATTCATTTTATCAGCATTCTATTAAAGGTCATAGAATAAAGAAATAATGGAAAGCAAAAGAAATAGTCAAAAAGGACGAGAGCCTAAAATAAAACGAAGATATCTTCAAACAACGAAAAAATAGGATCGGATTGCCTATTTTGTCCTTAGTCACGATTCAATGGGATCCATGCTACAGTTTTCGCCTTTTCATTGGTCATCAAAAAATTTCAAGTGGAATAATTGTAACGCTGTTCTCCCTTTACGGAGAGATTATTGGCTCTTGGTCTTCCATCTTCAGTTATGATTTCTCCTCTTCCCATCGATCTATATTCCCACAAAATCTGTATTTTTATGGTAAATGCTAAATATTGGTAAAGGGATGACAGTCTGAGGTCTGAAAACTCAGAATTAGGGGAATAGTGTGGCAGTGAGCTCTGCGCTCCGTTGTACAGTTTGGCAGGGAATTAATAAAGTGATGCAGCTCTGATTTGTGGGATTCATAGGATTTTTAGCATATTTCTCTTCTTTGTGTTTCATATGTACATTTTTATGTTGCAACATTCATTCATAAACATTTCCAGTTGAATGGTTTCAAGTTATAAAGGTAGAATCCATTTTATATGCTCTGCCTTGGGAAATCATCCATACTCTGTGTGTTTTCTTTTGTTTGAAAAGGATTCATTTATTATGCCCTTTTCAGCTTCTCAACAGTCTTTCCACTCCATCTTATTTCAACTTGATTGATAAACCTCCTGCCTATCTTGCCCCATGAAATACTCTGTCTTTGATTTAATTTCTCAGCTCATGCTGTCCTTTGTCCCATACATCCCTGAAAATTCAGTCATTTATTAAATACCTCTTTCACATTTATATACCTAGCCTAGAATCAGTTCATTATTGTGTTATTGAATATCTATTCTACGAAGAGAGCCCTCTCCTATCCTTGTAGGGCTAGCTATAAGGCTGAGCGTGGTTTAGCTATTACCCCGATTTGCATTTTTCAGCTTGAGGTTCAGATTGGGTCCTAACACCAGGGGCAACACCATTTTCTAGAGCCCCTTACCGGATGAGCCCCCCTGAAATCATGGAGTTAAAAATGCAATTACAAGAATTGTTGGATAAAGGTTACATCATATTGAGTGTATCTCCTTGGGGAGCACCGATGCTGTTCTTGAAAAAGAAGGATGGAACCTTCAGAATGTGCATTGACTATCGTCAACTAAATAAGTTGACAATCAAAAATAGGTATCCATTGCCCAGAATAGATGACCTTTTTGATCAGGTGAGAGGAGCTTCAGTATTCTCTAAGATTGACTTAAGGATTGGTTATCACCAACTTAGAATTAAGGAGGAAGATATCAGTAAAATAGCTTTTTGAACCAGGTCTTGTCACTACGAATTTGTAGTCCTACCTTTCGGTTTGACCAATGCCCTTGCCAATTTTATGTGCCTAATGAATATCGTCCTGAATAAATACTTAGACAAATTCGTACTATTATTTATAGACGCCATTCTAATTTATTCAAAAAGTGAGGCATAACATAAAGAAAACCTTAGAATTGTGTTGCAGACTCTTAAGGAGAATGAGTTGTATGCCAAATTTAGCAGATCTGAATTTTTTAAGGATAAAATTCAATATTTAGGGCATATAATTTTATAACAAGGATTGGCTGTTGACCCTAAGAAAATAAAGGCCATTAGAGAGTGGCCAGTACCGACTGATGTTTCAGCGGTTATATCATTTATGGGGATTGTAGGATATTATCGATGATTTGTAGAAAGATTTTCTGCAATAGCATATCCCATAACTTCACTATAGAGGAAAGGCACAAAATTTGAGTGGACAGAAAAATGCCATAATAGCTTTGAACAGCTGAAATTAAAACTTACTACAGCACCTATACTGAAGATTGCAGATCCTGATAAAGAGTTTGTAGTGTGTACGGATGCTTGTGGAGAGGGATTGGGAGGAGTTCTATTGCAAGAGAATTTTGTTATTAAGTATGAATCTAGAAAACTTAAGAAACATGAACATAATTACAGTGTATATGATCTGGATTTAGCTGTTGTAATTCATGCCTTGAATATGTGGCGACACTATCTTCTCGGAAAGAAATTTATATTGATGACAGATCATATCAGCCTCAAATATTTATTCACTCAAACAGATTTGAATGCTCGACAAACCAGATGGTTGTCTTTTCTGAGTGAATTTGATATGGAAATAAAACATATCAAAGGGAAAGAAAACGAAATTGCTGATGCTCTAAGAAGAAATACTTGCCAAAACATAAGTAACATTGGGAGTAGTGCCATTTTTGACTCAGAAGGATTAGTAACAAAGGTATAAGGTTAAGATCCAAACTACGAGAAACTGCAAGTGGAAATGCTGAAAAAAGAAATGGCTGGATACACCCAAAATCAGAAAGGGTTGATCTGTTATAGAAACAGATTATATATCCCCAATGTGGAGTCTTTGGAAAAAGAAATCCTAGATGAATATCATAAACAACCATATTCAAGACATCCTGGATATCAGAAAATGCTTACAGCCTTGAAAAAGAAATTATTTTGGCCAGGAATGAAAAAAGACGTGGCCAACTACTTATCCAGATGCATGGAATGTCAACTAGTCAAAGTTGAACATCAGCATCCAGTTGCCCTTCTAAATCCCTTACGAATTGTAGAATGGAAATGGGACACTGTTTCTATGGATTTTATAACTGGATTACCTAGAACAAAGTACTAGGATGACTCAATGATGGTAGTGGTAGATACCTTAACAAAGGCTGCACATTTCATACTGGTAAAATATACTTTTGGGACAACCCAAGTAGCAAATGTGTTCCTAAAGGAAATTTTAAGGCTACACGAGGTTCCAAAGATGTTTATTTCATATAGAGATGCTAAGTTCACAACAGCCTTCTGGAAGGGTCTATTTGGGGGCATGGGCACTAAATTAAATTTTAGTACTGCTTATCACCCTCAGACGGATGGTCAAACTGAGAGAACAAATCAGATTCTAGAGGATATGCTCAGAATGTATGTGATGGATATGCCAACTAAATGGGAAGACTGTTTACATTTAGTCGAATTTTCTTATAATAACATCTACCAATCTTCCATCAAAATGAGTCCATTTGAGGCACTCTATGGAAGAAAGTGCCATACTCCTTTAAGATGGATCCAACTTGAAGATAAGTTAATACTGGGACTAGATGCTTTACAAGAAATGGAAAGGATTGTCAAAAAAATACAAAAAAACATCAAGACAGCTCAAGATCACCAGAAAAGTTATGCCGACAAGAAGAGGGTTCACCAAGAATACAAAGTTGGTGACCATGTGTATCTACGGATAAAACCCAAAAAGAGCACTCTTTATGCTGGAAGCTATGCAAAATTGGCTCCTAGATACTCTGGGCCTTTTGAGGTCTTAGAAAGGGTGGGACCAGTGGCTTGTAGACTGGCCTTACCCCCCCATGTCAAAATTCATAACGTGTTTCATGTTTCGTTATTAAAAAGATATGTACATGATGCTTCTCATATTGTTGATTGGAATGTGATACAGGTGGAACTAGAAGGGGGGTTCCTTCCAGAGCTGCTTCAAATATTGGATCGGGAAGAAGTTGAATTAAGAAACAGAACAGTAGCCAGAGTAAAGGTGCAGTGGAAACACTTTACTGTTGAAGAGGCTACATGGGAAAGAGAAGCTGAGATGATGGAAAAATATCCATCTTTATTTTCATAATGAAATATAGTAGATCGTCTATCAACACCGAGGACAATCTTTGTTTTCAGAGGGGGAATGTGTAACACCCCTAGTTTATATACTTTTTAAGTTAGAAATTTGAACAAAAAATCCAAAGGGGAGTGGACCCCAATGGATAATTATTGTGTGGATTTTATTTAAATATTTATTAATGAAAATAAATGGAATATTTATGTGTGCACTATGACTAGATGAGATTGGAGATCATAAGCCTGATCCATGAGGATATGGGTAAGGCTAAGACTTTCCCAAAACCTTTCAAAAAGCCTTGAAAGGAAAAATGCTAATTTAGATTGAAGAGGAAAAATCTAAATTCCCCAATGAAGAGGAAAGTAGTTGCGAAGAGGTAAAAAGGTGGAAAAACAGAAAGAAACTTTAAAGTCCCTCATTAAGGGAAGCCTAGGGTAACAGGAAGAAAAGCATCCTGAAATTTTGGACGCAGAATTTAGAAACAGGCTTAGGGAAAGCATGGCTTAAGTAAGCTGTTTCAGAACAGACTGAGGTTGGTATGTTCTTGGAGAGGATCTCAGCTCAGGGGTGAATTATGGAGATAGAAGAATTCTATGGTTGGGAGGATTGGTCATAGGAAAAAGTGGTATGCACACCTAAACTATAGACAGTTGATCTAGATGATATTATAAAGTTTCACTGGTTATGTGGATTGAAATAAATAGAAAAATGTTATGCTACAGAATTTAAATTCCTTACATTTAACAGATTTTGTTAGAATAAATAATTCTCTAAAATCTGTATAGTTGTAGGAAGATAGTCTAATGGGAGAATATCAACCAGAATATCTAAACCTGATATTGGTCTAGATATGGAGATATGTCTTACTCCCTAGACAAATAAATCTTATAAATTTAATCTGCCTCTGTAGTATAAAACTGTAAAGAATAAAATAGATATTATAAACCAGAAAATATGAATTGAATTTAATAAGTATGAAATTTTAAATTCTGCATAAATATTTCAAGAAAGAAAATAGTAGATTTTCAGAAAGATAAACTAAAACTGGCTACTGAAATCAGGAATAATATTTAAGTAAACATAAACTTTATTCGGGAAAGAAATACCATTCTATCAAATTAGTATAAAAAAAATTTCTGCTATAGATCCAATACTCTGTATTTCTGGTTATGTTAACTAGAGTATTATAAAATACAATTTTAGAATATATATATATATATATATATATAATTCTGAATACAGAAATTGATGAGAATAGAATTGATTGCATGCAAAAGAAGAATCATTCAAATTATTAAACCATTTTATGTTTATAAAAATGTTGATTGAAATAAATTATATGGAATATGAAGAAGAAACTATTTCATGCAATTATCTCAAACTGTAGCATGTGAGAAATTTGGAATAGTACTACTCTCTAAAATCTTACAAAGGTAAAAATATTTTGGAACAGTGGTATTCCAGAAATCTGATATGTCATTATTAAGCTCCTAAGTTTTAAACATAAATATTCTATAGATAACTCATTATCTATCCTAGCTTTTACATTTATTAAATATGAGAGAGTTCTCAACATATTACATTGAAAAATATGAAATTTCTGAATAGATAGCAATTATGTGGAAAATAATAAGAATTATTTGTTTATATAATGATCTGAAATTATAGAGTAATCATAATTACAGTTACATATATTAACTCTATAAAAGAGTTTCCATAAATTATGCAGAAGATAAATATATATATATATATATATATATATATATATATATCCTACCTACCATAAACATATGGTTAAACTGAAATGTTCATAAACATTTATAACAGTAAAATGAATTAAATCGACCCAATGTTCCTTTATTCATAGAAGAGATGGAAATAACATACTGTAACAAATCATGGACATAAAAGAGTGTTGATATATATATATATATATATATATATATATATATATATATATATATATATATGCAGAAATGTTTAAAAAGGACTGAAAAACTACAGTTGAAAAGATTCCTGAAAGAAATATGTGTTTAACAGCCCGAACACAAAAACTCTCGAAAAATTATGAGAGTATCTTTATAGTCCAAATACATCTGAAATGAGCAATAGCAGAGAATGCTAGAGTTTATAATAAAACCAAAACTAAATCAAACACAGTTTGGTCTTCAAGGTCGACAAGTATGGGAAACGTGGCTTGACCAACCTGTAGATGGAGCAACAGAAGTTCGTTTAGTTTTGAATACGTTAGTGAATGGGAGCAACAAGTTATATGTAAGGTCGATGAAAGAGAGAGTACCTGCAATCACCAAATGAGTAGGAAATAAATTGGTTTCAGAGAAAAATAAAAGTTAAAATTGTGGAAATAATATTGTCACAAAACCAAAAAGGGGGAAACGAGTTACCTATGGGTAAAACGTGGTTGGACCTCATCCCTGGTTCGAGTCGCAGAGACGGATGGAACCAAGTAGTGGTTGTACTAACAGTAAAAGGAACGATTCCAAGTTAACTTCCAAAGGTTCAAAAAACAAACGATTGGAAGAGATTAAAATGAAGGCATGTAATGTTGAAGACAAACCTTTTATTTCTATTTTTAAACAACCAGAATCTAACTATGCACCATGAAAGTTATTGACATTGAAACCATTATAAAATGAATAGACAAGTCTAAGAAGAAAATAAACAAGCACAACATGAGATAAACCATTATAAATTATGGAGGTGCGCTCTCATACAGGCTAAATCGATTCACAAGGAAGTCTATCACTTTAAAAATAAAATTAAGGGAGAGCTTCACAGGAAATTCCATAAGAAAACGATTTAAAAACGCAGCAATCATAATATACCCAATTTGCAAACAGATTAAAAACAAATGGGTGAAGAAAATAAATTGAATTACCTGTAGAATAACAAAGGCATCGCACGAGAGGAGTGGAGCACTGTGCGCATTATGGATTTGGCAACGTATCAATCTTGGTGAGAATAAAGACGGTTACGCTTTACGGAAAAACCCTCGGAGAAGAATGGAATGGTGAATCTGTTGTGTTTAATAGAGAGGGACGTCTTAAAACCCTAAGCACATCCAACGCTACACATGGAAAAAATCTGTCAGCTCTCTCTCGTAGATCGAGACTAGCCTAATTGATATTTCAAAACCCTAATTACATTAAACGTTACTGTACCATTGCAGATGGTAGCATTTAAAACAAATCACAGTTATGTGACATAAATAAATAAACAACGATTTATTATGTGGTTTGAGAAACAGAGTTGTAGCTTGACATTAATGCATGCATACAAATCTAGATCGATGAGAAGTAAACAAGTAACGTATGTTAGTAAACATAATAACTATACCATTATTCAAAAGGAAATATGAATATTGATTATCAACGCTAAGGTAAGCGGCATACTTATGTGTATTTCATGATGTGAATGACATCAAATCAAACATTACTCCATTAGTCGTGGATAGGACTGTGGGTTCATAGTAATGTAAAATTAAAATCAAATAAGAAGTGTTTTGACAATTAAATTCAATGGGTATAAAAGCCATCATAATATATGATGAATGAGGGTATCATTAAGTGGTTTAAAGTTAAGCTCAATATAAATTTACTTAAGGTAAAGTTAGTATTAAGTTGACTAATGATAAATTTAGTGTTGTAATAGTTATGCTATTGGAATAAGATGTATATAGAGGAGCAATGCATAACTTTTGTTAAGAAGAAAAATAACTTAAGAAGTAGAGTATGATTATGCCAAATGGAAGTAATCCATAACTAGAATAGAATATTATTAACTTGAGAATGAATTTAGATAATTCAAATAAATGAAATGGAGATAAAAGAGTAAGGTAATAATAGAAAAAAAAAATTTCAAGTGGAAAAATAGGTATATTACATTGAATGCAAGACAATTAACCTAAATAATAGGAATACACTTTATCAGAAGAAACTGTTAGAAAATTATATATTACATAGCAATGAAACACATAAAATATGCAGAAAACACAAACACACAAAACACCTAAAACCATAGAGACACAGATATATGTGGTTCACCCACCTCGGGCTGCATCCACCCTAAACAACCAGTCCTTCCTTTCTATTATCCAACAAAATGAAGAGACACAACCTATAGTAGATTCGTTGTAATATCCTATGTTCTCTCTCACAATCTCCCTATCTATTTCTCCCTCTGAGAATACACATATATATACACAGCCACAATAAAATACCCTCATACAAAACGAGGGGTTGCCTTCTAGGGCAAAAAAAACCCTAAATTAAACATAACTTCTACCGTCACATCATCTGCCTAATGAGCAACCTAGATTGACTAGAAATTACAATAATTTTACAAGGAAAATTTACATCTGTTTTTAGCTTCGAGGGCGCTTCCCTTGAAACCTCTTGCTAGGGGGGCTCCATAAAGTCGCAACCACCCCTCCCTTGGACCCCCCAGGCAATGTTTAATAATGGGCGACATTGTCGCCTCATTAAGAAGATGGGTCCAACGCTGTGATACAAAATCAAGAATATAATTAGGCTCCACACCCAATAGAAACCAAAATAATACCTCAACCCAAAACAAAAATCATACTACAATATAAACAAGAAAATAAACTTTATTGATATGTGCATGGATTGAAAGAGAAATGAGAACAATCGCACAAGAAGGAAAGTACAAGAGAAAATCAAACTGTACGCTCTATATTATATTAGGAATATACAAGAGTATAAAATTGGTGGATATAAATTATTTGGGATATTGAATTAAAGGAAATCAGTAAACTGGTTCTCTTATCTCTCTCTTTCTGCATTTCTCGCTCTAATGTTATTGTTCTCCTCTTTGTTCAATTCGTGCTTCTTCCCATCAATATTGAGTTCATCTTGTGAAAATGAAAGAAGATATAATGCAAAGTATAAGATGTGAAAGACGATGAAAACTGGAATATAAAATAAATTACACTATAAAGGATTTATACGACATATACCTCAACATCAACAATGTTGAGGTATATGCAAAAATACCAAGGCATGGAAGAGTGTGGATGAATTGAGAAAAAGAGGACCTTAATATCAAAATCAATTAACAATGCAACTTGTCTCTTCTTATCATATAACAAGAACTAATATAAAATCATAAACAAGATGTCTATGCTAGTAATTGAACCATGTGTTTAAAATAACAATATTTAGGTCTGAAAATTCAAACCAGGATGAAATATTCAAATATAATTTTTTAAAGGAGACAATATAGTGAAGGATGTGATAAGAATATCACCAGCTTAAATTTTTTAAGCCCCTTTATTGCAACCATGGATCTCCATGCACACTGTAAATCAAGTGCTTCTTGCGTCTTATTCTTGTAAGACTCATGAGCTTTGTGTTCGCATCATTTAGCTTGAAAAAAACACTAATCATTTAGTTATCCAAATATTAACTCCGAGTGATAGGAAAGGAATAAAATATATCTAGTATTTTGTAATTTTATTTTTCCTCCAAATATATTATTGGTACATTGATCCCTTTTTCAAAAGTTACCTCTCTCAACTATTTGCATTGTCAAATCTAACAAGTAGTAAAAATAGAAATTCAAAACGTTCAAGCTTTTGAAGACACTAGAGGCTATCCTTCATGTGAATAGGCATACATAACTTTTTTTTTATATTAATATAAGTTGTAGTGTTTTCTCAAATCAAATGAATTGTTTTTCAATTTTCCATTAGAAACCATCAATTAGCAATTGTTAGCCTCTAACTACTAGAAGTGAATAACATACCATAATAGTAATTGAAACTTCACTTTGTCATCAAAAATGATATTCACTATGAGAAACCATTTCTTGAAATCTTGTTTTAGAAACAATAGTTGGCAAATGAAGTTGAACATAGGTTCTCCTGGCTTGATTCCCAAGCAGATGTTTTTGTATTTGTATTGTAGCAACCTCCCTCTTCATGTGTTCATAAAGCTTTTGCGCAAGCTTGCCTACAAAAGTTAATGAATGAGAAAAAATGAACTTCTATTCATTCATGCAAATATTAGTAAGACAGATAAAAAAATACAAATAAACAAAGATGTTGGAAAAAAGGAACAAGGAACTTAATATGGGTTTTACTACAATTTACACATGAAATATTGTTTCATCACTTCAAAACATTATCATTGTGTTGTCAAGGCATTGCAGGTGAATTCACCAACTTTAAAGAATGACCATAAGTCTCTATGTGTGTGTCTCATGTGAAATATTTTATTTAAGGGTATCACTAGACCAGTTCTATTTTATCTCTCTCTTTCTGTATTTGTCGCACCAGTAATATTGTTCTCTTGTTTCTTCAATTCCTGCTTTTTACCATCAATACTAGGTTCCTATTCTGAAATTAAAGAAGATATAATGCATAGCTTAAGTCATGAAATGAATTAACACCGGAATATAAACTAAAGTATATTATAAATGATTTATACAACATATACCTCAACATGAGTTATCCCAATGCCATTTTTCCCGAGAAAAGAAAGAAAATCAAACAAGTTTTCTTTAGTTGGGCGTTAGTGGCCACTATGTGGCCAAATGACTTGTATAAATAAAGAAAATAAAACATCATCATAGAAAAATAACACCTTGGAAACTTAATAACAATCATGTCAGCTAAATTACATTCTAAAAATATTGAGTTGTAGATAACTTGTGAAACAAAATGGAAAGAAAAAGACAACATATAATAAATAATGTATGACACCTAGCTAGAAAAATGCACCATAGAAGAAAAAAATTCTCCTATGGTTACCCATACATTTGGGTGGGTAACATTCCCCAATATGCCATTATCTATAGGGTCCAGAGGATGTAAACCTCCTACTAACATAATTATTTATTGGTTGCATCCTGGTCTTTCTTCTCCTATGTGAGTCCAGAAAATAAAAATCAGTCCATGTGTAACTAGTTGTACTACATATTATCATTTTTGTATGTTATCCCTACATACCTACCAAAAAATCCAGATAACAAATGGCATTTTGGAATTGTTTCTAGAAATATGTCTTTTCCACCCCCTTCCAATGTATGTGACCAAATATACCCACTTGATTTTCCTCTTTCATATTCATTTACATCCTGAAAAAATACTCGTTAAAAAAAAAAATACAACCCAAATATCTTAGGATCCTAATGCTCATCCATATTTTAAACAAATGGTAGGAATTAATACTCTCTTAGGATCAACATTGTATAAAAATGAAGCTACATAAAACTAACTATTCATATATAACAATAATGAAGCTACACAATGAAACTTAATTTCTATTGGTATAATGAAGCTTAATTTATATTGGTAACTACACATAACAAAAATGAATATATTCTTATAAAAAAAACAACAATGAAGCTACACAAAACACTTAGTTAATCAGTATAAATTCCAAACATAATGAGAAAAGGAGTAGTGCATCATTCTCTAACATGTGCTCTACCAAATAAAATGGTAAAAACATTAGAGAGAAAATCTCTTATTTACAAGGAATTTTAAGAATAATAAATGGATATTCACTTCCTTATATTCTATTTTCAGGTTTCCACATACATAACATTAACATTTCAAGTTTCCACATACATCGTAGAAATTCAAGATGATACTTCCATAAGAAAGAAAATGAATTAGAAGAAGGTGTTAGCACCCAATCCGAACCTTAGGCTAAAAAAGGCAAATCAGGGTAACAACTAAACCATGCTCAGCCTTGTAGCTAGCCCTACAAGGGCGGGAGAGGGCTCTCTCCGTAGAATAGATATTCAATAACACAATAATGAACTGATTTTAGGCTAGATGTATAAATGGGAAAAGGAGTTTTGATAAATGACTGAAATTTTAGGGATGTATGGGACAAGAGGACAGTATGAACCGAGGAATCAAATCAGGATACAAGGTATTTCATGGGGCAAGATAGGCAAGAGATTTAGCAATCAAGTTGAAATAAGATGGAGTGGAAAGACTGTTGAGAAGCTGAAAAGGGCATAATAAATGAATCCTTTTCAAACAGAAGAAAATACACAGAGTATGAATGGTTCCCCAAGGCAGAGCATATAAAATGGATTCTACCTTTCTGACTTGAAAACATTCAACTGGAAATGTTTATGAATGAATTGTGAAACATAAAAATGTACATATGAAACATATAGGAGAGACATATGCTAAAACGCATGCCACATGAATCCCACAAATCAGAGCTGCATCACTTTATTAATTTCCTGCCAAACTGTACAATGGAGCACAGAGCTCACCACCACACTGTTTCTCCTACTTCTGAGTTTTCAGATCTCAGACTTTTAGCCTCTTACAAATGATTAGAATTTTCAATAAATAGACAGATTTTGTGGGAATATAGATCGATGGAAAGAGGGGAAATCATAACTGAAGATGGAAAACAAGAGCCAATAATCTTTCCAAAAGGAAGAGCTGCGTTATATTTGAAATTTTTTGATAACCAATGAGGAGGCGAAACTTGTAGCATAGATCCTTTGAATCGTAACTGAAGATGTGACTGTTACAACGTTGGTTCTCGGCCTCTGACGTTTTGCTTTCCATTTTCCGTTTTGAATAAAACTGACTTTTTGTTAATAACATGCCTTTGAAATGAAACTTTTCCTTTAGTGAAGAGAAAATAATGAATAGGAAGGAAGGGAGAGGAGGCGGGATCCGCATTACAATCGCAATCGGAGTGAGCTGGGCGGAGGGATATCATATTAATAAAACAGTCGTAATATAACAATCGGTGGTGCCATTGCAATCAGAATCGGGATCGGGAGAGGGGAGTAACATATTACAAATATTGCGATGCGATGGGGAGGAAGGCATTTGTAATAAACAAAATGGATGAATTTTTAACCTTTACAAAGGAAAAAGGGGTTTTGTAATGAATGGCAGAGGGTTTTAAATGGTGGGCCCCGGGATTAATCGTAATCGAAATCGGGCTCGGGAATGGGGCAGGGTGATTTATATGAGATCACCGATGCGATTGGGGAATGTTTTTCATATAAATGAAATGAAACCAAAATTTTCTTTTAACAAAGGGGAAGGCCCTTTATAATGCGCGGGCGGAAGTACTGTATGGTGGGCCCGGGGATTAATCGCAATCGGAAATCGGAGGGGGGCAGAGTGTAACATATATGGGAATGCCGAATGCGATGGCCCGATTAGCTGTGGGCCATCCGATCGGCGGGGAAAATTGACGGTGGGGAGATCAATCGGGGGTTGTTGTGATCAGAGGAGTGGATCGGGTAATCGGAGGGAGGGACTTGTGATTGATCGGATCGGAGGATGGTGCGATTGGCAGATTAGAGCATTCAAATAAACTTTGCGATGCGATCGGGGGGAAAGGTTTGTGATGGGTCAATAGGAGGGGGACTTATGGAAGTGCCGATTGCCGATGGCCTGATTATCTGTGGGCCGTTGGATCGGACCAAGAGATCGACGGTAGAGACATTGATCGGGGGATTTTCCATCGGGGGCAAGCTATTCGGGGCAATCGCATCGGAAACTTTCGCGATGGGCCGATCAAGACATACAAATAAAAAATGCGATTGTGATTGAAAGGGGAAGGGACTTGGGTTATGCGGGTTTTGTTATAATATAAAGTTTTGAACTTTGATATAAGGTTTAAAGGCATGAAGGAGAAGTGGTTTATGGAATACATTGCATATTTGCTAAATTATTTTATAATGCGATTTTATAATCGAAAAGGGGGAAAAAGGGTTTATAAGAAAAGATATTAAACTTTAAACATAAAGTTTAAGGGGAACATGGGAAATAGGGGAGGTTTAGGGAATAGGAGACTTTTCCTTCACTCAGGCATAGAATTCAATCCAAAATTCAGTTTTGAGAGTGTAGTATACCATTGGAAAGCTCTTTCTCGGCTCTTTCTGCTGGATCTACTTGGAGAATGATTTGATGCTGAACATGCTGTGAAAAAATTCTCTGAAAGGAAGGGTGATGATCTTGTCGGAGATGAAAGCTTCTAAATTGTGACTGAAACGAAAATTATTATGTTTTCACCTCAAAACATGGTTTTGAGGTGAAAATTGCATCAAACTGAATAAATGATATCTCTGATCTTCCTAGTGCTATTATTTTGAGTTTATTGACTTCCTCATGACCTTGCTGATATGACTTTGACATTTGACTCATTAACTTGATAATGGTGAGACCTTAGAAACTAATGAAACCCATCCTATGACCTACTGATATGACTTTGAGAATCAAAGCGACTTATGACCAAAGACCATAGAAAGGAAAATCATCAAGTACGTCATGAGGGAAAACTACCATAAATGAATCCATGACCTAGCGGAATGGTGAAATTTATTCAGTATGAGACGCCTAATATGAAAATGCAAAAGAGTAATTTTGATCACTGATGGCAGTATGACTAGACTGACGCTAACATTGGCTCCAATGGGGATGGTAGCTCCTTGGAGGTGCCAAGGACACCGTAGACCATGTAGCCTTATCCATTGGGCATGGAGTAAAAAATGATGAAAACTGACACAAATGCAAACAAACTCTGACTCAAGACTAAGACTGACAATCATAATAAAACCAAACTTAAAATTTGAAGCTTGATGGCAGTACATGACCACCTGTTTTTCTTACAAGAAAATGTACCATCAAGCTATATTAAAATGCCAATGTAACCAATCAAGCAAATGCCTCTTTGATTGATTCTTCTGATTAGATGCTTTGGAAAACAATAGATACTTGCAATTGGGAATCCAAAAGCATAGTTGACCATGATCTCCTTCATCACTGAATACTGCAATAATTGCCTTCACATCTAGCTGCAATAAATTTGCCACTGGGTCCTGAAAAACATGAAGATTTACCTCCTGCTGAAGAAACAAGGTGTCTTTTTCTTTTGATTCTGATCTTTCTTCATAATGTACCTCAGTAAGAGTGTGTTCCTGGTCTTCAAAAAATTCCTAACAAGTGTATGAGCAAATTTCCTCTTGAAAAAATATTTCAAATCATGAGACATAGGAAGAAAATTCTGAAGGGCAGTCCTGAATTCTCTGATCTTCTGTAATATGAATATATTGTTGAGCATATTCATATGATATGACAACCATATTATCATGTTTCTTATTACATTCATCAATCATAAGAAAAGAAACTTCAGATGACTCTTGACATCTAAAACTGACATTCCTATCATCTACCAAAGATTCATCCAAAGAAACTATTTCGCTTACTTGAATGAAGATCTCATCTCGTTTTTCATTAAGGGGATGGATTACCTCCTTGTGAAGACTCTTTTCTGATGAAACGAGAACACTCAGGTCTATAACTCTGTTTTCTTCATTTGAGGTGGCCTCAACAGTATAACTCTCTTTTATGGGATCTGGTACAACGTATTCTTCCTCGTCACATTTTAACTCTAGATCTGGCTTAACTTTATCACTATGTAAGATTGGAACATCCTTTAGCAGCATCTCATCCTTTATTTCGATCAGATTCGAAATAAAACCTCTTCTTTCATCATTTTTAGCTGTACAAAGATCTTCAACCTGCTAATCTTGATAAGTATCCTTAAAGATTTCTGTGTGCTGCTGAAATGGATTTTCATAGAGCGATTCCATGATTTCTTCATCCATGAATTCATCGTCTCCATAAAAATTCTCAAGATTTTCAATGAAACTGTTAACATGTTTGCAACAGTTCTAAACTAACATTAAAGACAGACAAGATTCTCTGTACTTTTCAAAGAATATGGTATGAAAATCTTTTAAACCATAAATACAAGAAGAGGGCAAACTTTCGTACCGAGATCGAGCTTCATCTTCTAGAGTAGCCATAAAAATTTTCATCAAACAGTCTTCAGGAAAATCGATCTTTAATTTATGCACATGAATGTGAAATTTCAGCAGCTGAAGAGCAGCGTCATTACCTTCCACATTTCTGAACATAGGAAAATTCTGAAGCCAATCCACCTTGGGCTTTTTATTTGGGAAACCTGGAATATGATCTCGGCTCATGGGAGCATACCTTCTTGCAATACATTCCATCTTAAAAATATTTAAACCTACTGATCTTCCTGCAGTGGAGTCACCATGAAGGATTTTATTTTCTGGATCTTTCAGTGAATGTAGTCACCAGGTGAATGTTTTCAGCCTTTATATGCATCTGATTGTTGTTCACCATCAACATTCAGATATAATAATCTGTCATTCTTTACCGGGAAAATATTACTGGGGTGATTAATCTTCTATGCTAAACAATACTCCCTAGTATGGTCGCCAGAGATGTTAGCACCCAATCCGAACCTCTGGCTGAAAAAGGAAAAACATGGTAACAACTAAACCACGCTCAGCCTTGTAGCTAGCCCTACAAGGGCGGGAGAGGGCTCTCTCTGTAGAATAGATATTCAATAACACAATAATGAACTGATTTTAGGCTAGATATATAAATGGGAAAGGGAGTTTTGATAAATGACTGAAATTTCAGGGATGTATGGGACAAGAGGACAGTATGAACGGAGGAATCAAATCAGGATACAGGGTATTTCATGGGGCAAGATAGGCAGGAGATTTAGAAATCAAGTTGAAATAAGATGGAGTGGAAAGACTGTTGAGAAGCTAAAAAGGGCATAATAAATGAATCCTTTTAAAATAGAAGAAAATACACAGAGTATGAATGGTTCCCCAAGGCAGAGCATAGAAAATGGATTCTACCTTTTTGACTTGAAAACATTCAACTGGAAATGTTTATGAATGAATGGTGAAACATAACAATGTACATATGAAACATACAGGAGAGACATATGCTAAAACTCATGCCACATGAATCCCACAAATCAAAGCTGCATCACTTTATTAATTTCTTGCCAAACTGTACAATGGAGCGCAGAGCTCACCACCACACTGTTTCCCCTACTTCTGAGTTTTCAGACCTCAGACTTTCAGCCTCTTATAAATGATTAGCGTTTTCAATAAATAGACAGATTTTGTGGGAATATAGATCGATGGAAAGAGGGGAAATCATAACTAAAGATGGAAAAAAAGAGCCAATAATCTTTCTAAAAGGAAGAGCTGCGTTACATTTGAAATTTGTTGATAACCAATGAGGAGGCGAAACCTGTAGCGTAGATCCTTTGAATCATAACTGAAGATGTGACTGTTACAACGTTGGTTCTCGGCCTTTGACGTTTCGCTTTCCATTTTCCGTTTTGAATAAAACTAACTTCTTATTAATAGCATGCCTTTGAAATGAAACTTTGCCTTTAGTGAAGGGAAAATAATGAATAGGAAGGAAGGGAGAGGAGGTGGGACCCGCATTACAATTGCAATCGGAGTGAGCCGGGCGGAGGGATATCATATTAATAAAACAGTCATAATATAACAATCGACGGTGCCATCGCAATCGGAATCGGGATCGGTAGAGGGGAGTAACATATTACAAATATTGCGATGCGATGGGGAGGAAGGCCTTTGTAATAAACAAAACAGATGAATTTTTAACCTTTACAAAGGAAAAAGAGGTTTTGTAATGAATGGCGGAGGGTTTTAAATGGTGGGCCCCGAGATTAATCGCAATTGCAATCGGGCTCGGGAGTGGGGTGGAGTGATTTATATGAGATCACTGATGCGATTGGGGAATTTCTTTCATATAAATGAAATGAAACCAAAGTTTTCTTTTAACAAAGGGAAAGGCCCTTTATAATGCTTGGGCGGAAGTACTGTATGGTGGGCCCGGGGATTAATCGCAATTAGAAATCGAAGGGGAGCAGAGTGTAACATATATGGGAATGTCGATTGCGATGGCCCGATTTGCTGTGGGCTGTCCGATCGGCAGGGAAAATTGACGGTGGGGAGATCAATCAGGGGTTGTTGCAATCAGAGGAGCGGATCGGGTAATCGGAGGGAGGGACTTGCGATTGATCGGATCGGAGGATGGTGCGATTGGTGGATCAGAGCATTCAAATAAAATTTGCGATGCGATCGGGGGGAAAGGTTTGCAATGGGTCAATCGAAGGGGGACTTATAGAAGTTCCGATTGCCGATGGCCTAATTAGCTGTGGGCTGTCAAATCAGACCAAGAGATCAACAATAGAGACATTGATCGGGGGATTTTCCATCGGGGGTAAGCTATCGGGGCAATCGCATCGGAAACTTTCGCGATGGGTCGATCGGGACATACAAATAAAACATGCGATGCGATTGAAAGGGGAAGGGACTTGGGTTATGCGGGTTTTGTTATAATATAAAGTTTTCAACTTTGATATAAGGTTTAAAGGCATGAAGGGGAAGTGGTTTATGTAATACATCGCATTTTTTTAAATTATTTTATAATGCGATTTTATAATCGTAAAGGGGGAAAAATGGTTTATAAGAAAAGATATTAAACTTTAAACATAAGATTTAAGGGGAACATGGGAAATAGGGGAGGTTTAGGGAATAGGAGAATTTTACTTCACTTAGGCATATAATTCAATCCAAAAGTCAGTTTTGAGAGTGTAGTATACCGTTGAAAAGCTCTTTCCAGGCTCTTTCTGTTGGATCTGCTTGGAGAATGATTTGACGTTGAACATGCTGTGAAAAACTTCTTTGAAAGGTAGGGTGATTATCTTGTCGGAGATGATAGCTTCTGAATTGTGACTGAAAGGAAAAGTATTATGTTTTCACCTCAAAACATGGTTTTGAGGTGAAACTTGCATCAAACTGAATAAATGATATCTCTGATCTTCTCGGTGCTATGATTTTGAGTTTATTGACTTCCTCATGACCTTGCTGATATGACTTTGAAATTTGAATCATTAACTTGATAATGGTGAGACCTTAGAAACTAATGAAACCCATCCTATGACCTACTGATATGACTTTTAGAATGAAAGCGACTTATGGCCAAAGACCATAGAAAGGAAAATCAGCAAGTATGTCATGAGGGAAAACTACCATCAATGAATCCATGACCTAGTAGAATGGTGAAATTTATTCGGTATTAGATGCCTAATATGAAAATGAAAAAGAGTAATTTTGATCACTGATGGCAGTATGACTAGACTGACACTAACAGAAGGCACATCACATACTTGTTATAGGAAAAAGGTATGCAAAGCACTAGTTATCTTGCACATATAAAATATTTTCATTGTTATGTATGTGGATCTTGTAGCCAATAATGACTCATTGAAAGAATTGAACACAAGACAATTAACCTGAATAAATAGGAATACACTTTATCAGAAGAAACCAAAATAATACCTCAACCCAAAACAAAACTCATACTACAATATAAACAAGAAAATAAACCTTATTCATTTGTGCATGGATTGAAAGAGAAAAGAGAACAATAGCACAAGAAGGAAAGTACAAGAGAAAATAAAACTATACACTATATATTACATTAGGTATATACAAGAGTATAAAATTGGTGGATAGAAATTATTTGGGGTATTGACATAAAGGAAATCAATAGACTAGTTCTCTTATCTCTCTCTTTCTACATTTCTCACTCTAGTGTTACTATTCTCCTCTTTATTCAATTCATGTTTCTTCCCGTCAATATTGAGTTAATCTTGTGAAAATGAAAGAATATACAATGCAAAGTATAAGATGTGAAAGATGATGAAAAATGGAATATAAAATAAATTAGATTATAAAGGATTTATACGACATATACCTCAACATCAACAATCTTGAGGTATATGTCAAAATACCAAGGCATGGAAGAGTGTGGATGAATTGAAAAAAATAGGACCTTAATACCAAAATCAATTGAAAATACAACTTGTATCTTCTTATCATATATGAAGAACTAATATAAAATCATAAACAAGATGTCTATGATAGTAATTGAAGCTTGTGTTTAAAATAACAATATTTGTGTCTGAAAATTCAAAACGGGATGAAATATTCAAAAATAATTTAAGAAAGGAGACAATATAGTGAAGGATGTGATAAGAAGATCACCAGCTTAAGTTTTCTAAGAGCCTTTTTTACAACCCTGGATCTCCAGGCACACTGGAAATCAAGTGCTTCTTGCTTCTTGTTATTTTAAGACTAATGACCTTTGTGTTCGTGTCATTTAGCCTGAAAAATACACTAATAATTTAGTTATCCAAATACTAACTCCGAGTGATAAGAAAGGAAGAAAACCTCTCTAAAATTTTGTAATACTATTTTTCATCCAAATCTATTCTTGTTACATTGATCCCTTTTTCAAAAGTTACCTGTGTAAACTATTTTCATAGTCAAAGCTAACAAGCACTAAAAATAGGAATTCAAAACACTCAAGCTTTTGAAGACACTAGAGGCTCTCCTTCATGTGAATAACCATGCATAAATTTATTTTTATATTAATATAGGTTGTAGTGTTTTCTCAAATCAAATTAATTGTTTTTCAATTTTCCAATAGAAACCATCAATTAGCAATTGTTAGCCTCTAACTACTAGAAGTGAATAACATACCATAATAATAATTGCAACTTCACTTTGTCGTAAAAAATGGTATTTACTATGAGAAACCATTTCTCGAAATCCTGTTTGGGAAAAAATAGTTGGAAAATGAAGTTGAACATAGGTTCTCTTGGCTTCATTGCCAAGATGATGCTTTTGCATTTGTATTGTAGCAACCTCCCTCTTCGTGTGTTCATAAAGATTTTGTGCAAGATTTCCTACAGAATTTAATGAATTAGAAACAAATGAGCTTCTATTCATTCATGCAAATATTAATAAGATAGATAAAACAAAATAAAAATAAACAACGATATTGGAAAAAAGGAACATGGAACTTATTATTAGTTGGACTACAATTTGCACATGAAATATTTTTTTATCACTTCAAAACATTATCATTGTGTTGTCAAGGCATTGCAAGTGAATTCACCAACATGTATCACTAGACAGTTTCTCTTCTATATCTCTCTTTTTTCATTTTTCGCGCTAGTGTTATTGTTCTCTTGTTTCTTCAATTCCTGATTCTCACCATCAATATTGGGTTCCTGTTCTGAAATGAAAGAAGATATAATGCATAGATTAAGTCATGAAATATAATTAACACTGGAATATAAAATAAAGTATATTGTAAATTATTTATACAAGATATACCTCAACATCAGTTATCCCAATGCCACTTTTCCCCAGGAAAAAAAAGAAACTCTAACAAGTTTTCTTCACTTGAGGGTTAGTGGCCGCTATGTGGCTAGATGACTTGTATAAAAAAAGAAAATAAAACATCATGATAGAAAAATAACACCTTAGAAACTTAATAACAATCATGTTAGCGAAATTACATTATAAAAATATTGAGTTGTAGATAACTTGTGAAAACAAATGGAAATAAAAACACAAGATATAATAAATAATGTATGACACCTAGCTGGAAAATTGCATCATAGAAGAAAAAAATTGTCCTATGGTTATCCATACATTTGGGTGGGTAAAATTCCCCAATATGCCATTATCTGTAGGGTCCATAGGAAATAAACCTCCTACTAACATAATTATTGATTGGTTGCATCTTGGCCTTGCTTCTCCTATGTGAGTCCAAAAAGTAAAAATCAGTGCATATGTAACTAGTTGTACTCCATAGTATCATTTTTGTATGTTATCCCTACATACCCACCAAAAAATCCAGACAAAAAATAGCATTTTGGAATTGTTTCTAAAACTATGTCTTTTCCACACCCTTCCAATGTATGTGACCAAATGCACCCACTTGATTTTCCTCTTTCATATTAATTTACATCCTTAAAAAATATTTGTGTCAAAAAGAAAGACAACCCAAATATCTTAGGATCCTAATGCTCATCCATATTTTCCACAAGCGATAGGAATTAATACTCTCTTATGATCAACATTGTATAAAAATGAAGCTACACAAAACTAACTATTCTTATATAACAAAAATGAAGCTACACAATGACACTTAATTTCTATTGGTATAATGAAGATTAATTTATATTGGTAGCTACACATAACAACAATGAAGCTACACAAAATACTGAGTTAATTGGTATAAATTCCAAACATAATGAGAAAAGGAGCAGTGCATCATTCTGTAACATGTGCTCTACCAAACAAAATGGTAAAAACACTAGGAAAACTCTCTTCTTTACAAGAAATTTTAAGAATAATAAATGGATATTCACTTCCTTATATTCTATTTTAAAAAATCCATTTGTGTTCCAATGTAGAAGTAGCTCCACATAATGAGATAACATTTCAAGTTTCCACATACATCATAGAAATTCAACATGATACTTCCATAAGCAAGAAATTAAATTAGAAGAAAACAACTCACATACTTGTGATAGGAAAAAGGTATGCAAAACATTGGTTATCTTCCACATATAAAATAGTTTCATTGTTATGTATGTGGATCCTGTAGCCAATAGCCACTCATTGAAAGAATTGAACACAAGACAATTAACCTGAATAAATAGTAATACACTTTATCAGAAGAAACCAAAATAATACCTCAACCGAAAACAAAACTCATACTACAATAGAAACAAGAAAATAAACCTTATTGATATGTGCATGAATTGAAAGAGAAATGAGAACAATCACATAAGAAGAAAAGTACAAGAGAAAATCAAACTGTACACTCTATATTATATTAGGTATATACAAGAGTATAAAATTGATGGATAGAAATTATTCTGGATATTGACTTAAAGGAGATCAGTAAACTGGTTCTCTTATCTCTCTTTTTCTGCATTTTTCGCTCTAGTGTTATTTCTCTCCTCTTTGTTGAATTCCTGCTTCTTCCCATCAATATTGAGTTCATCTTGTGAAAATGAAAGAAAATATATTGAAAGGTGTAATATGTGAAAGAGAATGAAAAATGTAATATAAAATATATTAGACTATAAAGGATTTATACTACATATACCTCAACATCAACCATGTTTAGGTATATTTCAAAATAGCAAGGCATGGAAGAGTGTGGATGAATTGATAAAAAGAGACCTTAATACCAAAATCAATTGACAATGCAACTTGTCTCTTCTTATCATATACCAAGCACTAATATAAAATCATAAACAATATGTCTATGATAGTAATTGAAGCATGTGTTTAAAATAACACTATTTAGGTCTGAAAATTCAAAAAAGGATGAAATATTCAAATATAAATTTTGAAAGGAGACAATACAGTGAAGGATGTGATAAGAAAATCACCAGCTTATAAGCCCCTCTATTGCAACCCTGGATCTCCAGGCACATTGTAAATCAAGTTCTTATTGCTTATTATTCTTGTAAGACTCATGAGCTTTGTGTTGACATCATTTAGTGATGCAAGAGCATCTATTTTAGGGTGAACGAAAATACTAGTAATTTGTCTCACAGGTTAATAGGTCATTGTACCTGAGTTGGTTTTAATTACTTTTTCTTAAAAATTCTAGCATATAGGGCTTAAGAACATAGATTATGTTTTTTTTTTTTCATTTTAATTCCTTTTGGTTACTATTTTTATTTAATTCAGAATCCTGGTGAACGGAATTATACAGTTACCAAATGTAACTACTGGAAACTGTTAACAGTTTCAAGAAAGAAAAACAATTGTTCAAACAAGTATTATAGGAGGAACATGATAATATGTTTGGGGGTTGATCTTCCACCATAGCAGAATAGAGAAAGCAATAAAAACGCATTTAGGATTACTTTTCCTAAGAAACCATCTGAGAACTATTCTGCAGTCAAATACTAATTATTGTTTTTTTCCTTCTTATTATCTATTCCATCGTATATTGTAAACTGAACATAAGCACAAATATAGCAAAGGCGAATAGAATTAATTTGTTTATATAGGAACTGGAGCAAATACGGTACTTGACATATTGAGGCATTCATCTACAAGAGCGTCCTACCAAGTAAAAGAAATACACAAACATTCATATACCAGCAAGCGCACAAACATCTCCCAGGTATTCACCATTTCACAACAACAGAGCTTAAAATTTTCACTATTATAAAATCAATCCTGTTTCTATTTACGAGTCCCAGAGGACTATGAAAAAAATATATTACATATCAAATTCAGGGACTGATTTTAAAACCCTACACAGAAAACGTTCTATTAAATGTGAAAATATAGATAGCAAAGCAACAAAAAAGACAACAGAACCGGAGTGGAATTTAATCGCGTAATTGCTTATAGACCCTGATATATTTTCCAAGAAGGAGACATATGTAACAGGCCGAAATGGTGAAGTTCACAGTGAGATAACGAAGCATGGGAGCCAAGACTCTTGAACAAGACAATTTCCAAAACCACCAGAGGCGAATAAAGGGAAAGACCCTACCCATTTGGAGTCAACAGCTGTGAAGGCAGAGAACCACGATTGGAACGACTGTCACCATCTACAAGGAGAAGAAAAAAGCATCGAGAGCTAAGTCCTGGTATGATTTAAATAGAGTATCTTAACCTGAAGAAGAGAAATGGAGGGGGTTTGCTTAACTTAGCTTACCAACAAGGAGAAGTGCTGAACAAAGAAGGAGCTTTGGTCACCAGCCGACAAGGGTCTGCTCACAAGGAGCAAGGACCGTTAGTAACTCAAAAAGACGCTGAGAAATTGAAACAGGGACGGAAGGCTTACCTTTGTGGAGCTGATGAATGGAATTAGACGCTGAAACCCTTGACGACCTCGACATGAAAGTGCAGACAATAATCAGTTGAACAACAAGTCATTTTGTGGGCGAAAGTTAAATAGTGTCGGAATGAAACGCATAAAAAATATATGAATAAGAAAAAACACCCATAAACCGCCATGTTGCAGAAGCCCTGTTGAAGACCACGAAGAACCAGGCAAAACCCTTGCCCACAGAGACAGTGCGAGAAGAATTAACAGAACCACCATATCGACAGAGATAGTCACAAAGAAACCCTCACAAACTCTAAGCAGAAATGAAAAGAATACCAGCTGAACGGTGTTAGGGTTAGTGATAGCGCGGGAGGACGAATCTCGAGAATGAGACAAATGTCCACTTCACACCCTCTCACAAGGACGAGTTGCAATTAACACACAGTTATTATGAAATCAAAATAAATCTGGTACTTATTGTATGATAGAATCAACAATCGAATCATTAATTAGAACTTATCTTATGATATAATCAATAGTTGAGTCATAAATTGAGCACAGTTTTTAAGGAGGGCTGGGCCCCATCAATTTTTGGTATCAGAGCTGGTTGTGTGTTAGAAGAAATGGAAGTTGGTTGGTGAGGTCGTGGGAGAGCTATTCGAAGAATAGCAGATGAAGGATTGCGAGAAGAGATTCGAATATTGACCACCTATTTGGCGGAAGTAGAAGTCGGAAGAAGAAGGGATCCTGAGGTAGGAGATGATAGTGATGAGGAAGCTGCAGAGACAACAGATGGATTAGATGGAGAAGGACCCGAACTCAGAATGTTGAGGTAAGTTTTATTATCAAATAGTAAGCCAAAGCACAAGCTTTCGACTTATGATGGAATTTTATTAGCAGAGGTATTGCTGGATTGGCTCAGTGAGATAAATAAGTATTTTGACTATGAGGAGATCAAAAAAGATAAAAGAGTTAAATTCACTGCTACCAGGTTGAAAGGACATGTGTCCTTATGGTGGGATAGTGTCCAAGCGGAGAGGAAGAGGTTGAACAAGCAACCTATACAAAAAATGGACCAGGATGAAAGCTAAATTGAAGGGTAAATTCTTACCCAAAGAATACCAGATTGCAATGTATAGCCAGGTACATAATTTAAAACAAAAGGGCATGACTGTGAGAGAATTCACTGAATAATTCTATTGGGTAAATCTAAGAGTTGGTTACATAGAAGATACCCCTGAAAATATAGCGAGGTTTGTGAATGGATTAAGGTGTGAAATATTAGATGAGATAAGTATTATTTAACCTAGAACCATAGATGGGGCTTATCAGAGTGCCTTAAAGGCAGAGGAGAAAATAAACAGGAAAAAAAATGCCAAAAGAGGAGGAGGAACTAGTAGAGGGAAAGGATGATCCTATGGCAGAGGTAGAGCTGCCAATCCCAGTGATGAAGGTAGCAGTTCAAAGACTCCAGGAATAACAGAAGAAGACAATAACACTAGAGGAGGAAGGCCATACCAGTGTGGAAGAGGTAATGGCAGAGGCAAAGGAGCTGCCATCCAGTGTTACAAGTTCCATAAGTGGGGGACACAAGTCTTTTGAATGTCCTGAGGGTGAACATACTAGAGGAAGAGGAACATATGTTGCTCAGATGGAAGAAGCGGAGGCACCACCCCAAGAGGTAGAGAATGTACCGGAAACAGGGGAGGCCTTAGTTTTGAATAAAATATTGCTGAAACTAGCAAAAGAGGTAGCTGATCCGACTCAAAGAAAAGCATGATTTCGGACAGTTTGCAAATCACATGGAAAATGCTGCAGACTGATTATAGATATTGGAAGTACAGATAATCTAGTGGCCACAGAGATGGTGGAGAAATTGGAGTTGAAGATACTGAAACACCCCACTCGTTACAAGGTGTCATGGTTACAGAAGGGACATCAACTGTTAGTTGATGAGCAATGTGAAGTTGAGTTCTATATTGGCAAATACAAGGATAAACTTGTTTGTGATATTATGCCTATGGACGTATGTCATATACTGTTAGAGAGACCTTGGCAGTATGACATAAAATTAGTGCACGATGGAAAGACAAATTGTTACAAGTTTGTTAAGGATGGGATTAAGCATACGCTTGTATCTATCCAGGAAGAAGAGACAACAGAAACCAGCAGAGTCAAAATATTATTGGTTGAAGAAAAGGAATTTTTAAAGTAGATCGAGGACAATGAAATCAAATATGTTGTTGAAAGGAGGCCAAAAATAGTGTTATTACATACTAAAATTACAGATTTTCCTGAAGAAATCCAAGACATGTTGCAAGAATTTAGTGACATTATAGTGGATGATTTACCAGATGAATTTCCTCCTAAGAGTAGTATCAGTCATCATATAGACTTTATACCTGGAGCTATTCTACCAAACAAGGCAGCATACCGAATGAGTCCTAAGGACAATGAAGAAATTAGGAAGCAAGTATAGGAATTTTTGGATAAAGGGTTGATAAGGGAAAGTTTGAGCCCTTATGCAGTTCCAACAATTTTAGCTCCTAAGAAATGCGGAGAGTGGAAAATGTGCACAGATTCGAGAGTCATTAGTAAAATTACTATTAGATACAGATTCCCACTGCCGCGAATGGATGACATGATAGACTTCTTAAGTGGAGCAACGTATTTCTCCAAGATTGATCTGAAGAGCGGGTACCACCAGATTCAAATTCGAGAAGGGGATGAATGGAAAACAACTTTCAAAACAAATGAAGGACTGTATGAGTGGTTGGTGATGCCATTCAGATTAAGCAATTCCCCTAGTACTTTTATGCATTTGATGAATGAAATGATGAAGGAGTTCATCGAGAAGTTTGTAATTGTATATCTGGATGATATACTGATTTTCAGTAAGACTAGAGAAGAGCATTTCCGACATGTTCAGAGTGTGTTAAAGAAATTGTAGCAGAACAAGTTGCTGATAAATTTGAAGAAATGTTCTTTTTTTCAGAATGAGTTAGTTTATTTTGGATTTGTGATTGCAGAGAATGAGCTGAAGATGGACCGAGAAAAAGTTGCATCTATTATTAGTTGGCAATTTCCAAAGAACCTATTTGAGGTTCGTAGTTTTCATGGATTGGAAAGTTTTTATCGTAAATTCATAAAAAAATTTAGCGAGATCTGCGTGCCTATGTTGGACACCATCAAAAAGGAAAAACAACCTTTCTGTTGGACTGAAGCAACAGAGAGAAGTTTTCAGATTTTGAAAAGGAAGATCATTGAGAGACCAATTTTTAGGTTGCCTGATTTTAACAAACTATTCCAAGTTCGTTGTGATGCTAGTGGTACAACCATCGGGGCAGTACTCAGCCAGGAAGACAAACTGGTCACTTATTTCAGTGAAAAGTTGAATGAAAGCAGGGAAAAGTACTCATCCTATGATAAAGAATTTTATGCTATCGTCCAAGCATTGAAGCATTGGAGACACTATTTTTTAGGTAACGAATTTGTTTTATTTTCTGATAATTCTGCATTACAGTATATTATGCAGCAGCACAAACTAAACCACAAGCATGTAGAGTGGGTTGCGTACTTGCAGAATTTCACCTTTGTATTGAAGCATATTAGTGGACAGGCCAACAAGGTGGCAGATGCGCTGAGCAGAAGAGGTTTTCTCTTACAGGAAAGTATGATACAAGTACTGGGATTTGAACATCTGAAAGACTTGTATCAAACAGATGCAGATTTCAAGGAGGCTTATGAAGCCTGCCAAAATCATTTTTTAAGAAACAATAGTCCATGGTTGGACGATAACTTACAGGAGAAATTGCTGTTTAAAGGAGGACAGTTATGTATTCCTGACTGTTCGATGAGGGAGAACATCATTCGGGAAAAGCATAGTGGAGGTCTTGCCAGACATTTTGGCATTGATAAGACCCTGGATCAGATCAGTCATTTTTATTACTGGCCGAAGATGCGAAGATAAGTGCAGTGGATAGTAACCAGATGTAAGGTGTGCCACTTAGCGAAAGGACACAGGCAAAATGCAGGACTCTACACACCACTACCCATTCCGAGTAGACCATGGGATTCAATCAGCTTGGACTTTGTCTTAGGTCTACCTAGAACACAGTGGGGTTGCGATTCTGTGATGGTGGTAGTGGACTGATTTTAAAAAGTGGCACATTTCATTCCTTGTAGAAAAACTAGTGATGCCACTCATGTAGCACACTTGTTTTTCACGGAGATTGTCCGACTGCACGGGTTGCCTAAGTCAATCGTTTCCAATAGAGACATGAAATTCACACGACATTTCTGGCGTACCATGTGGAAGAAATTGGACACACGGTTGAATTTCAGCTCTTCTTATCACCCACAGACTGATGGGAAGACAGAGGTAGTAAGCAGAAGCTTGGGAAACTTATTACGGAGTCTTATTGGAGAAAATTCATGAATGTGGGATCGTGTACTTGCCCAGGTAGAATTCGCTTATAACGATTCACCAAATCGAAGTACGGGATATAGCCCTTTTCAGATCTTGTATGGCATGCATCCTCGTGGCGTCCATGAATTATGAGATCTGGGACAGTTGGAAAAAAGGAGTGCTGACAGGGAGGTTTTCACCAAAGCAATGAACTATCTACATGAACAAGTAAAATCCAAGTTACAGGACAACAGTCAAAAGTATAAACAACAAGCAGATCTAAAACAATGGTAGGTACAGCTTTAGGTGGGAGACAATGTTCTCGCGCATTTATGCAAAGAAAGGTTCCCTAAGGGTGAATAAAACAAGTTGAAGTTTAATAAAATTGGCCCTTGCAAAATTCTGCGTAAATTTTCTGCAAATGGCTATGAATTACAGTTACCCCTAGGCATAGGCATATCACCTATCTTCAACGTAGCAGATTTGTTTCCATACACTGCTAGTCCTGAAGAGGACATTTTTGCACAGCCAGAGTGGGACACCCAGACACAGACAGGAAGTGAATCTTGGATGAGGAAAATGCCTTTGGCTCAATCCCTTGAGATCAAGAGAATTCTTGACACACAGGTGGCCAAGCGAACTCGAAGAAAAGAGTACCTCCATTACCTTGTCAAATGGAAGAACCATCCCATTGAGGACAGTTCGTGGCTTGATGCGGCCCAGATACAGTGTGCACGTTATTCAGTGGAGGAGCTCATGGAACGGAGCCATGAATTTTTGTCACCCCGGGAGCTTGATGCAGGAGCATCTATTTCAGGGTGAACGAAAATAGCAGTGTTTTGTCTCACAGGCTAATAGGTCGTTGTAACTGAGTTGGTTATAATTACCTTTTCTTAAAAATTGTAGCATATAGGGCTTAAGAACAGAGATTATGTTTTTTTTTTCATTTTAATTCCTTTTAGTTACTTTTTTTATTTAATTCAGAATCCTGGTGAACGGAATTAGACAGTTACCAAATGTAACTACTGGAAACTGTTAACAGTTTCAAGAAAAAAAAACAACTGTTCAAACAAGTATTATAGGAGGAATAAGATAATATGTTTGGGGGTTTATCTTTCACCATACTAGAATAGAGAAAGAAATAAAAATGCATTCAGGATCACTTTTCCTAAGAAACCATCTGAGAACTATTCTGCAGTCAAATATTAAATTTTTTTTTTCCTGCTTATTATCTATTCCATCGTATATTGTAAACTGAACATAAGCACAAATATAGCAAAGGCGAACATAATTAATTTATTTATACAGGCACTGGAGCAAATATGGTACTTGACAGATTGAGGCATTCATCTACAGGAGCATCCTACCAAGCAAAAAAAATACACAAACATTTATATACCAGTAAGCGTACAAACATCTCCCAGGTATTCACCATTTCACAACAACAGAGCTTAAAATTTTCACTATTATAAAATCAATCCTGTTTCTGTTTATGACTCCCAAAGGACTATAAAAAAATATATTACATCTCAAATTTAGGGACTGGGTTTAAAACCCTACACAGACAGCGTTCTATTAAATGTGAAAATCTAGATAGCAAACCAACAGAAAAGACAACAGAACCAGAGTGGAATTTAATCGCGTAAATCCTTATAGACCCTGGTCTATTTTCCAAGAAGGAGACATATGTAACAGGCCAAAATGGTGAAGTTCACAGTGAGATAACGAAGCATGGGAGCCAAGACTCTTGAACAAGAAAATTTCCAAAACCACCAGAGGTGAATAAAGGGAAAGACCCTACCCATTTGGGGTCAACAACTGTGAAGGCAGAAAACCATGATTGGAACGACTGTCACCATCTGCAAGGAGAACAAAAAAACATCGAGAGCTAAGTCCTGGTATGATTTCAACAGAGTATCTTAACCTAAAGAAGAGAAATGGAGGGGGTTTCCTAAACTTAGCTTACCAACGAGGAGAAGCACTGAATAAAGAAGGAGCTTCAATCACCAGCCGACAAGGTTCTGCTCACAAGGAGCAAGGACAGTTAGTAACTCAGAAAGATGCTGAGAAATTGAAACAGGGGCGGATGACTTACCTTCATGGAGCTAATGAACGGAAGTGGATGCTGAAACCCTTGACGACCTCGACCTAAAAGTGCAGACAATAATCAGTTGAACAAAGATTCGTTTTGTGGGTGAAAGTTAAATAATTCTAGAATGAAACGCATACAAAAGATATGAATAAGAAAAAACACCCATAAACTGCCATGTTGCAGAAGTTCTGTTGAAGACAACGAAGAACCATGCAAAACTCTTGCCCACAGAGACAGTGCGAGAAGAATTAACAGAACCACCATATCCATAGAGACAGTCACAAAGAAATCCTCACAAAATTTTAGTAGAAATGAAAAGAATACAAGCTGAATGGTGTTAGGGTTAGTGATAGTGCAGGAGGACGAATCTCGAGAATGAGACAAATGTCCACTTCACACCCTCTCACAAGGACGAGTTGAAATTAACACACAGTTATTACGAAATCAAAATAAATATGGTACTTATTGTATGATATAATCAACAATCAAATCATTAATTAGAACTTATCTTATGATACAATCAACAGTTGAGTCATAAAATAAGCGTGGTTTTTAAGGAGGGCTGGGCCCCATAATTTAGCCTGAAAAAGACACTAAGCATTTAGTTATCCAAATATTAACTCTGAGTGATAAGAAAGGAAGAAAACCTCTCTAACATTTTGTAATATTATTTTTCATCCAAATATGTTCTTGTTACATTGAGCTCTTTTTCAAAATTTACCTGTGTAAACTATTTGCATAGTCAAAGATAACAACCAGTAAAAAATAGGAATTCAAAACGCTCAAGCTTTTGAAGACACTAGAGGCTCTGCTTCATGTGAATAGCCATACATAAATTTATTTTTATATTAATATAGGTTTTAGTTTTTTCTAATTTAAAATGAATTTCTTTTCAATTTTCCAATAGAAACCATCAACTAGAAATTGTTAGCCTCTAACTACTAGAAGTGAATAACATACCATAATAGTAATTGCAACTTCAATTTGTCGTCGAAAATGATATTCAATATGAGAAACCATTTCTTGAAATCATGTTTGGGAAACAATAGTTCACAAATGAAGTTGAATATAGGTTCTCTTGGCTTGATTCCCAAGTAGGTGCTTTGGTATTTGTATCTTAGCAACATCCCTCTTCATGTGTTCATAAATATTTTGTGCAAGCTTGCCTACAGAAGTTAATGAATGACAAACAAATGATCTTCTATTCATTCATGAAAATATTAATAAGATAGATAAAACAAAATAAAAATAAACAGAGATATTGGAAAAAAGGAACAAGGAACCCATTTCAAACTGTAGAGCGTAGTGATAAGTTTTGAAATAGACAAGAAAAAGGTAACTGTGCATAAATCTTGGAAATTAACTACATCCTTTCGCATCAAAACACATTCTCTCAAAGCGATATGTGTGCAAACCTGGCATTAGATGAGTCTCATGGTCTGTGCCAATATTGCAATTCTTGGAGCATCTAATTCAACCATATGTCAGCTCTTAGGAAAAAATTTGTTTTCCCAATCTGAAAATTTATTTTAGTTTATTAGAAAAAATATTTCAACATATAAGCTAAAATAAGTTGAATTTTATTTGAACTCGTCTCATAAAATTCCTTACGCAAACCTCACAATATTTGAGACCCATTTTTCCACAAATCTTGTCACATGGAGTTCTTTCATCATAGTCACAGCCAATTAAACTGGTTAGAATGAAAAAGAGTGAAGAATAAAATGTTTCCTCTATCATTGTTAAAAGGCAACATTGAACTTTATGAGTGGGAACTTCATTGTTAACTTGGTAGCATCATGGCATGCAAAAACCTACACCTCCAAAATGTCTGGGCAAGCATGCCATAATGGTCTAGGAATTTGTCAAATGGTCGTTTAGTGGTATATCCATGATAACTAATCCTAATTGTCTCCAAGAAACCCTAGAATATAAAAATGTATACAATTTTAGTACTAATTGTGTACAAACAAGAGATGTTTTTCATAAATATACCTTCCTTTAATGTATAGTGTGTATTTCAGCTTAAACTGAAGAAATAAATGCCAAAAGTTACACCATAACAACAGTGTAGTTATTGCAAGACATTTAAATTCTCAAAATCCTTGGATTGAGGAAACTATATGGGTTTAGACATCTCATATAGTGAGATTTTTTTGTGTTTAGTGTTTCCACAAGTACTTGTAATTGTTGCTGGAAAATGCATAGCCACATTTAAAATATATATGATTGCTAAAAAACTTGTAACAAAGGGGGATGAAATGTTATTTTTAGAGAAGAAATATATTTTATAAACTACATGTACATGGCCTTTTCAAGTTGAAATATCAGAACCTATAGTGCACATGTCTAATAGATAGCTCTAAAAAACATGCAAGGGAACATGTGAAGAAAACCAAAATGGAACGAAAGGTAGTAGGTTGAAAGAAGAAATAGTTACAAGAAAAGCGTAATACATCATCTCAACACAAGGAACAAGTCACATCTTATCCCATTTGTAATAGGGTACAAGAAATTTGAATGGATCCTGAAAATATCAGAATAAGTTAATGTTGTATGAAATGAACTATATTTCCTTCCAAAAACTTGATAAGAATCCAACAAAAAATTAAATGAGAAACTGAGTCCCAAAGCCATCCATCCATCCATATATTTAAAAATCAAAATTTTGAATGAATGGAAACTATAACTTCCAATATCATTGGATTTAGCAACTGGAGGAAAGTTTGATAGAAAATTAGAGAGCTCCAAAAAAAAAATTATTGGAAAAAATGGATTTGGGTTGAAAATTAAAAAAAAAAATCGAGATAAAGGGGGTGACACAATGGATTTTCTTGTGCTTTAGAAGTGTTTACCCTCCCATGATACAATGTGTAAAAATTAGTTTGGAAAATGTTCGAGTCCAGTCGGAAGAGTTGATGAGCTTAGTAGCGGAAAAAACTTAAACAAAACACACAGAACACACAGTAGAAACAAACATAAAGACACAGATTTTAACGTGGTTCACCCAGCCAATCTGGGCTACGTCCACCTAACAGGGCATCGGCAATCTCATTCAACAACTGGAGAAATACAATAACATATTTTATCATCTGTTCATCTCTTCCACTCACCTCACATCCCTCATCATGCTCACTTGCCTCTACGAGCTTACATTTTATAGCTGTGAATGGAAACAGAATCATAAATTCACTCACAACAAATATAGGATGCATTAACTCCTCATCAGAAATAGATGGAGTCAATTTAGCAACAAATCCTATTGTTGTCACCTACATGAGATTTTCTCCAAAAATAATTAAAAGAAAATCTCAACAATCTCCACCTTGACAACAATTAGCCTGATACCCTGTTCCCTTATTATTTTATCTTTTCTGCAAGCCAATAGAAGCCAGACACCATCGTAGCTTCTCTAACAACACTGGTTTCGTGAACATGTCTGCACTGTTTTCCTTTGTATGCACTTTTTCAAGAGAGACTCCCCTTTCAGTGATAACCTCTCTTACAAAATGGTACTTGATAGGTATATGCTTTGATTTACTATGATAGGCGGGATTTTTAGCCAAGTGAATTGCACTTTGACTATCACAAAATAGCTTGATGTTGTCCTGTAACCTACCAAACTCACCAAACAAACCTTTCAACCAAACTGCTTCTTTGCAAGCATGTGAAGCAGCTATGTATTATGCTTCTGTAGTGGATAAAGCAACAATATTCTGTAGCTTTGACATCCAGCTAATAGCTCCACCTGCAAGAGTAAAGACATACCCTAAAGTTGACCTTCTCTTATCCAAATCACCTGCAAAATTAGAATCAACATATCCGCAAACAAATTCACTAGTCCTGTTATAAGTGATACAATAATCACTTGTGCCTCTCAGATACCGAAGCACCCATTTCACTACTGACCAGTGTTCTTTTCATGGATTTTCCATATACCTGCTGACAACCCCAACTTCATGTGAAATATCTGGTCGAGTACAAACCATTGCATACATCAAACAACCTACTACATTGGCATATGGAATTCAAGACATATATTCCTTTTCTTCATTAGTGTTAGGACATAAAATTTAAGAAATTTTAAAATGAGAAGCTAAAGGGACTGAAATAGGCTTCACATTGTTCATACCAAACCTCAAGAGTATTTTCTCAATATACTTCTGTTGTGATAGCCACAGCTTACCATTGCTCCTGTCTCTGAAAATATCCATGCCCAAAATCTGTCTTGCTACTCCTAGATCTTTCATATCAAACGTCCTAGCCATCTAAGCCTTTAACTTGTTGATCTCTGTTATGCTTTTGCTTGCTAAAAGCATATCGTCAACATACAACACTAAGATAATGAACATGCCATTACTTAATTTCTTAAAGTAAACACAATTATCATATTCACTTCTTATATAATTTTGACTCATCATGAAAGAATCAAATTTCTTGTACCATTGTCGAGGTGACTGCTTCAGACCATACAATGATTTCTTGAGCCTGCAGACAAATTTCTTGTTGCGATTTTGAACAAACCCTTCTGGTTGTTCCATGTAAATCTCCTCATCTAAATCTCCATGTAAAAATGCAGTTTTAACATCTAGTTGCTGTAATTCTAAATCAAGTAAAGCAACTAATGCTAATACAATCCGAATTGAAACAATTTTCACAACTGGTGAAAAAATCTCATGAAAGTCAATGCCTGCTTTCTGAGAAAAACCTTTTGCGACCGGCCTCGCTTTGTACCTGTCTTCTGTATCATCAACACCCTTCTTCAATTTGTAAACCCACTTACATCCCACAATTTTTCTGTCTTTAGGAAGTTCTACCAGATCCCATGTGGCATTCTTTGCTAACGCCTTCATCTCGTCCTTCATAGCCTCTTTCCACTTACCACTGTTTGAACCTTCTATAGCTTCCTGATAGCACAAAGTTTCATCATCGTTAGCAGTTAAAGCAACTGAAGTAACATAATCATCATACCTTTTAGGAAGTTGTCTGATTCTCGTAGACCTCCTTAAAGATGTTTCTGGTACTTCCACAATTTGCTGATTATTATCTGTAGGAACTTCTTCATGATCAGCATCTGAAACACGTTCATGATCTGCATCTGAAACTTGTTCATGATCTGAATCTGAAACTTGTTCATCTAGACTATCATCAGTATTTGAACTGGTTTCAAACTGAATGTGTTGAAGCTTAGGTACATTATCCTGTTTCAATTTATCATCTACATATGGATTTTCAAGTGAAGATTCATTAAATTTAACATCTCTGTTAATGATGATCTTGTGAGTAGTAGGATCCCACAACCTGTATCCCTTAGTCCCATCACCATATCCAACAAAGATATATCTTTTTGATTTAGGATCTAATTTAGAACGCTAATGTTTCGGAACTAGAGCATATGCATCACAACCAAAAACTTTCAGTTTAGAATAATCACATGGATAACCTTTCCATACCTCTTGAGGAATTTTGCATCCTATTGTAGTTGATGGTGATCGATTTACCAAGTAACAAGCTGTAGAAACCGCTTCTGTCCACAATTCCTTCTGCAAATTGGTGTTACTAAGCATACTTCTTGCTCTCTCTAAGATAGTCCTATTCATGCGTTCAGCAACTCCATTTTGCTGAGCAGTATATACAGTGGTTTTATGTCTTTCGATCCCAGTGTCCTTGCAATAATTGTCAAATTTCTTTGAAGTAAAATCCCCACCATTGTCAATTCTTAAACATTTAATGGTTCTTCCAGTGATGTTTTCAACTAATGCTCTAAACTGTTTGAAAACTGTGAATACATCAGACTTCTTCTTTAACATGTAGACCCACACTTTTCTAGAGAAATCATCAATAAAAGATACAAAATATGACGATCCTCCATATGAGGTTGTAGGAGATGGACCCCAAACATCAGAATGGATATAATCAAGGATTCCCTTACTAGTATGTTTTCCAGTTTTAAACTTCTACTTGCTTTGTTTCCCAAACAGACAATGTTTGCAGAAATCTAACTTAGAAGATTTTAAACTAGGAAGTAACTTACGATCAGATAAAATTTTTAATCCTCTTTCGCTCATATGGCCCAACCTTTGATGCCATAAATGAATAGAATTACTGTCATTTTCAGATACTGTAGAACCATGATCTGACTCTGTTCTTCCTTCTAACTGAAAAAGATTTCCAACTTTCTTTGCTTTCATTACTAGTAAAATTCCTTTATAAGATTTCATTACTCCACCTTGAATAAAGGTTTTATATCCATTTGTGTCTAGTACTCCTAGTGAAATGAGGTTTTTTCTTAGTTCAGGTACGTGTCTTACATCAGTTAGAATTTTATTTGTCCCATCAAACATTTTAATCTGGATGCTTCCAATTCCCACAATATTACATGAGACATCATTTCCCATGTAAACAACTCCATCATTGATTGATTTATAAGTTTTAAACCACTCTCTATGAATGCACATGTGATTTGACGCACTAGAATCTAACAGCCAATGTTGATCACGATTAGACAAACTAACTGATAACACTTCATCACTCATACCTGAAATGGATTCCGAACATGTATCTGTTGTGTTTGCTTCTTCCTTTTCTGTCGAAGAGTCTCCATTGGATGTTTGCCGTCTTTTCCAACAATCCTTCTTCAAGTTTCCTGATTTGCCACAAAAATAACACTTTACCTTACTCTTCTTCCCTTTCGATTTTTAACGCGAGTTGTTGTGCTTACTGAAGCGTCTTTCTTTAGAATGACCTCTGACCATCATTGCTTCTGATGTAGAGGTTTCTGAATTTGACCTTTTACTTGTTTCTTCAGACAACAAAGCTCCAACAACATCATCAAATTCAATGGTTTCTGATGAACTAAGACTTATAGAAGTAACAAAATGATACCATGACTCGGGAAACGAGCATAATAAAGTTACAGCTTTATCTTCTGATTCAAATTTTACTTCTATACTTTCTAATTACACCAGGAGAGTATTAAAGGTATTCAGATGATTAGTTATCGCCGTACCTTCCTTCATGCACAAGCTGTACAATTGTCATTTCAGAAGAATCCTATTGGTTAAGGATTTTGTCATGTACAACTTTTCAAGCTTTTTCAACAAACTAGCAACAGTTTTCTCTGACACAATGTTAAAAAAAACATCATCCGCCAAACACAGTCGAATGCCACTCAGTGCTCTTTCATCCAAGTCACTCCATTCATCATCTGTCATGGTATAAAGTTGTTTGGCTTTTCCCAACAGCACCTTCGCCATGCATTGTTGCACGAGTAGATCATACATCTTCACTTTCCAGATCTCAAAGTTGTTTTTGCCATTGAACTTCTCGATCTCATACCGGGCACTTTGTGTTTTTGCCATGTTTATTAGCTCGTATCACAAAATCTCCAATTGCAACTCTTAATAAATGAAATTTTTGATTAGAAAATACCCTTGCCTTATAAAAAATTCCCTTCCCCTAATATCATGGCATACAACAAATCGATTTAATACAAGATCGATTTTAAATGGATTAACCAAATCGATTTATTTGAAGAACTTCAAATCGATTTTATGGCATATAATAAACCTCTCAATTTAGTAAAAAAAAAAAATGCCACATTATAAACTCCATATAATCGATTTCTAAGTGCCACCCTTTTTAATAAAATCGATTTAATTTTAAAACCACCACTCAAAACGATATACACAAATTGATTTATATAAATCGATATTAAAAAACTTCAAATCGTTTTTTTGTTTTAAAGAATGGAAATAACACACCTCTCACCATTTAACGCTGCCTTTAATGCAGCTTAACGAGCTTTTCTCCTGCATACCTTCAATCGATGATCTTTGTTTATAATTGGAGCTTGATTATTTGACCGAGAACCAGTTCTCACGGCGGTAATGGTTTCACGCGGTTCTCGCTACATAGATCAACAGGTTGGGGAACTGCTTCTCCCACTCTTAACTCCGCCAACATTTGCACAGACCTCTGCTCATTTCAGACAGTGTGATCTACGCATTCCATCAATGTTCCACGCGGTTTATAGTGAGTTATGGCTTCAAATCATGGCTTAAATGAATGAATGTTCTATGCCATTAATTTCAAGCTCGACACAATCTTGCTCTCTGCGCGCAAGATGTATACAGACCCCACGTTTTTGCACCATATGATACCAGGTAATGTAGCCTTACACACCACTCAACCTCCACGGCACTGCTTCCAGCTCATGACAATAATTATCAGCAGATCTAGCCAAGACATTACAATCGCATGCAGCAGACCAGGTTTCAACCACCTCAGTCACTCAGATTCAAATTAAACGCTCTGATACCAATTGATGAGCTCAGCAACGGAAAAAAATTAAACAAAACACACAGAACACACAACAGAAACAAACATAAAGACACAGATTTTAACGTGGTTCACCCAACCAATCTGGGTTACGTCCACCTAACAGGGCATCGGCAATCTCATCCAACAACTAGAGAAATACAATAGAAGAGTTTCTCATCTGTTCATCTCTTCCACTCACCTCACATCCCTCATCATGCTCACTTGCCTCTACGGGCTTACATTTTATAGTTGTGAATGGAAACAGAATCATAAATTCACTCACAACAAATATAGGATGCATTACCTCATCATCAGAGATAGATGGAGTGAATTTAGCAACAAATCCTATTGTTGTCACCTACATGATATTTTCTCCAAAAATAATTAAAAGAAAATCTCAACAAGACTTGCCTACAAAATGGGTGGTGAGAGCATTGAGGGAGAAGGCGCCATAGCAGATGATGTTATGGCGGTTGCAATGGACATACCAATGAAAAATTTTTGTTTACATTGTTTTTATAGTTTTCTTTCATTGAACCAGCTAAGTCATCCAACATTTCCATTGACTGAATTGATACAGTCACTGAATATAATCGATATTTTCCCTCACAATTTATGTCATAAGGTTTCACCATTTATGAGCATTCAAATACTCTCATAAATTATGATATGAATTCCAATATAAATAAAATTAATTCCAATATAAATAAAATTAGTGCAGTAATATAAATTAAATAAACAATAATGAGATTCATATTAATTCCAATAAGCATTAAAACATTTATTTCATAATATATCAAAAAATCATGAAAATTAACTATATTATTATTAACTAAAAAAAATAGTGAATGATTTAAATATATATACATTTAAAAAAAAATAACACGATTCTTAATTATCAAGATTGAATTTTATTGTATTATAGATATATATTTTTAAGAAATATTTGTTACAATATCATGGGCCAATGCCATGATTTATTAATATCACATTCCCAAAAACTATAACTCGTTTTTTTAAGTCTCATTTGTTATTACTTTAAAAAAAAAATTGTGGCTGGTTATTCAAGTCTACATGCTACTCATTTCAACTTACTTCCTTATTGTATCCATCTGAACAATTAACTCTAGATTAATTAATCGGGTTGACATGATGTATAATAATAAAAATAATTAGAGTTTGATATTATTTAAAAAATATAATGAATAAATAGTAAATGGTGGGTTTAAATTATAACATAGTTTTAGGTTTCATAATGTAATGTAAAAAACAAATTGTGACTATCATGTGGTAATATATCACCAATTATACTTCCTATTGTATTAGAAGCTCTCATTAATATTAAGTTTTCATTATTACACAATTGCGAGACAACCCCTAATATTAAATTATAATAAAATTATTTTAATACAATAATAAATTGTAAGATTAAATTATAATAATTATTTTAATACAATTATACTATAATATTATATTATTAAATTATTATAAGGTTTATGGAGTAGTGGTCTCTTATGCATGCAATTCAAATGTATGCCTACTCACAATTAACTATAAAGAACAAAATATTATTTTATTAAATTATTCTATCTCATGTGGATTTATTTTTTATTAATTCAAACAAAATTTGTTTCTATGGTACTCAAGTGTCCATGCTACCCATTGGGACTTCCTTAATGTTGATTTACTTTAGTTAATATGATGTTTCATATTATTTAAACAATATAATGAATAACTAATAAATTGTAGGTTTAAATTATAATATAGTTTTATATTCATAAATTAGTTGTAAAACAAATTGTGACTATCATGTCATCATATATCACTTAGATAATGCAATTATACTTCTTGTTTTAATCAACATTTGTATTAAAGTTTTGTGTATTGAAAGGTTTGCTTAATAACAAGGTTTCATTAACACATAATTGCTATATAAGGAATAAACCTTAAGGCTAAATTTTAATGAAATTATTTTAATACATTAACAAATTATAAGATTAAATTATAATAATTATTTTAATACAATTATATTATAATATTATATTATTAAATTATTATTATTATTATTATTATTATAATAGTATGTTGGAATTGTACTTAAATGTTTTTAACTTTAAAATATTAATTAAAACTTAAATTGACAATATATTAATTAAAATATTTATTTAAAAATGTTTAATAACATTAATTTAAACATGTTTAAAGAAATTAATTAATACAACATTAATTAATTAAACTATTAAAACAATAATTAACATTAATATGAATTATTAAAGCATTAATATCAATTAATTAATTTTTAACATTATATGAAACATTGACAACATTCTATAAAAAACATTAAAATGTTTAAGAACATTAATTAAAACATTTGGCAATATATTAATTAAAACATTTATATAAAAGTGTTCAATTATAATAAACATTGGTTTTTAAAATTTAAAATTAATATTTTCATATTAATTAATAGAAATATTAAGTTAATTAATTAAAATATTTAATAACATTAAATAAAATACTTGGCAATATATTAATTAAAATATTTATATAAAATTCTACAAGGCGAACGAAGATGAAACCTCATGAGGGGTGGTTAAACATTGAGACAATTATTGTTATAAATGAGACAATTATTGGATATAATATGAAAGTTTATATTATTGGGTATAATAATAAGTCTTATAATATTATTTTTTAATGTTACACTTTATAATATTAAGTTTTGAATATATATAGGGCTTATAATATTTGGTTTTAATATTATGATTTACATTATGGATTAATATGTTGGGTTATAATATATATTCTAATATATAGGGTTTATAATTAGGCTTTAATATTGGGTTTATAATATTTGAGTTTAATATTAGCGTTTATAAGATTGTGTTTAATATTTAGAGTTTATAACATTGGGGATTATAATATTTCAGTTCATAATATTGATTCTTAGGGTTTACTCATCTCTTGTGTTTTTAATATTGACCCCTTGGAGTTATTGATCCCTTAGGTATTTAATATTTATCCCTTGGGTTCATGAATTTATTTGGTTTGTAATATTAAATCCTTGCATTTATTAGTTCATTTGGTTTATAATATTAATAACCCCTTGGGTTTATTAATCTCTTGAGTTTAAAATATTAATTCTTATGGTTTATTAATATTTTGATTTTAAAGTATTAATTCTTATGCTTTATTAATTTCTTGGTTTATAATATTAATATTTATCCCTTCGGTTCACCAATTCCTTTGGTTTACAATATTAAACCCTTGGGTTTATTAGTTTATTTGGTTTATATTATTAATAAATTTTTTGGTTTATTAATCTGTTCAATTTAAATTATTAATTCATAGGGTTTATTAATTTCTTAGGTTTTCAGTTTAAGATATTAATAATTAGGGTTTATTCATCTCTTGACTTTTCTAATTCTTTTGTTTGGTAATATTAGGCGTTAAATATTAGTTTTGCACTTTAATATTAATGCATGGTTCAATGTCACATTATGAAAAACATTGTCTCAATATGAAAATCAGCCATGGGCTACCATTGTTAAGCATAGTTAGTCGTAGTCAATGAAGGTCTTTCATGGTCGAATGTCACATTGTGACAAAGATTGTCTAAATATGAAAATTAAACATCGCAAACCATGGTCATTCTTCGTCCAACGTCACATTGTGACAACAATTGTCTCAATGTTTTAATCAAGCATGCTCAACCATGTTTATTTTACAGTTTATAGTATTTATCTAAATATTTTTATATACTTGAGGTTTATAATATTTATCTACATGTTTTTATATGCTTGAGTTTTATAATATTAATATCTTAGGTTTAATATTATTCCCTTGAGTTTATAATATTAATAATCATGTGAGTTTATCAAACCTTTTTGTTTAAGATATTAATGTTTAGGCTTTATAATCTCTTATGTTTTTCGTATTGCTCCCTTCACCTTATTGATCCCTTAGGTTTTTAATATTTATCCCTTGGGTTAATCAGTTCTTGTTGTTTATATTATAAAACCCTTGGGTTTATTAGTTCTTTTCATTTATAATATTAATCCACCCTTCGGTCTTAGCATCTCTTGAGGGAAAAATATTAATTCCTAGGCTTTATTAATCTCTTGTGTTTTTAATATTGATCCCTTGACCTTATTGATCCTTTAGGTTTTTAATATTTATCCCTTCGGTTCACCAATTCCTTTAGTTTCTAATATGAAACCCTTGTTGTTATTAGTTCTTTGTGTTTATAATATTAATAACCCCTTGGGTTTATTAATATCTTGAATTTAAAATATTAATTCTTAGGGTTTGTTAATATCTTGAGTTCAAAATATTAATTCTTAGGGTGTAGTAGTTTCTTGGTTTATAATATTAATATTTATCCCTTGGGTTCACCAATTACTTTGGTTTATAATACTAACCCTTGAGTTTATTACTTCTTTTAGTTTATAACATTAATAATGTCTTTGGTTTAAAAATTTATTTAATTTAAAATATTAATTGTTAGTGTTTATTAATTTCTTACGTTTTTTAGCTTAAAATTTTTATTCTTAGGGTTTAATTATCTTTTTTGTTTTTAATATTGATCCCTTGGCTTTATTGATCATGTAGGTTTTTAATATTTATCCCCTCGATTCACCGATTCCTTTGATTTATAATATTAAACCACTGCGTTTATTAGTTCTTTTGGTTTATAATATTAATAATCCCTTGGGTTTATTAATATTTTGACTCTTAATATTATGATTTAGATTATGACGTAATATGTTGGGTTATAATATAGATTCTAATATATATCGTTTATAATTAGGTTTTAATATTGAGTTTATAATATTTGGCTTTAATATTAGGGTTTATAATATTGTGTTTAATATTTAGAGTTTATAACATTTGAGATTATAATATTTCGGTTCATAATATTGATTCTTAGGTTTTATTGGTCTCTTGTGTTTTTGATATTGATCCCCTCACCTTATTGATCCCTTAGGTCTTTAATATTTATCTGTTGGTTTGACCAATTCCTTTGGTTTGTAATATAAAACCCTTGGGTTTATTATGTTGGTTTATAATATTAATAATCCCTTGGGTTTATTAATCTCTTAAGTTTAAAATATTAAGTCTTGGGGTTTATTAATCTCTTGAGTTTAAAACATTAATTATTTTGCTTTATTAATTTCATGGTTTATAATATTAATATTTATCCCTCGGGTTCACCAACTCCTTTGGTTTATAATATTAAACCCTTGGGTTTATTAGTTCTTTTGGTTTATAATATTAATAATCCCTTTGGTTTATTAGTCTCTTCACTTTAAATTATTAATTCTTAGGGTTTATTCATTTCTTATGTTTTAAGTTTAAGATATTAATTATTACGGTTTATTAATCCCTTGAGTTTTCTAATTGTTTGGGTTGGTAATATTAGGTGTTAAATATTAGTCTTACACTTTAATATTAATGCATGGTCCAATGTAACATTATGAAAAACATTGTCTCAATCTTAAAATCAGGCATGGGCTACCATTGTTAATCATAGTTAGTCGTAGTCAATGAAGGTCTTCCATGGTCGAATGTCACATTGTGACAAATATTGGCTCAATATGAAAATCACCCATGGAAAACCATCATAATTCTTCACCCAACATCACATTGTGACAACAATTGTCTCAATATTTAAATCAAGCATGCGCAGCCATGTTTATTTTATGGTTTATAGTATTTATCTAAAGAGTTTTATATAGTTTAGGTTTATAATATTTATCTAAAGGTTTTTATATACTTGAGGTTTCTAATATTAATATCTTAGGTTTAATATTATTCGCTTGAGTTTATAATATCTTAGGTTTAATATTATTCGCTTGAGTTTATAATATTAATAATCATGTGAGTTTATCAAACCTTTTTGTTTAATATATTAATTTTTAGGCTTTATTAATCTCTTATGTTTTTCATATTGATCCTTTCGCCTTATTGATCACTTAAGTTTTTAATATTTATCCCTTGGGTCTATAATATAAATCCCTTGCGTTTATTATTTTTTTCGTTTATAATATTAAACCACCCTTGGATCTAAGAATCTCTTGAGTTAAAAATATTAACTCTTAGGGTTTATTAATTTCTTAGGTTTTTGAGATAAAAATATTAATTCCTAGGCTTTATTAATCTATTGTGTTTTTAATATTGATCCGTTGGCCTTATTGATCCCTTAGATTTGTAATATCAAACCCTTGGAGTTATTATTTCTTTACGTTTAAAATATCAATAACCCCTTGGTTTATTAATATCTTGAGTTTAAAATATTGATTCTTAGGGTTTGTTAATCTCTTGAGCTTAAAATATTAATTATTAGGGTGCATTAATTTCTTGGTTTATAATATTAATATTTATCCCTTGTGTTTTTGATATTGATCCCCTCACCTTATTTATCCCTTAGGTCTTTAATATTTATCTGTTGGTTTCACGATTTCCTTTGCTTTGTAATATTAAACCCTTGGGTTTATTATGTTGGTTTATAATATTAATAACCCCTTGGGTTTATTAATCTCTTAATTTTAAAATATTAAGTCTTGGGGTTTATTAATCTCTTGAGTTTAAAATATTAATTCTTCTGCTTTATTAATTTCATGTTTTATAATATTAATATTTATCCCTTGGGTTCACCAAATCCTTTTATTTATAAAATTAAACCTTTGGGTTTATTAGTTATTTTGGTTTATAATATTAATAATCCCTTTGGTTTATTAGTATCTTCACTTTAAAGTATTAATTCTTAGGGTTTATTCATTTCGTACATTTTAAGTTTAAGATATTAATTATTACGGTTTATTAATCCCTTGAGTTTTATAATTCTTTTGGTTGGTAATATTAGGTGTTAAATATTAGTCTTACACTTTAATATTAACGCATGGTCCAATGTCACATTATGAAAAACATTGTCTCAATATTAAAATCAGCCATGGGCTACCATTGTTAATCATAGTTAGCCATAGACAATGAAGGTCTTCCATGGTCGAATGTCACATTGTGACAAATATTGTCTCAATATGAAAATCACCCATGGAAAACCATGATCATTCTTCACCCAACATCACATTGTGACAAAAATTGTCTCAATATTTAAATCAAGCATGCTCAACCATGTTTATTTTATGGTTTATAATATTTATCTAAAGAGTTTTATATAGCTGAGGTTTATAATATTTATCTAAAGGTTTTTATATACTTGAGGTTTATAATATTAATATCTTAGGTTTAATATTATTCCCTTCAATTTATAATATTAATAATCATGTGGGTTTATCAAACCTTTTTGTTTAAGATATTAATTTTTAGGTTTTATTAATCTCTTATGTTTCTTATATTGATCCCTTCGCCTTATTGATCACTTAAGTTTTTAATATTTATCCCTTGGGTTTATTAATTTTTTTCATTTATAATATTAAACCACCTTTGGATGTAAGAATCTCTTGAGTTAAAAATATTAGCTCTTACGGTTTATTAATTTCTTAGGTTTTTGAGATAAAAATATTAATTCTTAGGCTTTTTTAATCTATTGTGTTTTTAATATTGATCCCTTGGCCTTATTGATCCCTTAGATTTTTAATATTTATCCCTTTAGTTCACCAATTCCTTTGGTTTGTAATATCAAACCCTTGGTGTTATTAGTTCTTTATGTCTAAAATATTAATAACCCCTTGGTTTGTTAATCTCTTGAGTTTAAAATATTTATTCTTAGGGTTTGTTAATATATTGAGTTTAAAATATTAATTATTAGGGTGTATTAATTTATTGGTTTATAATATTAATATCTATCCCTTGGGTTCACCAATTACTTTGGTTTATAATATTAAACCCTTGGGTTTATTACTTTTTTTGGTTTATAATCTTAATAATGTCTCGGGTTTATTAATTTATTTAATTTAAAATATTAATTATTAGGGTTTATTAATTTCTTAGGTTTTTGAGTTTAAAAAATTTATTCTTAGGGTTTAATAATCTTTTTTGTTTTTAATATTGATCCATGGGCCTTATTGATAATGTAGGTTTTTAATATTTATATCCTCGGTTCACACATACCTTTGGTTTAGAATATTAAACCCTTGCATTTATTAAGCTCTCTTTTGGCTTTTAATATTAATAATCCTTTAAGTTTATTAATATTTTGAGTTTTAATATTATGATTTACATTATGGTCTAATATGTTGGCTTATATTATAGATTCTAATATATAGTGTTTATAATTAGGCGTTAATATTGTATTTATAATATTTGGGTTTAATATTAGGGTTTATAATATTGTGTTTAATATTTACAGTTTATAACATTGGGTATTATAATATTGCGGTTCATAATATTGATTTTTAGGGTTTATTGATCTCTTGTGTTTTTAATATTGATCCCTTATTTATTTAATAGTTATCCCTTCGATTCACCAATTCCTTTGGTTTGTAATATTAAACCCTTGGGTTTATTATTTTGGTTTATAATATTAATAACCCCTTGGGTTTAGTAATTTCTTAAGTTTAAAATATTAAGTCTTAGGGTTTATTAATCTTTTGAGTTTAAAATATTAATTCTTATGCTTTATTAATTTCTTGGTTTATAATATTAATATTTATCCCTTGGGTTCACCAATTCCTTTGGTTTATAATATTAAACCATTGGGTTTATTAGTTCTTTTGGTTTATAATATTCATAATACCTTCAATTTATTAATCTCTTCAGTTTAAATTATCAATTCTTAGGGTTTATTCATTTCTTATGTTTTGAGTTTAAGATATTAATTAATAGGGTTTATTAATCCCTTGAGTTTCCTAATTCTTTGGGTTGGTAATATTATGCATTAAATACTAGTCATACACTTTAATATTAATGCATGGTCCAATGTGACATTATAAAAAACATTCTCTATATGAAAATCAACCATGGGCTAACATTGTTAATCATAGTTAGTCATAGTTAATCAAGCTCTTCCATGGTAGAATGTCACATTGTGACAACGATTGTCTCAATATGATAATCAACCATGGAAAACCATGGTCATTCTTCGTCCAACGTCGCATTATGACAATAATTGTCTCAATGTTTAAGTCAAACATGCTCAACCATGTTTATTTTACGGTTTATAGCATTTATATAAAGAATTTTATATACTCGAGGTTTATAATATTAATCTCTTAGATTTAATATTATTCCCTTGAGTTTATAATATTAACAATTATGTGAGTTTATCAAACCTTTTTTTTTAAGAAATTAATTTGCACACTTTATTAATCTCTTATGTTTTTCATATTGATCCCTTCACCTTATTTATCCCTTAGGTTTTTAATATTTATCCATTGGGTTTATGACATAAAACCCTTTGGTTTATTAGTTCTTTTATTTTATAATATTAAACCACACTTGGTCTTTACAATCCCTTGAGTTAAAAATATTAATTCTTAGGGTCTATTAATTTCTTAGGTTTTTGAGTTAAAAATAATAATTCTTATGGTTTTTTAATCTCTTTTGTTTTTAATATTGATCCTTTGATATTATTGATCACTTATGTTTTTAATATTTATCCCTTGGGTTCACCAATTCCTTTGGTTTGTAATATCAAATCCTTGGCTTTATTAGTTCTTTTTGTTTATAATAATAATAATCCGTTGGGTTTATTAATATCTTGAGTTTAAAATATTAATTCTAAGTGTTTATTAATCTCTTGACTTTAAAATATTATTATTAGGGTTTATTAATTTCTTGGTTTATAATATTAATATTTATCCTTGGGTTCACCAACTACTTTGGTTTATAGTATTAAACCCTTGGGTTTATTACTTCTTTTGGTTTATAATATTAATAATGTCTTGGTTTTATTAATCTATTTAATTTAAAATATTAGTTATTAGGGTTTATTAATTACTTAGGTTTTTTAGTTTAAAAAATTTATTCTTAGGGTTTAGTAATCTTTTTTGTTTTTAATATTGATCCCTTGGCCTTATTGGTCGTGTATGTTTTTAATATTTATCCCTTGGGTTCACCGATTCCTTTGGTTTATAATATTAAACCCTTGCATTTATTCGTTCTTCTGGTTTATAATATTAATAATACCTTGGGTTTATTAATATTTTGAGTTTAAAATATTGATTATTATAGTATTAATATCCTAGATTTTTTAGTATAAAATATTAATTCTTAGTGTTTATTAATTTCTTGTCTTTTTAATATTAATCCCTTGGCCTTATTGATCCCTTGGGTTTATTATTTCCTTGGGTTTTTAATATCAATCCATTTTGTTTATTAATCCTTTATATTTTTAATTCATTGGGTTAATAATATTAGCAATCCCTAAAGTTGATTGTTATCTTCATTTTATAAGATTAATAATCATGTGAATTTATCATTCATTTGTATTTAAAATATTAATTCCTAGTCTTTATTAATCTATTCTGTTTTTAATATGGATCCCTTGCTTTTTAATATTCTGCCATTGGGTTTATAATATTAGACCCTTGAGGTTATTCGTTCTTTTGGATTATAATATTAATAATTCCTTCGTATATTTGTAAGAGATATATACTGATTATAAATAGTAATAAAATACTAGTATTATGTTATATTTTAATTTTAGTATAGTTTTAGTTATAACTATTAATGTATTGAAAACATTTAATAATATTTTATTATCAAATAATAAAATATTATATATTTTAATATATATATATATATATATATATATATATATATATATATATATATATATATATATATATATATATATATATATATATATATATATATATATATATATAGTATCAATATAGTTTATATTATTAATATATTATAAGTAGATATATAAGATATATTGGTAATTATATTCATAAATGTATAATGATTATTTTGGTAAAATACATGTGCTGGGTGGTGCATATAGGTCTATCGACATATATCAAACACATTAGTGAAGTTGGTTGTAAATCTATTTCATATACACCTATCAGGGTATATCAACCACATTGTTAAATGTGATTGTGCAAGTTATAAAATTCATTGATTTAGCATTTTCTTCTATATCTCTTGCATTTTCTCATTGGTCGTTTTCTTCCCTAAATGGAGATATTTTTGGACAAGTTATTTTAGGGATCCATCTTAGATCTTGGGAAATAGATGGGACTTGAACACCCTTTTCAGAAATAGATAATGGATCTTTTTGTATATAATATATATACAAGTTTATATATATATATATATATATATATATATATATATATATATATATATATATATATATATATATATATATATATATATAAACTTGAGAAATGGATAGGACTTGAGCACCTTCTATGGGACTTGAAAACCATCTATGGGACTTAAACACCAATTTTAGAAATGGATCATGGATGCTTTTGTAAGATGCAAGAAACTCAAAAATTATGTAGAGAAGTTCTTTACTACTTTGGGAATTATGCGTCTTTCATCCTTTCCTACCAATAATACCGCTTATAGGACATTAGCCGGCAATATATAATAAGAAAGTGTGGGCTCGAAGACCATGTGGGAGAATCTAGGTCAGAGGTTCATTTCCATGGGCATTGTCTAGATCCTAACAGTTATATTCAGGGAGCAACTTCTACCTCGTTTAAATGTCCCAGATGGAAGGTGGGTAAACTAGAAAGAGTTGAAGGAGCAAGTATTTCAGGGGATTTTGTTCGATAAAAACAATACGCTGACATCCCATTACATGCCCTCTCCTTGGCCCGCCATTGCAGATTCTCTAGAGGATTGTACATATATATTTCAAGGGCATATTAGCCTGCTCAAAAATTATGTTGGGCTTTATCAATATGATATTCATGGTTCAGAAGAAAAAGCTTTGTAGGATCTTACTCAGATACCATTTATAAGGAATGGATCAAATAATCCTCTAGGAATGAAAAAATACATTGGAAATACTTCGGTTATGATTCATCATTAATTATGGTGGTTGGTGATCACCATTTTATATATATTTTGTATGGAAATAGGAATGGTTTATAACTATAATGACATAGCCTTTCATTGTCAGAGTTGTTTATATATATATATATATATATATATATATATATATATATATATATATCTGTGTGTGTTACAATAAATCATGGCTAGATGGATTAATTTGGGAGATGCCAAGATCAAACCTATCTAATAACTCATAATTTAGATATACTAATAATTTATGATTAGCAACAACCTGTTGACATATTAATCTCACTGTTTGTTAGGTTCAGTTCATTTAATTTATTGTCTGCTAGGTGTCATAGGTAGTTTAGTTCTACTTCAGTCATTTATTGTTGATGTTTCCAATGTATTCCTATTTAACTATTTCATAATATTGAGATGAGAAAATCTCTTCTCCAGTTCACATTTCAGTTCTCAATTCTTTAAGAAATTGCTGCCATAGAGAAAAATCAGACTTGGGAATTAGCTGATCTCCCAATAGACAAAACAAAAATTGGTGTAAAATGGGTATATAAGACCAAGCTAAATGAAAAAGGGAAAGTTGAGAAACATAAGGCAAGGCTAGTTGCCAAAGGATTCTCACAATAGTTTGGTGTTTACTATGTTGAAACATTTGCTTCAGTAGCAAGGTTAGATACTGTTAGAACCATTTTTTCCACAACAGCTCAACACAAATGGAAATTCTATCAGCTTGATGTAAAATCTGCCTTCCTAAATGGTGTATTACAGGAAGAATTTTATGTAGAGCAGCGTCCAGGTTTTGAAGTAAAAGGACAAGAGCATAAAGTATATAGATTGAAGAAAGCTTTATATGGTTTGAAACAAGGTTCAAGGTATATATCTAGGTATGCTTTCCTATGGGCTATGACTGGCATCGACTACCACCATCGATCGACTCTTGGCTCGACTAGTGGCATTGAGTGAATAAACACCTGTGATCTAGTAGCAGCATTAAGTAGCGGCATTGACTGCTAGTAAACTAAAAAAGACTACAGTCTCTAAAGCTATTACTTCTTACCTTACAAATTAAGGCTTATTCTCTTTCTTTTGACAAGAATGGACACAGCAAGAAGCTTATTCGCTAGAGCTCAGGGGAATGCAACTGTTGGTTCCACCCTAAAGGCTACTCACCTGAACTCTAATAAATACCAATACATAAGGACCTGTGACTTACTGTGCTTTATGGTTTGATTTCGTGTTAATCTGAGCCCTTATGCACCCATAAGAACAGATCGATTTCTATGTGCTCCTGGACTTGGAATTGGATCCGCGGGGACATAAACTGTAATGAGGTCTGCAAGAGCTTGGTACAGTCACATCGACACCTATCTCATCAAAAGTGGTTTTTCCAGAAGCAGCCATGAACCCACTTTGTATACCAAATCTCATGAAGGTAAAATTCTTATTGTATGCCTTTATGTAGATGATTTTCTTTATACAAGAAATATGATGTTAGAATATTTCAAAGCAGCAATGCAAGTAGAGTTTGACATGACAGATCTACGAGTCATGAAATATTTCCTAGGAATTGAAATTCACCAATCTGATAATGGCATTTTTTTTGGTCAACAAAAATATGCCACTGATATCATTCAAAAGTTCAGAATGACCAATTGCAAATCAGCTGATACACCAACTGCTCAAGGTACCAAACTCAACAAAGAATATGTAGCACCATCTGTTGATCCCACATTGTATAAAAGCCTAGTTGGTAGTTTGTTGTATCTAACTGCAACTAGACCAAATATTATGTTTGCAACAAGTTTTTTCTCCAGGTTTATGCAGTCACCAAAGCTTACTCATTGTTAGGTTGAAAAAAAGATCTTAAGGTATATTGCAGGGACCATAGACTATGGTTTGTTTTATACACATTCTGAAAATTATTCACTTTTAGGTTATACAAACAACGATTATGCATGGAGTTTAGATGATCGAAAAAGTACCTCAGGGTATGTTTTTCATCTTGGAACAAATCTGATTTCATGGGCATCCAAGAAACAATCAATTGTTTCAATATCTTCTGCAGAGGCAGAATATGTAGCAGCAAATTCAACAGCTTGTCAAGAAGTATGGTTGAGAAGATTATTGAAAGACATTTCAGATATTCAGAAGGAGCCAAATCCAATTTACTATGATAACAGTTCAACAATTTCTTTATCAAAAAATCATGTTTTTCACAAAAAGAGCGAGCACATTGACACACGTTTTCATTTCATTCGTGAACTTGTCAATGATGGGGACATCACACTTTCTTTTTGTGGTTCCAAAGATCATCTTGCAGATATTTTCAGAAAGCCAATGGGAAAGAATGTATTTGAATTTCAAAGAGAGAAATTAGGCATTGTTAGTGCCTCCACTTGTAACAGTTGAGATTAGGAGGGGATGTTGAGATATTAATCTCACTGTCCGTTAGGTTTCGTTCATTTAATTTATTTTCTGCTAGGTGTCATAGGTAGTTTAGTTTTACTACAGTTTACTTCAGTCATTTATTGCTGATGTTTCCAATGTATTCCTAAATATTTCGTAATATTGAGATGAGTAACTCTCTCTGCTCCAATTCACGTTTCAGTTCTCAATTATTTACACAACCTAGAATCCAAGAAGGTTGAGTAGCCTACTCCTTCAGCCTTATCAAAATAAAAATATGTCCCAAGTACATTTGATTATTTTACTTGGTGTTGAGCTAAGAGTAACCTAGGCTGAAACCATGAGGGACTACATATTTCATCCAATTACTAGTTGAAAAGCATTTTCTACTAAACATTATCATCCAAGAGGATGTTGGTCTCAATGCCACATCACATATGAGAGTTGATTTGTAGCTATTAGTGAGGTGATTATAGTTATTTGGGTTTGAATTTCAAAACATTGTGGTAAAATCACCAGGGCTATCCACAATTGAGTGTGATAATTTATAGAGTAACAGTGGCTTGGTGGTGGGAACAAGGTGGTTTAAGGGTATTCCATTTTTTGTATCGGAGATTTTAAGAACTTTGCATCACATTGACAATGAAAATTGAGGCATACAAGTGTCATTTTTCCCTCGAAGAGGTTAAGAAGGAACCAGATAAAACTCATCCTAGTATTATAGAAGATCTTAAGGATTGATACCTTTGGGGAACATTTTGCAACTATTGTTGTAACCTCGGATAATTTCAAGAATTTTTTTGTCACTACGGTAAGGTAATTTGTTGTAGTTTTATAAAATCATTTTTTTTATAATGGTTGTTTATGTTGTGAATAAAAATTGGAGTGGAATTAATTTTCATCGTTGTGCACATCAACCATCGATCAAAAGGAATCTTGTCACTTCAAGATGGAGGATCGAGTCCAACCTACAGCTGCTAGAAAAGCCATAGACCCGGAGGAAAATTTAGAAGATTGGTAAATATCATTAAGAAGAGGTTATTCCAAATAGAGGATCATTTAGAATAATAAATTTACCAAGAAAAATTTACTATAATAAGAAATTTGGATTCAAAGAAGCGTAATTCAGAACAAAGGAGGCGAAATTCAGAATTTCGTAATTCTGAATGGAGGAGGGAGAGTTTGAAATGTTGTTGTTCCAAATAAAAAGGACAAAGCTCAAAACTATGTAGTTTGAAACACGGAAGGAAAATGTTTAATTTCGTAATTGCAAGCATTGAAAGGAGAATTCGTAATTTTGTAATTCCAAGTAAAGAAGGAAGACTTCATAATTTTGTTTTTCCAAGGAAAGAGAAACCAGAATTACGTAATTTCAAATAAGAAAAGAAAGATTCATAATTATGTAATATCGATGATGATGTTGCTTCCACTATATATGTTCCCTTTTGTTTCACGTATAACATAAACACTCTCTATCTTATATGTGTCCTCTTCAAAACCTTTGTTTTGCTTCATTGGTAGAGTTTAATTTTCCAGTTTCTGTGCATTTGACCTCTGAACAATGTCAAGAGCTTTTCCACCATTTCAACTCCTTTTCCTTACATCCATGGATAAAAGGTTATCACTCACAAAAATAATTTGTTCAAAATTCCTTTTGTTGATAGCAGATCCCCTACCTTTCATTTGTGTTACCTTTGGTATTGCAAAAAGAAATTCTTTGCACCAAAGCTAAATGGCAAGTGCTTCTTTAGATATTGCTTTCAGTGCACTTTAAGTTGAAGCTGCAACTAATTTAGGGAAAACCATGGTAGAAATAAATTCCAACTACAAAACAGGCCAGTAGTTGAACATTTATTCATTTAAGTAAACTAAGAATGCATCAGAAAGGAAAAATGAAAAAATATGTCAACTTCCACAAATCTCCAGATATTAGGGTTAGAAAGAAATAACTCTGCGTGAAGAGTCAAGAAAATTCTTGCTAGCTTACCAATTCCATGATAGGGTTTCCTACTTGTGAAAATTATATTGACTACTCGAATCCAGATAAGGAACCAACTTCGTAGAAAGCAACATTTATTTCCTTGATTCCATCATTCTCAGTTTTTTTTTTTTTTTTAAAGCAAATTCACCATCATCTACTAGTTTTAATTTAGTGTCATCATTATTAGATACCCTAGGATGCACCGCACTAGTAGGACGTTTGGAAACCAGACTCTCTGAAGTGCTTTGAGAGGAAGTACTAGATAAATCACTGCTTGCTAAAACTATTTCCAAGCTACTATGGATGATCATATCAAGTGGCTCCTTCTCTTCTAAAAATGGATTTGCTATTGGAAGCCTAATAAAATGTAAGACACATTAAACCTTGGATTTTGTAGCTACATGTTCCGAAATCTCATTCCCATTCTCCCCATAAATTTCTAGAGCCTCAAGTAGAAGTAATGTCTCTTGGTCTATAAAAATACATCATTGACACCTGCTCTCTTAGTCATAGGTTCTGTTGGGGTTCCCGTGTTTTGGCCAGGTTGACAAGACCAAAAGATGAGACAACATAGAACCACTTTCAGACCTTAGGATCTAGCCCTCCTAGGTCCAGAGAGGGATCTCTCTATATGAGTAAAAGTGTATGTCTTTGAGGCTCTAAGGTGTGATTTTAGGCTAGTTATGGGCACGAGGTTTGTTTGTTTGATTGTTTATGTTTGGTTGCTAGGAATCAAGAAAGAAGGGTCTAATATGAGACAAGGATGGGCAAAGAGGAAGCTAGGAAAAGATAGATAACTTAGGGAACATCAAGGCCATTGGGCAATGGAGTCAAGAAAGGATTTACTTGTGTTCAATGTGCAAGATTTCAGTTGGGCTAGTCATCTAGAGCATTTGGATCTCCAAGGGTGATTTGTGAAATGGAACATTAAGGACTGAAAATGAAAGGACGAGAACCATCCAATTATGACTATAGATCAGGTTAGAGGTCATTTAACTCCAGACCTTCTTGGAAAAAATTAGAGGCAGGACAAGGGATCTTAAAAGGCTAATTGAGATGGAAAGATCCTAGTGGGGAACAGACAGAGTTATATACCCCCCAGTGTTCTCAACTCATCCAACTAAATCCTAACAAGAACATCTAAACATAGATTTCATTAATTCATACATCAGAGAGCAGGCAATGACATCTACTACACTGGTTAAATCAATTGAAATCAATATTCAGATACACATATAAGCATAAAACATAAAAGGCTAGGAGAGCAACAACATAAGGTACCTATCAAGGGTAAATCTTATGCCAAACTTCTGATGCGAGCCAGTAGAAATGGAATGAGGTGAAAATAAACATAGAGATAGAAAACATCACCAGCTGCTTTAGATCAGGATCCAAAGAAACATGCTTGTCATATTAAAAACAACACCAATCAGGTACATCATTGCCCACAACTTGAACATTCAGTCTAAATACATCAAATCTCAGCCTATCTTACAATATTACACAGAAAACTTCTCTCAAGAGGAGAATGCTTGCAATCTACTGATATCCAATCAACAACCCTTACAATAATTTCCTTCTGTGTTTTATAGCAGAGGATGAACAGAAGATCGACTAAGTAGGTAGGTGAACACTAAATGTTGTATCAAACATCTGAAAGGAAGAGGGCCGAGGTCCATTCTGCTTGTATGCTAAGTATTTAATTTCTGTCACCCCTTTTATGAAAGAGTGATCTTCCTCAGATATGATTTTGACATGTTTCGGCTGTGGTACTCCTGGGGATTTGAACAAAATAAAATAAACTGCTGAGAAGTCTGCCATATCAATGCTCTGGTGGTTTTGAACTGTTGTTAGGGTGGAAATTCTTTCAGGGACAATGTGCATAATAAAAACTGTAAGGGCACCCTGTACTTGCTGAAGAAAAACATTCTTCTGGTGAATAAACCGTGATGTTATCTTTTTCTTGCGCTCAGGACCTTCTGATCGATCCTCGAGGTCTTCAAACTGGTGCTTTGCCTCTAAAACTGCTGCATTATGGATACAAATCTTTAGTCCCGAGCACTGAAAACTATAATCATAAGTCGGTCTTTCTACTGCTCCATAAATGTTGCGATTCTGCAAGATTTGGGTTTCAATGGCGCCGGATAGGGTCACGGACTTTCAAAACCTATCCTTTGAGAAAATTTATACCTCAGCCACCTTTCTTGACATTTCACCAGAGTATCCGCTCCCATATCAGTTCTCTGTCTGCGCAACATGCCATTGAAGAGGTACGTATGCATTCTGGTGGTTTTCTGCCTCTGACAACCCTGCAAGAACACGAAACCTACGAAGAAAATCATGGATGGGGCGGTGGATGATGTGGAAGAGGGGAAAGATCGTGCAGATGGCGATAGAAAGGAGAAATTGTAGAAGAAATGGTGAAAATTCATCCTGGTGGGTGGTTGGCGTAATACAGAGCGAATATGCATGGAAAGCGGACGAAAGCATTAGAAAAAACATGAAATGGACCAAATATATGAAATGGAAGGGGAGAATGTACGGCGGCGAATGTGGAGGTGACGTGGCGGGACTGGGAGACAATGAAACGGCCAACGACGCAGGGACAAATCTGGGCCGTCGAGCACGGCAGAGATCAACGGTGGAGGACGATGGATAGCGGGCCATGGCCTGGGCTATCGCGGGTGCAACTTCATTAAACATTGTGCATCTTTGACGAGCGATAGCCGTCGGATGGCTCGCTCCAGATCGGACGGTCTACGGCAATTTCTCTAGGCATCTATGTCCGGACAATAATGCGCGATGGATGACGTTAACAGGCGGTTTTGGAATCGTACAGGAGGACAGGTGTCGGGCGCTGAGTGGAATCGTTGGCCGTCGGGGAAAAACCACCAAGCGCCCAAAGGCGGTGCGATAAAAACCATGTGGTTTTGAACAGTGCGCGAGGACGGGAGTGGGGACCACTGATCGGGTGAACTCTGCACCGTCGGATCATATTTTAAATGGACGGCGGAGATGAAAGCGGGGGACTTTATAATATAAAGTTTTATGGTTTATGGGAAGCGCCTTTGGGGACAGCGCTTTGGTCACGGCGTTGGGTTACATGGGGAGGAAAGGGCTCGGGGCTAGCAGAGAACGAGCTAGGCCTATCATATAGTCGGAAAGTGGGGTTTTTAACCTTTTTAGTGCATTCCAAGGCCTAAGGGGGTTAATAGGGGAAATAGAGGGTAACGAAGGCACTCTGTCAGAAGGAGAAAAAAGGATAAAAAGGGACATTTTGCAGGGGTACAAGGGGTAAATGCAGACCTTAGGGAAAAGGAACCAACAGAGGGGACTTGTATAAGGCAAAGCAAAGAGAGACCTCAAGGATGATGTGTCTTCAGGGGAGATGCATTCCTTGAAGGTCTCTAAGATGACATAGCCCCCAGCTTGCTTGTCAAGAATTTCATAGGGGGGCTAACAGTGGCTCCACATGGGGATGGGTTCTTCTTGAAGGAGTCAAGAAACCAGAAATAATCTTTGGAGTAGGCCAGATGCCTACTGCTTGGCACATCCCTTTCTTTCTTTGATTTTCAGCTGCCACAATATGAAAATGTTACATCAGCAGAAACATTTTTCCCAATCAAGCTACCTACCCACACTACAATCCAAGCATTTTTTCTTCTTTTGGGGTGCATTTGAGCTAGCAGACCCTTTACATTTTATTTTTGAAATAGAAAACACACCTATTCTACTTCTACCCTTATTGCTCCATGAGGCCAGATTAAACAGTTGGCCTCATATGCTTCTCTACCTAATCTAATATCTGCTGGGATTAAACTGTCCAATAGATTTCTTCTCCTACATTCTAAGACAGGAAATTGAAAAATAGCCAAGCCAGGATTAGACTGTCTGGCTTGCTGGAGTGAAGACCTGTAGAAAACTGAAAACAAAACTTGTGAAGGCATGAAATCTGCACTTTGAAATATCCTTCTTTCTTTGTGACTCAGGTTTTGAGCATATTAGAGTCACTTTCTTTCTTTGTTTCAGCTCTGGTTTTAAGCATGTTAGAGCTGATTCTTCTTTGTTCCTTGCTGGTCCAGATTTTGAGCATGGTAGGACCGACTGTCTTCTCTTCTTTGGCTTAGGTTTTGAGTTTATTAGAGCCAACCTTTGTACTTCATAGGTTCATGTTTTGAACATATCTGAACCTCTCCTTTCTTTCCGTGTTTTTTTTTTTTTTTTTTTTTTTTTTTTAACATTTTCTTCTTTTTCTTAAATATGAAAAACTGCAATGGTATGTACAATGAAAAATGAAACTGGAAATTGGAATTTAGCAGAAGTAATGCTTGAGCATCCTGCCATTGAAAGGACCCCCAAGCAGCTCTGTACCATCAAGTTCTTGCAAGAAGAATGCATTAGTACCCGCAGAAGCTTGGATAATGAATGGAACCTTCCATAAGATGTCAAACTTGCCATGTTTACCTTTGTCCTCTCTTCTTGAATCCCATTTCATAACCTTGTCACCAATTTTGAATTCTGAAGCTTTGGTTCTTTTGTCTAACTGCCTCTTTATGTTTTCCTGAACTCTGACAGCTCTGCTATACACCTGCTCCCTTGTTTGCTGAAGATGGAGTGTTTCATTTATCCTTCTTATCCTGCTGTCTTCCTTTGATTGGATCTCCTGGAAAAGTTTGGTTACTGGAACTCCAAGGCTAGTAGGAAAAAATGCTTCTGTTCCATAAACCAGCTAGAATGGTGACATGCCAATAGATTTCTTTGTGGTGAGCTTGTCAGCCCACAAAGCATGTATCAAATTTTTATGCCATGACTTTTTTCTCTCTTCCAGCAGCTTCTTAATGATTGTGACCAGGCTCTTATTTGATGATTTAGCCAAACCATTACCCTGGGGGTAATAGGTGGTCGAATGACCAAGTGCTATTCCGTACCTGTGACATAAATCAACCATTTTCTTGGATCAGAAGGCAACAGCATTGTCAATGATTATTTTCCTTGGACAGCCAAACCGAGATAGGATGAAGTCTTCTAGGAACCTAATGATGACAGAATCAGTGGCATTCCTAGTGGGTATGGCTTCTATCCATTTAGTGAAGTAATCTGTGGAAGTCAGGATCCACTTTTGTTTCCCAAAAGAAGAGGGGTGAATCTCTCCAATAAAGTCTAGGCCCCATTGCATGAAGGGACCTTCTACAGTGATGGGTTGTAATGGGAGGGGGAGAAGCTTTCTTCTGCCTTCAAAGATCTGGCATTTGTGGCAGGCGAGTATAATTTTATGGACATCATTGAAGAGTGTAGGCCAATAGTAACCAACCCTGAGTATCTTATTTGCAGTGGCTTTCCAACTCAGGTGGCCTCCACAATCCCCAACATGGAATTCCTGTTTAATTCTTTCAGCTTCAGGTTCAGACAAGCATTTCAGCAATAGGCCATTTGGATTTTTCCAGTATAGATTCTCATTCAAAATGTAGTAATTTCTAGCTTTGAGTTTTATGAATCTGGCCTTGGTTTTGGACAGTTTTGGAGGGGCATTGAGGTTGGTGAGCACGTAAAGGATATCAGTATACCAAGGAGGGTTTTGAAACTGCTCCTCAATAGTTGGATGGGGCAATCCTTCCTGCTCATCTAAGGCATTTATCATATTAATGTCAAGGGCCTGCAAGTTTGATTCAGCCATTAACTGGGCCAGGACTTGACCTTTGATCAGTTTGGTGGGCTTTATTTCAAGGTCATGTTCTAAGATGGTAGCAATCCATTTGCCCCTTTTCCCATCAGGGTCCTGGGACAAGATATCTTTGACCATTATATTTGGCACGTAAGCAATGGTGTGAGAATGCAGAATGTACACCCTAAAGTCTTTTAAGGCCTTTACCAGGGTATAGGCCTGTTTCTCCATAATGTTTTACTTTAAGGGTGCATTTCTTAAGGCTTTGCTGAAAAAGGAAATTGGCTGTTCACTACCTTCTGCATTTTTCTGCAGCAAAACCGCAGCTATGGTGTGCTCTGAGGCAAATGAAAAGATCAGGAAATCTTTTGAGAAGTCTAGGCTAATCAGAACAGGAGCTTGTGTGAGTGCAAGTTTTACAGAATCAAAAGATTTTTTAGCTCCTACAGTCCATTTAATTCCTGCCTCCTTATTTAGCATGTCAGTCATTTTCCTAAGGTGCTCAGCAAGGCTGGGAATGAATCTCCTAAGGAAATTGATCTTCCCAATGAAGGACTGTAACTCATTGATGTTCCTTGGGTGTGTGATTTGGAGTATTCCCTCAACTCTCTGTGGGTCTATCCTGATCCCTTTCTCAGAAATGACATGGCCTAGAAGCTTACCTTCTTGCAACCCAAAAACAGTTTTCTTAGGATTTAAGGACAAACCATACCTTCTACATTTTTCAAAAACTTTCCTCAAATGTTTCAGGTGTTCTTCTTCAATTTTGGAAAATACAGTCAAGTCATCCAAGTAGATAACTATGAAGTGTCTTATCTGCTCTGAGAAAGCTATATCCATCGCTCTCTGGAAGGTGGCGCCAGCATTTGTCAATCTAAAGGGCATTTTCACATACATGAAGGTGCCCCATGGAGTGGTAAATGCTGTTTTGAGTTGATCTTCTGGGAGTACTAAGACTTGATTGTATCCAGAAAAGCCATCAAGCAGGGAGATCCTCTTAGAGCCCACTACCTTTTGTAAGATGTGTTCCATTCTAGGCAAGGGGTAGTTGTCTTTCAGGGAGGCTCTGTTGAGATTTCTGAAGTCTATGCATAATCTGATTTCCCCTGTTTTCTTCCTCACAGCCACTAAGTTTGACACCCAATCAGAAAACCTCATAGGAACTATTATGCAGGCATCGTACATCTTCTTAATCTCCTTTTCCACTGCAGGCAATTGTTTTGGATTGATCCTACGGAGTTTCTGTCTGAAAGGCTTCTGATTTTCCTTCAAGGGTATCTTGTGTTGTATGATGTTGGTGTCATAGGCCTTTAAGTCCTCATATCTCCATGCAAACACATCTACGAATTCCTTAAACAGGTCAACGTACTTGTTCTTCATGTCTGCAGGTATAGACTTAGCCAGTTTGATCATTTTGGGTCTATCTTCAGTGCCTATGTTGCATTCTTGAACATCAGATTTTGCATGTTCTATAGTGGGCTTTTTTGCTACATCATCAAAGTCAAAAAGGTCCTCCAAGGGTGCTAGGCCTCTGGGTATATTCTTGTCTTTGGCCTGCAGCACCTCTATCTCTTCGCTATCTGCATTTTCACATTTTTTGGTTGGATTTCCAGTTTCTTCAGAAAGGGTGTTTATTTCTATGTTACAGGGTGTTTCTTGTTCATCTAGGGAATCTACACTTGGGCAGTTGTCATCATATTTTGAGTCAGAATCAGAAAATTCAAACTCATTTCTGCCCACCAAAAAATCTTCGATCTGTTTGTCTCCTTAAAAGACCTGCCAATATTTTTCATTGTCTGGCACTGCAGGTCTGAACTTGGTCTGAATGATGATTCGTTGGTCAGGGGGAGTCTTAGGCTATGAACTAGCTAGACAAGCCAATCCGTTAGCGATGGCATTTTGACCCCTAGGGACAAACACTAGCTCGTATTCAACAAATGTTTTCAATATATCCATGGAATCATTCCTGTATGCCCTAAGCCTGGGGTGTTTTTCTGAATACTCACCATTTAATTGTTTTATGACCAACTCTGAGTCTCCTCGTACAACTATACTGTGGGCTCCTAGTTTTTTCAATAGATTTAAACCAACGATAAGAGCCTCGTATTCTGCAATATTATTTGTGCATTTGAAATGCAGATTCACAGCATGGCTCTCAGCGTGGTCATTTTATGTGTTACGTAGCCACACCCCAGCTCCAGCAGTTTTCCTAGTAGAAGACCCATCGAAATTCATCTCCCACAGGGGTTCGTCATCATGTTGCGTTATAGGAGCTGCACTAGGCTGTGGATTTATTTGTTCTTCGTGGAATGTAAGAGGTTTGGGGGTCTGGTTAGATGGTTGTTTACGTTCTGTTTCTATTGTTGGTTCACTCGGAGTTAGGTCCCCACTGCATATTCTACAGGTTTCACTGCTATTTTCTTCTTCGATCTCCTCCAAAGCGGCCATTATGTTCAGGTCTGTGCTTTCAGCCTCTACGTTTGTATCCATGTTTTCATATTCTGACTCCTCCAAGGGTTCATCATTACAAAGGATGAAGGAGTCGAGATCCGTATGTACAGAGTATAAGGGAGAGTTTTCAGGCTTCTCGGGGCTGCTGACCAAGAACTTCATTTGAGCTTCTCTATATAGTCTTCTAAGTTGGCCAAAGATAGGGACAGTGGCATATGAACCATCCATCTGCATCGTTCCTTGCAGTTTGGCTCCCCATGATCTTGATAGTAACATGCCATATTTGGGTGGCACATCTGCCACCACAACATCCATGACCATACATTTAGCTGGGATCTGGGTCAAACTCACACATAAATATCTGATTAGGCCTAGGCATTTAACTCTGCTAGAGTCAAATGAATATAGGTATTTGTAGGGTCTGGTGATTTCTAGGCCTAACCTTTCCATCACTACCTTAGGCATTAGATTGTGTGATGCTCCAGAGTCATGCATGGCATTGTGAAGAATTTTTTCATGAATGTTGAGACTGATATAAAAAGGTGGATCTACCCGTTCCTGAAACTTTCCCTCAATCTTTGGACCAAACAGGAGGGCAGACTGATCATCACTCAAATTTACAAAATTATTCATTTCTCCCAGATTCAATTCTTTCAAAATTTGGCCTTTATATACATTCCGAGTGGCCAGCTCAGAGAGTGGGACAGAGATTTTGATTTTGGCAATCTCACTCTCCAGATTGAAAGTGGACTGGGTCTTTGGAGTGCTTAACTCTGTTTTATCAGCCACCTTGGTGACCGAATCAATTTGTAATTTCTCATTATGTACAGGGTTAGGAACAATTGTATCAGGAGTACTAACTGAAGTGCTAGTACTGCTAGCGGGCTCACCTTGTTTTTCATTCTCCTGGTTGTCTTTTTCCTTGTTCTTACCAGAACTTTCAATTGCTAATTTATTATTTGCAGCAGATGCTTTAGAAGTTTTATCAGGTCTTTTCTTGATGGTAACCTCGGGAGTCTTAGTTTTGGAGTTTTATTAGTTCTTTTTGCTCCTAAGTTCATATTGTTCTCTGACCTGCATCATGGCATTTTCAAATCCTAATCTGTAATCCTCAGTTTCCAACCATTCCTCATCCCAACATGAGGGAGAAGACTGGTCTTCCCCTGAGTCGCAGTTAAGGATTGGATCATCTGTTTTGAACATGTTTATTGTATTCCCTTCAGACTCTTCTATGATTCCCTCATCTTCATCTAGAAAGTTTTGGAAAGGGGGAATAACTTGTTGATTTGATTCCTTTTTCCTGTTGGGAGCATTGTTGTTTCTTCTGAAGTTCTGGTTTTGATTTTGGTTCTGGTTTATGTTCTGATTTCTAACTGTGACAACCATATTTTCCATCCTTTGTTGCATCTTGTCCACATTTTTAGATAGTCTGTCATAGTTTGGGTCTGATGTGGAAGCTACAGTGTCATCCCTATATGTTACCCTTTTCTCAGATCTCAGTCTTGCTCTTTTCTCAATCAGGTTTGCCTCTATGTTCACTGCTCCTTTCTGCATGTCCTCCAATGTGGTGTACTCTTTATCCCTAAGCTCATAGGCCATGTCAGCGTCAAACCCATCAGGGTACTTTGGTAGGGCCATGCCTTGTGGAGGTTTCATATGTGGAGGGAGGGCATTTTAAATGCTGTTAAATCTTGTGGTGTAATCATGGACACTCTCTCCTACATTCCTTTTAAGGCTCATGTATTCTACTAGAAGTTGGTGAGGGTTTTCTCTAGTCTCCCATTTGTCTATGAAGGTCCGATATAATGCAGGAATATCTTGGATACTACCAGCAGGTAGGTTTTTAAACCATTTCTTTACATCATCCCCTAAGATTTGGGCAAAGATTTTCATTTTGATTGTTTCATCATCAATTTCCATATAGTCAAAAGAATCCTCCATCTTATCTACGTGTTGCTGAGCTATTATGGACTCTTTAGCAGTGAAGTGTGGGATTTTTGATTGATAATCATTGGGTAAGGGTAGCATGGGCTGAGGTAAAACCAGAGGTGCATACCAGGCTGCCATGATGATATTTTGATGAGGTACAGTGTTAACTTGAGCAGTTGGTATATGGATGACAGGGATATTAGGACCAGCAGAAGTCTGCTGAGCAAATCTAGCGTGGGAGAGCCCCAAGTCTTGTATGAAGTGGATATCAGGAGGTGTAGATGGAGGGGTTCCTCTGTCCCTAGTGTGTTGACCACTATTATATGGTGTACTGTGAAGCTCAAGGTCTGGCTGGTCTAGATGACAGGATGACCTAGCTCTTGGTAAAATGTTTAGAGGGTCTAGGTCAGGGAGAAAATATGATAGAGCTGTTAGGTCATCTGGTGTAGAATGAGCTCTATGAATGTGACTGGAAATAGTTGGTCTTTTGGGTATAGGAGCCCCCTTGAGGATACTCTCTGGATTGTCAACTATTTCAGGTGGATCAGGGTTAGGATAAGCTCCTGTGTGAATGGTCCTGAAAGCCAGAATGTTATACTTCTAACTAAGCAGCTTAACCCTACTTGTTACTTCAGTTGTGGTTAATTTTGTTTCAAAGGCTGGTCTCCCAGTGGAGTCTAATGTGAAACCAAGTCAATCAGCAGGCCTACTAATCACCAGTGGAGTCTTGATCTTTTAGGAACTATAGAGTCGCCAGGTGGAAGGTTTAGGGTATGTAAAAAGGGGGTTACACTGTCCACCACAGTGCTTAGGCACTATCACCTTTCAGGAATAACCTCAGAACACAACAAATTCTAACCAGATATCGAATGGGAGGGCATTTACCAGATATGTCACCTCCGAAGAGGGTGAGATCTGGAGGCTACCTGGCCCTTTCCAGGCTCTGTCTAAGAGTGAGATAGACACTCAACAATGGAGGTTGATTCAAGAAAGGAGTGGCTTACTGTCAACCTAACCAGAGATTGTGGGTTTGAATGCCTAGGGATGTTTCAAAGTGTGATGCACTCAATTTCTCCCTAGTATGGTCGCCATTATGTTGGGGTTCCCATGTTTTGGCCAGGTTGACAAGACCAAAAGATGAGACAACATAGAACCACTTTCAGACCTTAGGATCTAGCCCTCCTAGGTCTAGAGAGGGATCTCTCTATATGAGTCAAAGTGTATGTCTTTGAGGCTCTAAGGTGTGATTTTAGGCTAGTTATGGGCACGAGGTTTGTTTGTTTGATTGTTTATGTTTGGTTGCTGGGAATCAAGAAATAAGGGTCCAATATGAGACAAGGATGGGCAAAGAGGAAGCTAGGAAAAGATAGATAACTTAGGGAACATCAAGGCCATCGGGCAATGGAGTCAAGAAAGGATTTACTTGTGTTCAATGTGCAAGCTTTCAGTTGGGCTAGTCATCTAGAGCATTTGGATCTCCAAGTGTGATTTGTGAAATGGAACATTAAGGACTGAAAATGAAATGAGGAGAAGCATCCAATTCTGACTATAGATCAGGTAAGAGGTCATTTAACTCCAGACCTGCTTGGAAAAAATTAGAGGTAGGACAAGGGATCTTAGAAAGGCTAATTGAGATGGAAAGATCCTAGTGGGGAACATACATAGTTCTATACCCCCAGTGTTCTCAACTCATCCAACTAAATCCTAACAAGAACATCTAAACATAGATTTCCTTAATTCATACATCAGAGAGAAGGCAATGACATCTACTACACTGGTTAAATCAATTGAAATCAATATTCAGATACACATATAAGCAGAAAACATAAAAGGCTGGGAGAGCAGCAAAATAAGGTACCTATCAAGGGTAAATCTTATGCCAAACTTCTGATGCGAGCCAGTAGAAATGGAATGAGGTGAAAATAAACATAGAGATAGAAAACATCACCAGCTGCTTTAGATTAGGATCCAAAGAAACATGCTTGTCATATTAAAAACAACACCAATCAGGTACATCATTGCCCACAGCTTGAACATTCAGTATGAATACATCAAATCTCAGCCTATCTTACAATATTACATAGAGAACTTGTCTCAAGAGGAGAATGCTTGCAATCTACTGATATCCAACCAACAACCATTACAATAATTTCCTTCTATGTTTTATAGCAGAGGATGAACAAAAGATCGACTGAGTAGGTAGGTGAACACTAAATGCTGTATTAAACATTTGAAAGGAAGAGGGCCGAGGCCCATTCTGCTTGTACGTTGAGTATTTAATTTCTGTCACCCCTTTTATGAAAGAGCGATCTTCCTCAGATATGATTTTGACATGTTTCGGCTGTGGTACTCCTAGTGATTTGAACAAAATAAAATAAACTGCTGAGAAGTTTGCCATATCAATGCTCTAGTGGTTTTGAACTATTGTTAGGGTGGAAATTCTTTCAGGGACAATGTACATAATAAAAATTGTAAGGGCGCCCTGTACTTGCTGAAGAAAAACATTCTGCTGATGAATAAACCCTGATGGTACCTTTTGCTTGCGCTCAGGACCTTCTGATCGATCCTCGGGGTCTTCAAACTGGTGCTTTGACTCTGAAACTGCTGCATTATGGATCCAAATCTTCAGTCCCGAGCACTGAAAACTATAATCATAAGCCGGTCTTTCTACTGCTCCATAAATGTTGCGATTCTGCAAGATCTGGGTTTTAATGGCGCCGGATAGGGTCGCAGATTTTCAAAACCTGTCCTTTGAGGAAATTTATACCTCAGCCACCTTTCTTGACATCTCACCAGAGTACCCGCTCCCATATCAGTCCTCTGTCCGCGCAACACGTCATTGAAGAGGTATGTATGCATTCTGGTGGTTTTCTGCCTCTGACAACCTTGCAAGAACACGAAACTTGCGAAGAAAATCATGGACGAGGCGGCGGATGATGTGGAAGAGGGGAAAGATCGTGCAGATGGTGATACAGAGGAGAAATTGCAGAAGAAATGGTGAAAATTCATCCCGGTGGGTGGTTGGTGTAATACAGAGCGAATATGCATGGAAAGCGGACGAAAACATTAAAAAAAATGCGAAATGGACCAAATATATGAAATGGAAGAGGAGAATGTACGGCGACGCACGTGGAGGTGACGTGGCGGGATTGGGAGACAATCAAACGGTCAACGGCCCAGGGACAAATCTGGGCCGTCGATCGCAGCGGAGATCAACAGTGGAGGACGACGGGCGGTGGGCTATGGCCTGGGCTATCGCGGGTGCAACTTCATTAAACATCGTGCATCTTCGACGAGCGATAGCCGTCGGATGGCTCGCTCCATATCGGACGGTCTACGGAAATTTCGCTGGGCATCCGTGTCCAGACAATAATGCGCGATGGATGACATTAACAGGTGGTTTTGGAATCGTACAGGAGGACAGGTGTCGGGTGCTGAGTGGAATCGCTGGCCATCGGGGAAAAACCGCCAAGCGCCCAAAGGCGTTGCGATGAAAACCATGTGGTTTTGAACAGTGCGCGGGGACGGGAGTGGGGACCATTGATCAGGTGAACTCCGCACCGTCGGATCATATTTTAAATGGATGACAGAGATGAAAGTGGGGGACTTTATAATATAAAGTCTTATTATAAATTTTTATGGTTTATGGGAAGCGCCTTTGGGGATAGCGCTTTGGTCACGACGTTGGGTTACATGGGGAGGAAAGGGCACGGGGCTAGCGGAGAGGGGGCTAGGCCTATCATATAGTCGAAAAGTGGGTTTTTAACCTTTTTAGTGCATTCCAAGGCCTAAGGGGGTTAATAGGGGAAATAGAGGGGAACGAAGGCACTCTGTCAGAAGGAGAAAAAAGGAGAAAAAGGGACATTTTGCAGGGGTACAAGGGGTAGATGCAGACCTTAGGGAAAAGGAACCAGCAGAGGGGACTGGTATAAGGAAAAGAAAAGAGAGACCTCAAGGATAATGTGTCTTCAAGGGAGATGCATTCCTTGAAGGTCTCCAAGATGACATAGCCCCCAGCTTTCTTGTCAAGAATTTCATAGGGGGGCTAACAGGTTCCAAGAGGAAAAAAGTTTTTGAACCCATTCTCATGCCAAAATTTCTGGAATTATAACATTATGAACATAAATCAAAATTTGTCTGCCATAACGATATATGGTTAATATGAATTTTAATTTAATGACAAATGTTTCAAAATGCAAGCATAGACAAATAAATGAAATAAAATACAACATACAAAAAAACCTAATGCACAACAATGGATATCATACCAATGTTAACAACACTTTTTTTTTAGTACAAATAGAATAAAACCATTTACCAAGAAAACCGGACTTCACTTGCAAATCAAACACTATAGGCAATACTCACTATTCCAATACCATGTTTCCATAAAATTGACAAAACATCAAAACATTGCACAAAAAAGACATATTGAAGAGTTTTGTGAAATGAGGAATATATAACTCACCAACTACATTAATGACCTTTACTTATAACATAATTTCACTCTTGATATCCTTGGTAAAGTTGCAATATCTGTGACCTTTTATATTATATGTCACTAGGTTTTCTTTATTCTAGCTTGTTCATATTAAATATTTTCACACTTGGACAATACAAACACAAACATATTTAATATCAAAAATAATATACGTGAAGACACTAATGTTACCATTAGGATTTTCATCCTAATTCTAACATGTGACCCTTCATATATTACTCAACATGGGATACACTGCATCAACTTCTGAAAAGGGTAAATATTTATAAGTTTACATGCCTATTTTAATTTCTTGTGGACAATTTTTTTTAAATATTAGGGGAGGTAAATTCTTCAAAATGCACCACGGCACCAAATTTAGCACCAAATTTAACAGTGATTTTTTAATTACCCAGAGTTCAAAAAAAGCAGCCGCCTAGATTTATGACAACTTCACTAATTACAAAAGTTATGGGAAACCAATATTCCAAATATTTTTAATTGCAAAATGTATCTACTAAAAAAACTAAAAATAATGCCACTAACAACAAAATCAGTTTTCACTCATAACAATGATCATGAAAAAGGAAGCATTGCAATCCAAAATAAAAATAAAAATTTAAAGCAATTCTTTGGCCTAAAATTTACCGATCTAATAATATCAGTATTAGATATGGTGACTGGAAAATATAAAAATCATCAATGACAACCAACTGACTTTGAAATATACTCAATCTCACGATATTAACACAATTTCACCTGTCACAAAAAGCTGGGGCATGGTGAGGTGCAGAAAAGACAAGACAAGTTATTATGAGGCAACTCTTAAGTACCCTTTGATATAATGAATATTTTCATAAAGGGGGTATACGATAAAAAAACATAAAATGAGGGTCTAACAAAACTATAATGTGCTTAGAAATAGTAGAATATGGTTAAGAGCAATATGTTGACCAAAGCATAAGCACCCAAAAAAATCTGACATAAGTATCATGTGCTCGATTTTCATATACTTCCTTAATTTTCATGATGAACATGCATATAAAGATAACAACCAGATTAAAAAAAAAAATCCAAAATAAGCCTATTACTATTGGTAACTAAAAATGTTTTAAAAAGAAAGAGGAATTGGTTTGATTGTGACTCCAAAATTCATTGTATTCATTATAAATCATATAAACCATCTTTGGATATGAAAGTATTAACTTAAATAGAGGGAAGAAAAAAAAGGTTCATTGGTCAATTATGTGGTGCAATTAGGAATGTGAGTAAGAATAATGTTTTTTTTTTTTTGTAAATTCAGTGGGACCTTTGCCATTTCTATTTATATTTTAAGACAGGTTACAAAAAATATAAAGTCATTCTTGGTCTCAACCTGCCCAAGAGGGAAACCAAGTTTATTGACCTTCTAAAAACATGGTTTGCATCCCAAAATTGGAATTGTCTCTTGCGTCTATGTCTTTCTTGCACTAACTGCTCCTCTACTTTAATATATACAACCATACAAAAATTTTAAAAGTTCAAAATTAACAAGTTTTCATCAAATCTAGACATCATCTACCCCTCAGATGAGGACACTAGGGCAGGGTCTTTGACATTAGACCCTGGTATTTCTGCCTGGTTCAGTTGTTGCAGAATCTTTTGGAGGGTCTTCTCCATGCGACCCACTTTTTCGTCTAATTTGCTAACCCTGTCTGCAGTCTGGTATTGAGTGATCTTCAGGTGCTGCTGCTTGTCCTGAATCTCCAAGAGTTGGGACTGGGTTCGTAGGTCTGGTTGCATTGTTTCTGTCTTTACCTGAACTGTATGGGCACTCTGGATTGCCTTAGCTATTTTAATATCCAATATGTATGAACTGTTTGGTTAAATAAAGTAAATCTGCCCCTTGTATGACCTGCATCTGTTATAAAATTGAGGATCTCTGCCTCTGTCTCCATATCCTCTGGTTCCTGCTGAATTTCTTGTTCCCATCCACGTATATCATTTCTGACTGCCGAAGGATTGCTCATAACATAATTTACTGCCAGTGTTTCTAGGTGTTCCAAATATATTTTCCGCCCCCTTTTCTTCGGAGCAGGTTCAGTCTGAGCATGCTGCTTTCCCTTATCCGTGGTTGTTCTATGGTGTCGCTTTCCCATAGCTGAGTGGAGATTATTAACTAACACTGGCATACAGAAGTAAACCAAATGAGAAAAGGTTTTAAAACACTGCATGCACCTTACGGTGCCCTTGGGTATTTGTTTGACAGAGTTGGCTAAACCCCTCTGTTTCATATCATTTTTATAATTCTGGGACATCAGATGAGGCGGAGATTCCGCCAACCTCTTACAACTGGGATTACGACTACTAGGGGAGGTGGTAGGACTCTGGAAATTATCTTCTGTATAACACGAGCTTTGGTTAGACAGGCTCAGACCCTGTTCGGGCTCTGGCCATACAGACTCTGTCATCCCCTGCAAATAATAACCTTTAACATTCATATAATTTGGATCTACTGTGCCCAGAAAAGAAGTTAACACAGGATGGTTGAGTTTCGCTACAGTTAAATAGGATAAACCTTGGCTCTGACTGAGGGAGTAGAAGCTACTGTTACTGCTTTGACTCCTCGTATTACCATTACTATTTCCAGACTAGATAGGAGGAGGTTTCGATTTGAAACGTGACGCCCTATAAGAACCTGGCTATCTCGGTGGTTAGACATAGAACTGAGAGTTTTACTCCCATACCAGTGCACAGAGTATGCATCAGGTATTTGAGAGTAACAAGGGTCGCGGAAACACGGAGGGACCGGGTTCAATTCTGGTTCCAGACGGTTAATAAACAACAAAAACGACAGCATTTCTAAACTATAATCTTCATTGTAAACCATAGCTGCTCTAAATAACATCATAAGCGCAGAGGTTATTGTAAAGACATACCCATACACAGGTTATTGTATTGTAAGAATAATGTTACCATCAACATTGAAAAACAATAAAATCTTTTCCTAAAACAAAATTTCAAGTGGAGAAAATACAAAAATATCCACAAATAAACTTGCTTTTGCAATGATAACTTCTTGTGGATAAATCATTTGAACTAGCACTACAATGATACTCAAGTACGGGTCCTTGGGGTATACTCAATACCTGTAGAACTACAGCTTCAACAAGGAAAAGGATTGGCAATGCCGTAGAAGAAATGTCTCCAAAAGGCTTTGTTAGGGAATTATTTTCATTTTTTTTTAACAATACAATTTTCTATCAATGAATTTGTTGTTCCCATTTCGTCATTCTCAACTACTTACTCTCTTGCAGAGGAATTTGGTGTTTCATGAACCATAGAATCACATTGTTGGAAATTAGGAAAATACTGAAATCTTATCAAGACCTAATGGTCCAAGAAGTCGATGATTTCATGTACAACATCCATGAATTATGTTATTGCAGCATATAAGTTTTTCAGCCCGATCTATTTATGTGGTAAGTTGTGGTACTGTTTCATGATGGAATTTTGTATTTATAGTTACATTTTTCAGTTCTGAGTCATTGAATTTCCATTAAAGAATGATGGTAATCCTTGTTGCTATAAGGCATGAATATTTCTCCACGAAACCCAACCTACAATAAAACTATATACATTGTAAGCCAAGCTCCTAAAATCAATGGAAACAATACTTCATTATACCAGGTACCCCTAAATTACCAATAAAAATCATATATTTGGAGATATTATTCTTATAAGTCGAAAGTTTAATCTAGCCTAACATAAATATTCCCATGTCCACACACATCTATTTATGGACCCCGTTTTCAAATGTGGATCTTCATTGAATTTGAAATTCCCCATCGTTGAGTACATACACCCTATACTCTAGAGACTAGAAATCATTGTATGTAGTTATGCAGTCGTCAATGTAAGTTCATCATTTATATGAACGAATAACAATTTACCTAAAGATAAAGATATGCATATAGTCTTCTTAAAGATCCAAGTTCCTTTAAGATTCATAACGTGATCATTAATCAAATAAACCAACCCTAAGTGATTACATTGAACAATATCCCTGAGGATACTGCCACCTATAAATAATGGTCAACATGTCGACAATGATGTGCATCTTTTGGTGTTCTCCTAGATGTCAATATGGTAAAAATGTAGAGCTCTCATCTACACATGTAATTGAGGGTGTGGGAATAATTAATATGGGAAATTGTGGGTGGGTGTGAATATAGATAGTAATGCAGACTAATAGCTTGGGTAAGTCATCATATTCAGACTATGCAGACTTGCATATTCTATTACCCAAACTATTAGTCTGCTTGAGAATAATGCTTAAAGTTTTCCATGTAATGAATATAGACAGTAATTTTGAGAAGACAAAATATGTTTTGAATGATGATATAATTGCTGATATTGAGCAACCAATTGATGCTTCTGTATCTAGTGGTTTAACTCCACCAAGCAGCTCTTCATCAATTTCTTCAGCATCAAGTTCAAGTCCAACTTCTTCTCCAAGTTCTACAAGGAAGGTAAGGATATTGAGTGATATATATCAGAGGACTGCAAATCAAGCACATGAAGAAAACCCAATAGGTGAGACAGTGAATTTTTCTTTATTAGCCAAGGCTGATTTTGAACAATCATGTTTTCAAGATGCATGTAATAATGAGGTTTGGGTGCAAGCTATGCAAGAAGAGATGGATTCCATTCACATGAATTACACTTGGGAATTGACAAAGCTTCCGCATGACAAGAAAAGGATTGGCACCAAATGGGTCTACATGACCAAATTTAATAGTGATGGGAGTGTTGAAAGACACAAGGCAATATTAGTTGCCAAAGGATTCACACAAAAGTATGGAATTGATTATGAAGAGACATTTGCACTAGTAGAAACATAGGAGACCATTAGAATGCTTATTTCATTAGCATCTTAGAAAAGGTGGAGCATACATCATATGGATGTGAAAATTGCCTTTGAAGTGGAAGGAAAAGAGAATAATGTCTACAAGTTGAAGAAGGCTTTGCATGGTCTCAAGCAAGCACCAATAGCGTGGTATGCTATGTTAGGATTGATGGATACTTTTAGGAAAAATGCTTCCAAGAAGTAAGAATGATCCTACCCTTTACTAAAAACAAGAAGGTATTGATATTTTGATCATAAGTTTGTATGTTCACAATCTATTATATATGGGTAGTCGTTACAAAATGAATCATGAGTTCAAAGTTACGAAGATGAATGAATTTGAGATGAAAGATCTAGATCTCATGAAATATTTTCTAGGAATGGAGGTTTATCAATCTAAGAATGAAATTTTCATTTTCCATACAAAATATTCACATGATATTTTGAAGAAATTTGATATTATTTATTGTAATGGATCCCCTACTCCAAGTGCTCATGGAGTTGTATTATTTAGAGATGATGGTGCTGATTTAGTTGATGAGACAACTTACAAAAGTATTGTGGGAAGCTTGATGTTTCTAACCCACACAAGACCTGATATTGCATTTTCAGTTTCACTTGTTTCAAGGTATATGAAAAATCCATCTGAAATACATATGAAGGTAGCCAAGAGAATTTTAATGTATGTGAAAGACACTGTAAATTTTGGTATTCATTACTACTCTGTTGAAAATTTCAATCTTCTTGGATTTGGTGATTAATATTGGGGCGGTAGTGTGGATTACCATAAGTCCACATCTGGAATTTTTTTCTCTTCTGGTTCCTGGTTTGAGTAATTGGAGCTCAAGAAAAAAAAGCATTGTTTCCCTCTCATCCACAAAAGCAGAGTATGTTGCAATTACTTTAGAAGTTACACAAGCTCTTTGGCTCAGAAAATTTTTGGAAGAAATTGGGGAGAAGAAAATTCAGCGTACAGTGATCTATTGTGATAATGTAAGTGCCATCAAGTTAGAAAAGAAACCGTTGGTGTCTGGATATGAAAAAAATTCAACCCTTTCTCCACATAAATTATCAACCTAAGGGCATTAGTTATTTCAATACTAATGGAAAAGTATATGCAGATACAGGCACATGACCTGCTGTAGATCATAGGTTTAAATCAATAACACACAGACCATTGTAACAACAATTAAATAAACTGCAAAATTTAAAGGACATTCACAAAAATTAAGAGTAAACTGTAACAGCAGTAAGGAAATCACAGTAAAACACAAATAATGCAAGAAAAAGGAAAACACAACACCTAATCAGAAGAGTGGGCCCAACTCTCTGATCAGGGCAACGGTAAACTCACGAACTACGGAAGAAACAACAAGCGATTGTGGATTCGATTAATGATAAAAGAGATTTGTTAGAAGCTCTGTATGTAAAAGGGATTAACCCCAATTCACAGCCCGCAGGCCTCTTTATACAAATGTCCTGGAACCCTCAATTTCCCTCAGCAACCCCACAGTGACAAAAATACATCTTGTTACAACGACAACCTAGTTGCCCAGAAGGAAACTGTGAAAAGGCCTGAAATGGTGCCAGTACAAGTAAGTCTGTTACGCTGTAACAAAAAATGAGGAAAACGCTGGAGATGATGGGTTGTTCCTCGACTCATGGCTGCAACGCCCCTGTTTTAGCCAAATTTGTAGAAATATTGGAGTTAATATGTAAAAAGGTAAAACCTGCATGATAAATAATTCATTAACCAAATATCACATGAAATATAAGGAAAAGGGTTTTACCTCATGAATTTAAGAGTAAGAATGGCACAAAGGGATTGAAAGATAGGGTAAAGTGGGAGAGTAAAGTATACAAATATGGTACCCAACATCTCCCCCAACTGGTCTATCTGCATGTCCTCATGCAGCTCGTCATCTCCTCAAATCCAGATTGGACTGACTGTGATCGGCATGAAGTTGTGTGAGATCATACTCTGCAGCCATTTCTGTTCCTGGTGGCTTATATCCCTTTGTCAAAACAACATCCTTCCACTAGTCTGGATCAACGTTGTATGCAGGAGTATACCGCTCAGCTGGCAACCAGAGAAGGGGAAATTGAAACCTTAAGTACATCCATTTGACCCCACAGGTATGAATGCATGCCATGAAATGTGGAATTCTCTCTAAAGCCCATGCAAATTTGGGTGCCCAAAATGGTTCTCGTTCTTTGACGGCTGAGGATGACAACATCTACCTTTTCTGACAATTGTCCAGTGCTTCCTTGCGAAACATCCTAATCTGGCTGACACATTGTTCAGTGCACCATTTCCGGGTTTCCAACATGTATTCTTTACGACCCTCAATCTATATAAATGTATAATTATTGTTATAAATGTTTGAGGACTCACCATGCTCTCTTCTCATCATTAATGGCCTTCCGTCTTGATTTTCTTCAAATGTATCCCGGACCTTTCTCCACTTAATCTGATTAATGGTATAAGAGGTGAAAGATCTTAAATGGATGTCCCCCACGAATGGAATGGGGATTTAGGACTGATCATGCCTTAAGTAATACCCATGCATGTAGAGCTCGCACATTTAGTGTTGTCCTATGATATCATGAAATTTTAAAATACGAAGAAATTGAATGGGGTCCTCAATTTCGTACCAAATATCCTTATATATACTTTCAAGACAAAAGAAAATAAGTTGTGTGTGAAGGAATAAGGCATAGCTATGTGCAGGAGGTCTACAGGCCATTACTTGTTGTGCTAGGGAGAACATCTTTTTCTTATCTGCATGCAACAGCTGCACTTGTTCTTCCATTTCCTCTATTTTGGCCTTCTGTTTAGCCTGATTCAGTCGCGCCTTGTATAACTGATCCAAGTACCCTGTGATGACTCTAGTAGCCTGTTCTCAATCCCTAGTTTTTTCCTTCTTATGGTCGCTCACAGCATAATGCCACTTCTGGATCTCAGCAGCCAATACAAATTCCCGGCCTTCAAACAACTCTTCAATCAGGCTAGTTTGGGTGGCTGCAGACGAGACCTCGATTTTTGTCTTTATCACCCTCCATTTATAGATTTTTACCTTATTTTTCAACCGGGAAAATTTCCTTTTCAAATCCGGAACCTCCCTTTTTAGTCTCATGGTTTCATTGAACTTGAGCTGATACCTCTTCTTGAGAGGTAACCTTCTTTTCTCACACTGTTCAACCCATTCATGTTTAACAATAAATTCAATTTCTGGGCCTATGACAGGCTTAGGAGGTGGTGGAATGCTGCTGGTATTCTTAGCGGATTCTCTTGTTAAGCCCTTCTAGCTGGGCTCCTTATCTTCAGGGGCTTCTTCCTCCATGTTCCCTTCGGGAACTTCTGCCATCTGGTCAGAAATTTTATTGACCACTCTGTGTTCCGGCGTTTCCACAAGAACTCTATCTTCTTCGCGAGCCTCTAAGTGTTCTGGTTCAGTAGTGGCTGAGCCAATCTTGGTCGTGTCAGCAAATTTAAGCATTGGAGGAACAACTAGTTCCTCCATTAATCGTTTGGGTGAGCGGAATCCTCTTGCCCCTTTAGGTATCAGGGATTGGAATGGAGAACGGGGAACAGACTCATCACCTCCATTTCTGGTTTGAGCTGGAACTTCGTGCATCACTACCTTAATCGGGGTCAATGCTGGTTCTTGCAGAACAACATCAATTCCCT